>VZRF01014198.1:99200-145302 GCA_013396875.1 Vireo altiloquus | reverse complement strand
TTCCCCCCACGCCACTTGACCTTGGCCGAGGGCACTTCCCCTTGGCCAAAGGGAGGAAGTTGTTCCCCTCCGGGTGTTTTGTTTTGTGTTTCTTGGAGGGGCTTTCTTTTTTGTTTTCCCTCTCCCCCCGCCACCCCGTGTTGAGGTAACTAAATGGTGCCGCGCTGGGGGAAGGAGCGGATCTGGGTTAAGCCGAGTTTTCCCCCTTTTCTCATTCTGTCGGGAATCGCCAGCCGGCATTGCCGGCAGCAAGCCCTCCCTTTCCCTCGGAGAAAGGCGTTTTGTCAGCCAGCTCCCACTAAAACCCCTTTTATTCCTGTTCCTCCCCACCCCGCACGTTTTCGTGCTGCCTCGGGGAGTTTGCAGAGGATGTTCCCGGTGGGAGAGGGGCTGGGGGAGCAGCAGGAGCTGCCGGCAGATCCAGGCCTTGCTGTGTTTTCGCACCAAAAGCCTCATCGGGGCAGTTCCTGTCGGGCGGCTGTCGGAAGTGGGATGCAAAGCAGGGCTGGTGAAACCCACCCTGGCCCCATCCCTGTGCAGGGTCCCACCACTCACCCCAGCATCACAGGCCCCATTCCCCCCATCAGCCCAGCACGGAGGATCTGGGGCCACTCGGTTCTCCCCCTCCCCAGCAACGTTTTTGTAACACCATGTGCTCCACGTGGTATCAAAATACCTTTTACCTTCTTCCCAGATACTCCTGTTTTGGGGAAATATTTTTTAGTGTTTCCTTCCCCCCCCCCCATCCCCCCAGCATCCTGATTTGTGCAGTTTGAAATGCCCCACACGGCTCAGGGCAGGGCTGAGGAGTTTTGTGGTTGCAGTTTCTATTTCTTTTTTGAGCGTCAGAGAACAAAGCTGCGAGTGCAGCCATGGTTCGATGTGGGGAGGGCTCCTCCCCATCACCTCCACTCCATGGGGGGCTCCTCACACTCCCCAAAGCCCTGCAGATTCTGGGCTATGGGGCCAGGACTTGCCAGAACTGTTTGGGGTGTCAGTGACCAGCCCTCTGACAGCCGAGAGCTTTCCTCAAGATGTGTTGGAGGAGGAAGGCAATAGTTACATAGAAATTCTTATTTTTTAATTAATATTTCAAATTAATCTCACAAACATCACCCCAGAAGCTCAGCTGTGTCCAGCATCATTCCAGGGCTGGCTGTGGTGGTGGTGGGTTTTTCCAAAACAGAGCAAATTTAAGGTTTTGGGGGTTTGTTGTTCTTTTTTTTTCTTTTTCAACAAGTATCTTTCCAGATACTGCCAAATTTATAGGTTAATTTAAAAAGCAAAAGCTGGATTAGCATCACTTCAAGCTGAGCTCTGAAACAAGTTCTGTGGAGGAATATCTCTGGTTAATTACAAACCTGTTCAGTGCCAGCCAGGCCGCTGTTGCATTTTTGGGGTGCCCCAGCTCCACAGGCTGATGGGAGTCAGCTGCTGCTTCCCCCAGGCTGGGGGAGCACCCCAACTTCAGGGGTCTGGGCCCCCCAGCAAGGGTTTGGCTGCTGCTCCTCTGATCCCAGCATCACTATGGGTGGCCGGGATGGGGATGAGGAGGAGCCTGTAAGAGGGATTGAGGTGTTGGCCTGTGCTGGGGAGCAGCAGGAGGCTGCTGAGTACCAGGCAGGGGCAAATCCTGGGATGAACCCCAAGAAGGGGAAAAAGCAGCAGCTGTTCCCCATCAGAAACATCTCAATCCCCTGTTGCTAAAGGCAGCAGACACTGTCCAAGCCCCTTAACTCTGCTCAAAGTCCCCACAAGCATCTGACAGGAGCTGTGGCTCTAGGAGGACATCAGGGATTTGGGATGGATTTAACCCAGAGGGGTGAAGCCCTCGTGTGCACCCCCATGCCCACAGGCCCCTTCCCTGTGTGTGCAGCCTCATGAGAATTTGCATCCACACTCCTATCCCCCTTTTAGCACCCCCCAGCTCTCAGTTGAGTGAGTTCTTTTGCTGATTTGGGGTCCCTGTGCTAGCCCCTGAGCCTCAGCGCAGGGCTGGATCCTCCCTGGTGGATTTTTCCTCTGCTGGAAAAAGGGACAGATCTATCACTGTCCAGGTGCTAAATTTAGCTGGATACCAAGAAGGCAGGAACTGTACCAGGAACTGGGGGGGCCCTGCTTGCCTTTTGCTCTCTGCCATAATGGGGTGTGAAGGGGAAGGGGGTCAGGAGATTGGGTGAAAGGGGGTCCCGTGGGGCCAAGTAGGACCCCAGCAGCCTCCCCACCCTCCATACTGAACCCCTTTGTGTCAGCCCCATCTGTACTGCTCCCCAAACCTGCCTCATCTGTGGGCTTTGAGCATCCTGGATGGTCCAGAATGTCCTCCCCCGGTTCCCCCAGGAAGCCCCCACACCTCTGGGGGAGCCACGCAGATCCTTGGGAACCACTCCAGCCCTTGGATCTGGGGGGCTTGCCAGCTGTGGGATACAGGCAGGATCCTGAGCGATGGGTCTGGCTGCTGTGGGCGGGTTGGGACCCCCAGGAGCCCCTGTGAGTGAGCTGACACCCCTGTTCTCCTGTGCCCTGCAGATGTGCACCCCCAGCAACACGCCGGCCACGCCGCCCAACTTCCCAGACGCGCTGGCCATGTTCTCCAAGCTGCGCACCTCGGAGAGCCTGCAGAGCAGCAACAGCCCCATCACCTCCATGGCCTGCTCCCCCCCGGGCAGCTTCAGCCCCTTCTGGGCCTCCTCGCCCCCCAGCCACCAGCCCACCTGGCTGCCCCCGTCCTCGCCCACCACCCATGGCCTCCACCACCACCTGNTGTGCTGCCAGGGAGGGCACTGACCCATGAGAGCCTCTGGCTGCTCTCTACTCCCCTCCCCTTTTTTTAAAATATATAACTATAATATATAAATATATCTAATGTATATAAATCCAGAGAGAAGGAGTAGCAGTGTGGAGGCAGCTGCTGGGTGTCTGGGGGATTTTCCCTGTGGCTGTACCCCCACCCAGCATCTCTACATCAGGGCAGGAGCGGGAAGGGGAGGACAGGCATAACAAAATCAAATGGATGGAGGTGGCTGTTGGCACCCCAAAATCACAGCCACACGGACGTGGAGCCATTGGACACCCTCCCCAGCTCTGGCTTCCCTGGGCACTTGTTGCAGTACCCAGAGCAAATGCAGCTCTCTGGCTCCCAAAATTCAGCCCAGCTTCTTGCACAGAATCCCCCCTGGACTTGCCCCCAACCCCGTCCTCCCTCCCTCAGCAACCCCAGGGCCTGGGGGTTTGTCAAGGTGATGTCCCCCTGTCCCTGTGACTGCCCTCTGTGGCACTTCCCCAGGCAGGGGGGAGCTGGGGGTTTTTTAGTTTTCAAATCAATGTTGCTTAAAAAAAACTGAACAGAAAAACAAACAAAANAAAAAAAAAAAAAGAAAAAAAGACCCAGCAAAAAACAGGTTGAAGGTTTTTTATTAATTTAAAAATAATAAAAAGTAAAAAAAAAAAAATCACTTTTTTAACACCAGCTGTCCCTGCCTGTTCTCTCTGCTGGGAGGATGTCCCTGGCAGGGCACTGAGAATGGAGGTGAACCCCTGTGATTCAGTGTCACCAGTGGGGACTGGGTCCCCTGGGAGCTGCCCTGAGTCTGTGCTCTGACTCCACAAACCACCAGTGCTGTCCCCAAAGAGAGGGGATCAGAGGGAAGAGGAGACCCAGGGCCATGGGGGTGCTGTGCCAGCACAGCGAGGAGCCCCCATGTGCCAGGGGGTGCAGCCCACACCCCTTTCTGTCCCCTCGCAAAATCTCACAGCTTGCAGGAGCTCCCCAGCAAGCTGGGCTCCCCTGCCCCATCACCCACCCAGTGATATGAGCCCCCCCCAGCCTCAGTGACACTTTGGGAGGGGTTGATGCTCTCTGAGTGTCCCCCTCTGCAGAAGGGTCACCAGCCAGAGGACATCGGGGCTCACCAGGCCCGTGGCCACTGTGCTCACACAACAAACAGCTGGGGTAAAACCCCCAAAATGGGGAGTTTTACAGCAGCTCTGCAAATGCCAGGAAGGTTGGGAAGGCTCAAGGCACAGTCCAAAGCTTCCTGCAGGGATGGGGAGGTCCCCAGGACAGCACAAACTCCTAGGAGAAAAGGCAAAAAAAATCCCCATCTGGGGTTACTTACCTGCTCCAAAGATCACCTGAGGGGGGATGTGGGGCTGGGGGTATGTTCAGGGAATGCAGGAGGTGTTTATGGGGTGCTGTCCTGGGGGCAGCAAATGGGGCAGGGGGATGATCACAGTGGCACTGAGGGGACCCCAGATCCTGCTGTCCCCAAAGCAGGTTTTGAGCACCTGGTTTTCCCCTGAAAAACCAAACCCACCAGGGAGAACATTCCAGGGGGAGCTCCCTGGGAACCAAGGTGCCTGTGGAGTACAGGTGGAGTCTGTCCTTGTGGGGGAAGGTTTGGGGACATCCACCAGGAGGGCAGAGTTTCCACAGGGCAGCCCCCAGGGGATGTCCCCCATAAGCTCTGGGTTCCCCCGGGTGTCTCTGGGGTTCCCCTCGGGGTTTCTCAGCCTCCCACACACCTGAGAGGTGCCACCAGCTCTGTGTCCCCCCCCAGTATGTGTCACTGCCTGTGTGTAGCGGGGACATCCCCAGCCCCCCTGTGCCCACAGCCGCGTGTCCCCAGCTGTGACACCCCTCAGTGCCCCCGTGCTGCCCCGGGATCGAGGTTTCCCACGAGTTGTGTTCGGTCTCAGCACACACTGGAGCTTCCTCCCATCCGTGGTGAGGGGTGGGCGGCACGGGGGGCTGGGGAAAAGCAGCCCCAAGTCCTGGGGGTGGCACAAGGGAAAGGAGGGGACGTGTGCCTCTCATGGGGTTGTGGTGTGTTGGTTGGTGGGAAGCAGAGGGGTTTGTGCCTTCCTCGTTCAATCAGTGGCAGTGCAGCAGGAGGGACAAGGGGGTGGCAGAGGGGGGTTCTTCACCTGGAGATGAGGAAGGCAGCTCAGGAATGCTCATCCCGTGGGATAAGCGACAGCAAACTAGCAGCTTGGGGTGGGATTTGCTTTTGGCATCAAACTGTTCTGCTGCTGCCCTTCCCACTGAGGTCTCCATTTCCTCCTTCTCCAGCAGCAGTGAGCTCCTCCTCCTCCTGCTGCTGTCCCAAACCCCCTCTGGGGCCACAGGCTCCCCTGGCAGGGCACAAGGTGGGCTCGTGAGGGGTGCAGGACACCAGGGAGCTGACACAAACCCTGAGAGGGGTTCGACAGGGGCTGTTTTCAGGACGAGGGGTGCTGCCGGCCCCTCCTTGTGCTTGAAGGGAAGATCCTGCTCCGGGGCCACGCCATTCAGGACACGCAGGTGCTCGGCTGCTCGTCACCCTTTATTTCTGCAGGCTGGAGTCGCTTGCTCAGTCCCTTCCCGCGGGAGTCCGGCCCCGGTACACGAGTCCGTCCTTGCCCACCAGGTCGAACGCGCCGGGCTGGGAAGGAGGGGGTGGGCTGGCTGCCACACCGGGCTGCATTCAGCATCCCCAAGCCAGCCTCTCCACCCAGCTCCTCCTGGGGAACCTGAGGCACGGGTTCCCCCCGTCCAGATGCTCGGCTTCGCCCTCCCAGCCTCTGTGTCCCCTGCCTGTATCCCCACCTTCCCCAGCCCTACCTTGTTGGGGTCTGGGAGAAGGGGCTCCATGGGCTGCACCGGGCAGACGCTGGTGTGGTGGCCCCCAGAGTACATCGGGGATCTGCGGGAATACCTCTCGGCTGCCTGCTCCCTGTGGGACAGGGCACAGGGATGCTCAATGCCCAGCACTCTGGCACCCTGTGCTTCACCCTGCTATGCCAGGGAGGGGTTCAGGGAGTGCTCCCCCTCCTCCAGCTGCTGCAGGAGATCCCTGCCCACTCAGCCTTGCAGGATCTGCCGTTTCCCACAGCCCCAAGAACTGCCCACGGTTGGGACAGGTCCTGGTGCCCTTTGCAGGGGACACCAGGAGGCAGGAGCAAAGCTGACCCTGGGCTTGATTTTGAGAACTCCTTTCACAGGAGGCACCAAATCCCCACCAAGCCTGAGCTCAGGCTGACACCAGACACAACTCATCACTTGTGGCTTCAGCACCATTGAGGCAGCGACCTGGGCTAGACACGACAGCACGGGGGCTGTAAAACCCCTCTGACCTGGGGCAGACCCAGCTGCCCCTCTGCAGCTCCTCTGCCCAGGCACCTCTGCCCCCCTCCACCCCCACCCAGGGAAGAGCTCTCCTTGCCAGGACAGGGCTCCTCTATGCCCCAGGGGGCAGGGATGGGTCTCCATGTCCCTACCTGTCCTCCTGCATCAGACCATGGGGCAGGTGCACACAGAGGCCGGGGGACAGCGGTGGCGTGGATGGGACTATCTCAGAGTATCTGGGGAGGGCGACAGGAGCCATGGGTGGGTGACAGGGGCCAGACGAGCCACCCCTGACACTGCAGGGCACTGCCAACCCCCATCTGCCCCTGTCCCACCCCCGATGCACCAGTGCTGGTGCCACTCACCGGCCAGGTGTTTGCAAAATCGAGTCACAAGGTGAGTACTCGGAAGAGGGCACCTTCAGGAGCCTCCTAAAACAGGGAGAAAAGGGCATGGGCAAGCTCCTGGGGGGCAGAGCCCTGCCTGTGCACGCAGAGCCAAGTGCTGGACATGGCGCTGCAGGGAGTTCCAGCATTTGCAGGGGAATTGCAGGGTGCTGAGGCTGGATTCTCCACCACCGCCACAGCACAATCCAACCCACTGGCTGGCTACAAAAATAAAGGGGGTGCCATGGAGGAAATCACTTATTTGTGGGGTCCTGCCTGGGAAAAAGCTCCAGCTCATATTAGACAATGATAAATCTGCAGAGGGAAGCTCCCAAAACCCACTGCTGTGGGAATTTCTCCCAGGGGCAGCCCAGTCCTGTGGGAACTGGGGCTGGTGGCAAGGTCAAAGGGGGGAATTTCCTGCACCACTTGCCGAGGTGGGATGTTCCCAGCCTAGGACACGCTTGCCTCGGTCCCGCTGGCACCTCCAAAATGTGGTAGCTGCTCATGGCTGTCCAGGACACACAGGGATGAGAGGTGGAGGGCACAGGCTCCCACACCTGCCATCCCAACCAGCCCTCACACCTGTGTCCTTGCTTGGTCAGCACTCAGGACCCCCCGTGCCCTGCCAGGAGGGCAGGTCACGACCTGGCTCTGGCACCAAGTGTCCCAGCCCTGCCAGGAGACAAGCCACTGTTCCCCACACTTGTCACAAAAACCTTTGCACCTACAGTCCAGCTTCAGCTGGGAATGGCTCCATCCTGCCTCTTCCTCGTCCCTCCTTGGGTGTCGGGAGCCTACTGCCACTGGGAGGAAATTGTCATCCATGGTTCCATCACTGGATAAATGGATCCAATGCCAGGCCACCACACGGGCCCAGCTGGAGGGAATGGGGCCACTGCTGTCCCCAAAGCCATTGCTGCCCTTATGGCACTCACCTGCTAGTCCCAGCCGTGCTCTCGGATGGGATCCAGAGAGTCTTGGATCCTGGGTGGCCTCGTACTGAGTGCACCCGCTGGACTGGGAGGTGGCTGCCAGGGGCTCCTGGATGCATTCCCAAGGCAGTGAAACTGCGATCCACACTCTTTTTATGATCAGGAGGAGGAGCCTGAGCAAGCAGAGCAGTGTTTCAGTCCCAGCTCTTGCCCCCACAAACTCCATCCCTTTCCCTCAGGGAAGCCTCCTGTGCCATTGTGAGCTTGGGCTTAAACCAGACCTTGGTCTAAGGGCAGAAAGATGGGGGTGCAGACCCCAAAGGAGAGGGCATCTCAGAGGGAGCACCCAGGGGGCTGGGAAGAGCCTCTACCTTGGAGATGCTCATCATGATCTCTTCATCCCTGATCTCTCCCATATCGGTCATCGCAGAGGGAACATCCGAGAGGCTGGGAAGAGCCTCTGTCTCGGAGATGCTTATCGCGAACTCATCATCCTTGATCTCTCCCACATCGGTCATCTCAGGGGGAACATCCAGGTGGCTAGGAGGACCCTCTGCCTCGGAGATGCTTGTCTTGGTCTCTTTGTCCTTGATCTGTCCCACGTTATCCTGTCCCACATTATCCTGTCCCATGTTATCCTGTCCCATGTCATTCTGTCCCACGTCACTCTGTCCTCTGTCTCTCCATCGCGCATTCCGTCCCGTGTTCCATCCCATGCCCTTCTGTCCCATGTTCCATCCCATGCCCTTCCGTCCCGCGTTCTGTCCCGTGTCATTTGCCCCGACAGAGGCCGAGTGGTTGCTCCCATTTGCCTCCAGCAAATCCTTCTCTCCGTCCTGTGCCTTGGCCTTGGAGGACTCAGGGCTGATGGGCCGGCTGCCCCCATGCCTTGGTCCGGGTGTCTTGGGTCTTTCCAGAAGGGTAACTGGAAGAAGAGACCGGAGGGAGCTCCCCAGGGTCAGGGGAACATGGCTGGGGGAAAACCCAGCAGCCTGCAGGCCTCCTGCCCAGCCTGCTATGCCCTCACACCCTCCAGGTCCCTCCCCAGATGTGCCCAGAAGTACTTTCGTTGCCGATGACAATCAGCCCAGGATCGTCCCACGGGCGTGTGCGCATGACGTTACCATTCTTCTTCCCTTCCGGAGAAGGGGAGCCTTCTCTGGCCTCGCCCGACAAGGCAGCCTGGGAAGGAGAGGATGGGCTGGCTGCCACACTGGGCTGCATTCAGCATCCCCAAGCCAGCCTCCTGACCCAGCTCTTCGTGGGGAAACTGAGGCACAGATCCCCCACTGGATGCTCAGCATTGCCCTCCCAGCCTTGGTTCCCTCTCAGAGTCTCCTCTTGAGGCCGAACAGCCCCAGCTCCCTCAGCCTTTCCCCAGGACAGAGATGCTCCAGTCCCCAAATCATCTCTGTGGCTCTCCATGGGACCCTCTCCAAGAGCTCTCTCATCCCGAGGAGCCCAGAACTGGACACTGCTCCAGGGGAGCCTCACCAGGGCTGAGCAGGGCAGGATCACTCCCTGACCTGCTGGAAATGCTCTTCCTAACACACCCTGGGACAGCAGTGACCTTCTTGTCCCCTCGGGCATGGTGCTGGCCATGCCCACCAGGACCCCCAGCTCCTTCCCCACAGAGCTGCTTTTCCAGCAGGTCAGTCCTGGCCTGTGCTGGTGCCTGGGTTTGTTCCTCCCCAGGTGCAGGACTCTGCACTCGCCTTTGCTGAACTTCAAAATGTTCTTCCCCAGCTCATTTAGCCCTTTGGGCACCTCCGTGCCCGTGGTTTTAGCAGCCAGCCCAGGGGATCAGTAAACACCTGGCTGATGCCATCTAATACAGCAGCGAGGCATTCTTCCCTCCAGCAATGGGATTCAGTATTTCAGACCTGCCCCATAGCATCCCTCTGCTGTCTCCCAATCCCAGCCACTGCTCCAGAGAGACCTGGAGGGCAGGGAGCCATGGTCCTGCCTGATGCTGAGCAAGGAGGGGCTGTAGTGGGAGGTCAATGCAGCCTGGCCCCAGGGAGGTACCAGCTCCTGCTCTTTCTCCCATCACCCTGAACATGGCCCTTTTCTGAGCAGAAAACATGCTGGGAGCACACGTTAGGCCAGCTGAGGAGCTGCCCTTGTTCAGCCTATGCCAGGTCCTGCTCCTGGTGGGATGCACAGGGAAGAGAATTCCTGAGCAACCTCGGCAGAGGTGCTGGGGCGTGCAGTGGCTGGAGGTGCAGGGGGCTGTGATCCCACTCCACTTGCAGACCTCAGCCTCCTTCTCCTCCTTCTCCTGCTTTCCTGCCCACCAGGAAGTCCTCCAGCATACCCCAGCACATCATGTTTATCACCTCCTCTTGGGCTGGGGAGAGCATCAGCTTCTTTTCCAGCCTTTTTTTTGGGAAGGAAGGCATCAGAGCCATCCGTGTAACTGGGGCCAGGATGGGATCCAGGGGAGTGTTGACTCCCCCAGCACTTCTGGGGACCATGCCCTGATGTGGGGGGACCCTGCACTGGAGCAGGCCCTGGGTGTGCTCAAGGACATACCATGACACTCTCCAACACCTGGTTACGGAGGTCATCCAGCATATTCTGGAAGTTTTCCTGGAGTGGGGAGAGGACAGGGACGAGAGTCAGAACACAGGAGCAGGATTTAAAAGGAACATCTGCAAATTAACTTGGCCACAAGGCAGAGGGATCCTGGACAGGGCTATGCCAAGTGGCTGTGGCTATATTGCACAGGTGGACCTTTGTCTCCCCACCTTCCCAGGACCCAGGTTACTTTTTTTGATGTCTGTTTAGCTCACAAATGCCTCAGCAGCCCTGTCTGAGGGAGACAGTGACCTCCACCACTGGCCTGACCTGCAGGCAGTGGTGCCCTTTTGCCTTCCCTGGGGCAGCACTGGCAGAAGGAAAGTGGAGGGCTCTGGGTGGGTTGGGTTCTACTCTTGGGACACCCTTCCCACTCTTCCCTCCTGGTGCCCTTCACACTGGGAGCCTCCAAGGGCTGCAGGGCAGGGCCAGCAGTGAGGGGCAGCTCCCAGGGGCAGCTCCNAGACCTGCCCCATAGCATCCCTCTGCTGTCTCCCAATCCCAGCCACTGCTCCAGAGAGACCTGGAGGGCAGGGAGCCATGGTCCTGCCTGATGCTGAGCAAGGAGGGGCTGTAGTGGGAGGTCAATGCAGCCTGGCCCCAGGGAGGTACCAGCTCCTGCTCTTTCTCCCATCACCCTGAACATGGCCCTTTTCTGAGCAGAAAACATGCTGGGAGCACACGTTAGGCCAGCTGAGGAGCTGCCCTTGTTCAGCCTATGCCAGGTCCTGCTCCTGGTGGGATGCACAGGGAAGAGAATTCCTGAGCAACCTCGGCAGAGGTGCTGGGGCGTGCAGTGGCTGGAGGTGCAGGGGGCTGTGATCCCACTCCACTTGCAGACCTCAGCCTCCTTCTCCTCCTTCTCCTGCTTTCCTGCCCACCAGGAAGTCCTCCAGCATACCCCAGCACATCATGTTTATCACCTCCTCTTGGGCTGGGGAGAGCATCAGCTTCTTTTCCAGCCTTTTTTTTGGGAAGGAAGGCATCAGAGCCATCCATGTAACTGGGGCCAGGATGGGATCCAGGGGAGTGTTGACTCCCCCAGCACTTCTGGGGACCATGCCCTGATGTGGGGGGACCCTGCACTGGAGCAGGCCCTGGGTGTGCTCAAGGACATACCATGACACTCTCCAACACCTGGTTACGGAGGTCATCCAGCATATTCTGGAAGTTTTCCTGGAGTGGGGAGAGGACAGGGACGAGAGTCAGAACACAGGAGCAGGATTTAAAAGGAACATCTGCAAATTAACTTGGCCACAAGGCAGAGGGATCCTGGACAGGGCTATGCCAAGTGGCTGTGGCTATATTGCACAGGTGGACCTTTGTCTCCCCACCTTCCCAGGACCCAGGTTACTTTTTTTGATGGCTGTTTAGCTCACAAATGCCTCAGCAGCCCTGTCTGAGGGAGACAGTGACCTCCACCACTGGCCTGACCTGCAGGCAGTGGTGCCCTTTTGCCTTCCCTGGGGCAGCACTGGCAGAAGGAAAGTGGAGGGCTCTGGGTGGGTTGGGTTCTACTCTTGGGACACCCTTCCCACTCTTCCCTCCTGGTGCCCTTCACACTGGGAGCCTCCAAGGGCTGCAGGGCAGGGCCAGCAGTGAGGGGCAGCTCCCAGGGGCAGCTCCCAGGGGCACTGGTGGCAGCTCACCGGGTCCAAAATCTCCTGCATCCTTTGCATGTTCTCTGCCATGAGCGACTGCTCCATCTTCATCTCACTGACCTCCTCACGGAGCACCTGGCACTGAGACTTCATCTAGGAGAGGGGGATGGCAGGGTGAGCCCCAGGGCAAGCTCTCTGGGGACCAGGTTCTTGCACTCACCATGGTCTGCACAGAGCTGGGGCAGCGCAGGGCCTGACCTGGGCAGTGCTCGGCCTTCAGCAGCAGCTCCCCAGCAGCATGAGGGGGTGCAGACTGGAGGAGGGGACAGCTTGGGTGGAGCACCCAGGGCTGGGAAGAGCCTCTACCTCGGCGAGTTCTTTTTCGTTGGCTTCCACTTTCTGCATCAACNGCCTTCCCTGGGGCAGCACTGGCAGAAGGAAAGTGGAGGGCTCTGGGTGGGTTGGGTTCTACTCTTGGGACACCCTTCCCACTCTTCCCTCCTGGTGCCCTTCACACTGGGAGCCTCCAAGGGCTGCAGGGCAGGGCCAGCAGTGAGGGGCAGCTCCCAGGGGCAGCTCCCAGGGGCACTGGTGGCAGCTCACCGGGTCCAAAATCTCCTGCATCCTTTGCATGTTCTCTGCCATGAGCGACTGCTCCATCTTCATCTCACTGACCTCCTCACGGAGCACCTGGCACTGAGACTTCATCTAGGAGAGGGGGATGGCAGGGTGAGCCCCAGGGCAAGCTCTCTGGGGACCAGGTTCTTTACACCCACCATGGTCTGCAGAGAGCTGGGGCAGCACAGGGCCTGATCTGGGCAGTGCTCGGCCTTCAGCAGCAGCTCCCCAGCAGCATGAGGGGGTGCAGACTGGAGGAGGGGACAGCTTGGGTGGAGCACCCAGGGCTGGGAAGAGCCTCTACCTCGGCGAGTTCTTTTTCGTTGGCTTCCACTTTCTGCATCAACTCCTTAAGGAAGAAGAAAGGGCTTCCCTCGGCCCCCTCCAATGGTTCCCCAGTCTCCTGGACAGCCAGCTCCCGCAGGCCCAGGTGCAAAAGCAATGCATTCAGGAGGTTGCGCAGTTGCTCGAAGTCGATAGAGTCTGTCTTTGGTGCCCCGAGGGCAGCATCCAGCATCTGGCCCAGGGTGACTCCTGCCATTGCTGCTGACCTGTCCAAAAGCACAGAACTGCCATTAACAGGAGCCTCTCATGCTATTAGAGCCTCTCATGCTATTGGAGCCTCTCATGCTATTGCTCTGGAGATGAGCAGGTAGGATGGGAGGTGGTGGGAGGTGGCAGGAGGTGGTAGAAGGAGATAGAGGAAGAGGGGCACAGCCAGAAGGCTCCTTTCTTTTCGGTCTCCTCCTTGTTCCAGAGCCCGTGCCACTTGTATCCCTCTTTACAGTGTCCCTCTGCCCTGGTGAAGAGTGCCCATTGTTACACAGCAGTGGCCCAGCCCCATGTGGAATGTCCCCATTGTCCCTCGCTGCTGGCAGAGTCCTGGTTCCAGCAACTGACAGGACGTGCATGGACCACGTGCCACAACACCTCCAGCCTTTACTGCTTTCAGCTCCTAAATAACTCCAAGGATGGCTCACATCGGGCACGTGGTGCCCCCGGAGCTGCTCACAGGGTGAGTTGAGCCTGTCCAGGTGGGATGCCCTGTGGAGAGGTGATCTGTGTTCCCACACAGCCTGGAGCATTCCAGAACACTCCAGGAGGAGACCAGACCCAGAGAGGAAGCACCTCCAGTCATTCATTTTTGAGGTCTCAAAAGCATGACAGCTTACCTTCACCCTTAGATGTGGGGATGGTGGAAGGCTGCTGCTGACACCATCAATACACAGCTTTTCAGCACCTTTCTCCAAAGCAAAGAGCCATGCAAGCAGGGAAAAGCAGATAAACACAAGCCTCCAGACAAGCCTAGGAAGTAAAGGACTCAAACACTGGGAAAAGTCTGTGAACCAGAGTGATCCATCAGACAAATCTTTACAAAAATCATCAACTAGAAATTCCCTTTTAAACCTGCAGGTCTGACCACCAGGCAGTGGGATCACTGACATCTATCTCCCTGCTCTGGGAAGGCTCAGAGCTTTGAGCACAGGAGGGTTGGGTGAGTTCCTGGGAGGATCCTGGCTCTTGGGCTGGACACAGCACTGCAGGGAGTTCTGGCATTTGCAGGGAAATCGTGTGATGCTGAGCCTTGGTTCTCCACCACCACCACAGCACAGTCCAACCCACACTGGCTGGCTACAAAAATAAAGGGGGTGCCATGGGGAAAATGGGTTATTTGTGGAGTCCTGCCTGGGAAAAAGCTCCAGCTCGTATTAGACAATAGTGAATCCGCAGAGGGAAGCTCCCAAAACCCACTACTGTGGGAATTCCTTCAGGGGCATCCTCAGCAGTCCTGTGGGAACTGGGGCTGCTGGCAAGGCCAAAATGGGGCTGAGTGCTGTGGCTGTGGGAGCTGGGGGTTCTCCATGGGGTGAGCAGCTTTTGCCTTTGAGTTCTCAGCGGATACTTGAGTTTGGCTCCCTGAGCCAGAGGCTTGAAAAGAGAGGCTGGGGACAGGCTGAGGGGCCCTGGGTCTGCCCATCAACCTGTTCCCCTTTACCTCCTCTTCCCAGGAGGGCAGCAGGGGCCAGGCTGCCCATGCCAAGCCCCCCACTTCGGACATGGGTACCCCACATGGGGCAGGCTCAGAGCTGGAGCTGAAGACTTTGGGAACACAACCTGTGCCCAGGAGCAGCAAGGGGACTCCAGGGACACAGCCTGGCTCCCTGGAGAGGCAAGAAAGGACACAGAGAGGACCAGTGACCCCTGACAAGTGGACAGGTGCTCTCTGGGGTCAGATGAAGACCTTGCATGGCCATTCCACCACCTCATGCTGTATTTAAAGAATGTCCTGAATGGCTTCCCTCTTGGGAACAGAACCAGTGGGAAGTTAATGGAATGCCAGTGTGGCAAAGGGATAAATGTGAGAGAATGAAAACCTGAAAGACTTAATGTAAACCTGAAAGAGCTAATGCTCAAAGACTAGGCAGAAGAGAAATGTTAGCACAATAATGAGAGAAGGTTCAGTTGGAAAAGGGGCTCTTTGGGAGGCAGGATAGTGCTTTTCTGGGATCAACTTGGTATCTTGGGAAACTATCTCAAATAACAACTTTGAGACAGCATTGCACTTGCATCTGATGGGGGAGGGAAACCGAAACTACGAGAACCCCAACCCTGTTGTGAAAAGTTCAAGAATAACGAAATGTGGCTGTGCAAGGACCAATCTATAAATTCCACAACAGACAGGGGCTGGGGGGCACCCACCATGCTGAGGGACTGGACCAGGGATGGTGCTGGAACCTGGGCTGCTGACAAAAGTTCTTCCTCTACCTCTATTTTCCTTCCTTTCCTTCTTCCTTTCTCACTCTCCTTAAAAGTTTAAATTGTGGCTGCCATGCTGTTAAGAAATCGCTGTTTCCATGTGCAGTTCAGGGAAATTTAACCCACAAGCTCTTCATTGGGGTAGTTGTTTAATCCACAGGCTGTTCATCAGGGAAGTTTAATTTGTGGGCTGTTCCAGAAAGTTGCCACGTGTTGTTCAGAGAATTTTAATCCGCAGGCTGTTGAAATAATCTGTGGGCTGTTCCTCAGAGAAGTTTAATCCACAGGCTGTCCAGGGAAATAAAGTCTGCAGGTTGTTCAGAAGTGTTTAAATCGTTGCCACCACAGTCTGTGCAACCTATCACAAGCTTTAAATCCTTCCCACCAAAAAACCTCCGACTTTCTAATTGATTGCTTGGTGCTGTTTTGCTTAAATACAGCCCCAGGGTATCCTGAAGGTCCAGGACCACCCTCTCAGGACAGGCACATACTCTCTGGAGCCAGGTCATGATGTGACCTCCTGGCATGGATCCGGGGGGGTCCAGAGTGCTGACCAAGCAAGGACACAGGTGTGAGGGCTGGTTGGGATGGCAGGTGTGGGAGCTTGTGCCCTCCACCTCCCATCCCTGTGTGTCCCAGGCAGCCACAAGCAGCTGCTGTGTTTTAGAGGGGCTCCATCCTGGAGCTGCCCCCTCCTCGTGCCTCCCTGAATGACAGAAACTGGTTGCCATTGGGAGGATTTGGCACAGTTGCATTCCCAGCATCCCACAGTTCCATCTGTGGCTAAATGGGTCTGATGCCAGGGCATCACACAGCCCCTGGCTATGACAGCTGGAGGCAACAGGGCCAGTGCTGTCCCCAAAGCTGTCGTTGTCCCCATGGCCCTCACCTGAGCCCCAGGTTGTTGGACCATGCTGCTGGGGCTGCTGGGTGACCTCGTGCTGGCTGCACCCACGGGATGGAGCTGTGGGTGCTGGGGGGTCCTGGATGAAATCCCCAAGGCGCAGAACCCTGCACTTGCCTTTGATGAATTCCAAAATGCTCTTCCCCAGCCAAGGGTTTTGGGTGCCCATATGCACTAAGGAGGGGCTGTGGTGGGAGGTCAGTGCAGCCTGGCCCCAGGGAGTCACCAGCAAAGAACAGGGCCCTTTGCTGAGCAGAAAACAGAGAGCACACTGGAGCTGTCCTGGCCCTGCCTATGCCAGGCTGTGCCTCCTGGTGGGAACAGGAACACAGAACTTGGAGCACACAGTGGCTGGAGGTACTGGGGGCTGCAGTCATGCTCCACGGGCAGATCTCGGCCTCCTCTTCCTCCTTCTGTTTTGCTGCCCACCAGGAAATCCTGCAGCACGTCCAGACACCATGCTGTCACCTGCTCTGTGGCTGGAGAGAGGCTGGCAGGAGAGTGGGGGGCTCTGGGTGGGTTGGGCTGAGCATCCACACTCAACTCTTGGGACACCCTTCCCACTCTTCCCTCCTGGTGCCCTTCACACTGGGAGCCTCCAAGGGCTCCAAGCTTACAGGGCAGGGCAGCAGTGAGGGGCAGCAGTGAGGGGCAGCTCCCAAGGGCACTGGTGGCAGCTCACTGGGTCAAGGGACTCCTGGGTGGTCCAGACGTCCTCTGCCATGTGGGACTGCTCCACCTTCATCTCACTGACCTCCTCACGGAGCACCTGGCACTGAGACTTCATCTAGGAGAGGGGGATGGCAGGGTGAGCCCCAGGGCAAGCTCTCTGGGGATCAGGTTCTTTACACCCACCATGGTCTGCAGAGAGCTGGGGCCAACCCAGGGCCCAGCCAGGCAGGCACGGGGCACTGCAGGCAGGCCTTGGCCTTCAGCACATCCTCAGCAGCCAAGAAGGAGCAGCAGCTCCCCAGAAGCACAAGGGATGCAGACCCCAAAGGAGGGGGTGGCTCGGGGGGAACACCCAGAGGGGCTGGGAAGAGCCTCTGCCTTGGTGACATCTCTTTCACTGGCTTCCACTTTCTTCCTTATCTTCTCCATGTCTGATGGGGCAGGAACCACAGGGGCCTCTCTTGATTCCCTGCAGTGGTTCCTCACTCTCCTGAGCAGGCAGATCCCACAGGACCAGGTGTCCAAGCATCTCACCTGGGAGGTGGTGGCAGGAGCTAGAGCAGGATGGGCACAAGCAGCAGGCTCCTTCCTCTCTGCTCTCCTCCTCACTCCAGAGCCTGCACGTCTCCCTGCTTACAGCTGCAGCCAAGCTCAGTGCTGGAGACAATTTACTGCAGCAGCAACTGTAAGGAAAGCTATGGAGGTACCTCGACCACTGAAATTTAAAAAGAAATCAGGGATAATGCAAACAATTTTTAATGAGAATTTCAACCTTGGTGGCATCTAGTTAACTTCATTTCTGAGCCTACCAACAGTAAAGCCACAGCTTTTGCTTTAAGAATACACAGTGCTTTGGTAAACCCCATATACCCAACCACTGCACTGGGGTTAAATCACCATGGAATTAAATCCAATACAACACAGAGCATGGGCCCAACAAAATGGGAACAAATGGCAAGCTGTCAATGTTAATGTGTGTGTTGTACAGGAACAACAGGGATTTATTTGTCAAAGTAACACCACTAATGGCCAAGACATTTCTCTTGGCACTGAACAAAAAGTTTGTCACGTTGAAATATGTCCTGCTGAAATCCTTGAAACTGTGCTTATATACACTGGGAAGAGCTGAGAACTTGTGATTCCATACAGACCACACCACTATGGAAATAAGCCATCGCTCAAACATTTGTGTTTGTAGTTTTTTCCAAAATTAGGGGATGTGACTTCAACTATTCAGTTCTGTCACAACCCATGAATTCCTACACTCTACCTACACATCCCAGCAAGATTTCCTGCTCCCCCCCCACTGGAATGAACCTTGCACTGGTGGAAAAATTACTGCAGCACGATGAGCTGTGTTGACTGCTGGAAGGTGTCTGAAGCAATGGACACAGAGCTCTAATCACTGTTCATCACAATACAGATGAGATACATCATGTCTTGGCAAGAGTGATGAGAAATGGAGAACATCACTGGTGGGATTGTGGTTGGGTGGTCACCCACTGCAACAGGAATTCCAGATCTCATGTTGCATCCTGTTGTAATTCAGCTGATTTCTGTCATTTTATGTTTAATGTACTGTAGTGTTCTCTTTGTTGGAGTGTTTCTATTAGCTAGACAGGTAGCACTGTCCCACAGATCTCCTTGCATACATAATATTGTTCCATCACATTCAACAGTCTTAAAAATCACAGTATTTAGCTAAAATGATCAAAAATTTCTCTCAATTTGTAATTGGAACATAATAAATCCCTGTTTATAGGCATAGAGGCAAGACGTGGCCACTCTGTGGAGCAAGAGAAGTTGTCTTTAGTCACGGAGTGGATATTGGTGGTGCCTTCCCCCCTCTCTTGAGCTGCACTATGATCTGAGAAATGCTTGTTAGGCCTTGGCCTTGAGAACAGCACCTGGGCTGAGCAACTCTCAATCCTATCAGAAACACTGTCTGCTCCCAGGAACCTGTGCTGTCTAACAAGCTCCCATTTTTAAACAAACAGCCTTGGAAAAGAATTTTTCTTGCCTGAGTAACAGCCCAAGCAGAACATTTTTGTTATCGAACTTTCAAAGAAAGCTGCTGACCTGAATTGTGGCCAGGATGAAAAGAATTATGACTGTTCCTCGAGGCTCAACCCTTTGCCTGTTGAGAAGATGCAAAGACATCCAATGTATTTCCAGAAGGGAATTTTTCAGAGGTACCTGAGGCTCCTTCAGGTCTGTGTGTGAGTGGGAATGTACTACAGCAAACATACCTTGGACCTTGCTCTCCTAGATTCTCAAGTACTTTAGATTTTTAAATGCTATATGAAATTGTTAAATTGTTTAACTTCAGCATAATCAATAGCTTAACAGCTTATGCTGTTAAGGGTTGTTAAACCTTTGGGCCTAAACTGTTGGTCAAGTCTGGGGCTCAGCTTTGCTAAGGGGGTCTACTCTGAACCTTGTGACTCATCTTGTGAATCCCTTTTATTCTTACCCTTTCCTACCCTCCCCCTCCCCAGACTCAATGTAGATAATTTTTGGATTGATTTTGGCTTTAGATTGATTGATTTTAGATTTTAGTTTGCTTTTACCACCTAGTAAATAGTAAAGTGAACCTTGCCAAGGACTTTCACTTCTATACTAAACCTGCTTTTGCTGATACCTTTGCTGGTGAGTCTTTAAGCAACCCTAAAACATTCACTCAGGATGATGGCCAAGGGCACACAAGCACAACCCTCTGCTCAGTGGTGCTGTGATTGATTCTGTGGTTTCTACCCAAACACAGCCCAGCAAAAGCAAGCCTGAATGGGGCAACAACCCTCAGTGAGCCTTAACCTTGCTCCTGGCAGGTCTGACAAGCACTTTGAAGGGGAGAGAACAGCAATACTGCTCACATTTTTAAGACTGGCTTCCAGGACAAAGAACATTGTCCAGCACTGGCTCAGAAGAAAGGGGGCACAGACATCTGCAAGGACTCCACACTCCAGTTGATCTGTTCAATACTTGCAGTACAGCATCATGTTACCCCTCCAGGCTGAGGAGCCAGGCTGTAGTCACAGAGTACAAGTGAGATTTGTTTGTGGTACTTTGAAAATGCAGGAAAACCCATCAATAGTTTTGAGATCTTGTCCAGTCCAGCACATCCCTCATGGAATTTGGCTTGGAGGTTTAATCCATCCTGGATTCTGAAGGTGGTCCAAGCACTCTGTGCTGAGGTCCATTTGTCTGCCTGGTGTTCAAGGTTTGTCCTGTTCAGTCACTGCTGACCCCTCGGCACATTTTAGATGTTAGGGTGGAAGATGATGGTGTAGAATAAGGATAAGCAAAACTAAACAACTAAACATTTCCTGTGCTATTGAAGCAACTGCTTCCAGCAGTTTTATTTGTTCCTGACATCAGCAGACTAGAAAGTGGTGTAGGTTTTACTGGTGTGTGTTTGTCTTATCAA
This sequence comes from Vireo altiloquus, assembly GCA_013396875.1. Classification (NCBI taxonomy): domain Eukaryota; kingdom Metazoa; phylum Chordata; class Aves; order Passeriformes; family Vireonidae; genus Vireo; species Vireo altiloquus. Next base: position 125,316 of record VZRF01014198.1, on the reverse strand, counting down.
GGGGAAAGATCAGAGTTTGGGAGTTTACCCTTCTATCACCATGGAGTCAAAGCCCTCCACATGCATCTTGTGCTGCCTCCTTAAGTGTCCCCTCCACACAAAAATTATTATCATTTAAGAAAGGAGTGATCAGCAAGTCCTACTTCCCTGTGGAAGAAGGCTGCAAGCTGCCAAGTGAGCCTTTTTACAGCCACAGCCCCACTGAACAGACACAGCAGCTCTTCAGAGGGCACAGGATTCACAGGAAGCACCAAAGCTGAAAAATCTTACACTTTTTATTGCAGGTTCAGTGTTAGTGTTTTGGAGAGCACAGCTGCATTAGAAGCAGATATTGTTCCAACTTCCCTTCCCCACGAGACTCTGCCACAAACTCATCAGCCCCAGGCAACTCCAAAAATCATGCCTGGTTTTGCAGTGCAGACAAGTGTTCCAGTGAGGACTGAGACCCTCACGTGACTCGTCACTGAAGAGCAATAATGATCCAAAGCTCGCAAAATGAAAAGGCCAACACATTAACTAGCATTCCCTGCTCTGCTGGGACACACACGTCAGCCTGTTCCCAGCTCCCTGACCCAGGGATGGGAGCAGCCCTGCCAATGGGTTGCCCTAAGCTGTCCTTTCAGGATGTTCCGCTAACTCAGTTTTGATGAAAGTCTCTGCTCTGCTGTGCAGGAGAGGAGAGGCCACTGAGTTGGCACAGAGCTGCTGTTGGCTCAGCTCTGCCAGCAGCACAGCCTGAACGTTCCCTTCCGTGCTCTGGGGTGAGACACAGGCAGAAACAACCCCAAAGGCTGCTCTCGCTGCCCACACAGCAATGAGCAGTCTCTGTTCCCTTCTCACAAGCTGACAGCTTCGTCTGTTTAGCTTTTCTTTCCGCCCCTACAGGGCAAGAGATAACACACTAAAAAAAAAAATCATTAAAGGAACTTAAAAATTCAATACCACCTCATTTTTCCATCTCTCTTAATTAAGGTATAATCCTCTCCAGTGCCAGTGGCCCCTTCTATTCACTTGTAAAGTGCTGGTCAGGTTGATTTTTTTCCTATTAGATCTCATGGCTCAAGACCCTGAAAACCTCAACGCTCCTACAAAAATAAACAGTTGTGTTATGCCTATGTTTTATGGTATTGCCTTTCCATGCAGATTTCCTTCTCTTGTGGAATCCAGGACGGGGGCAGGCTCAGGTCTAGTCATCAACAGTGATGTTGCGGAAGAGATAAGCCATGGACTCGCCGTTGTGGATTCGCCGGATGGCTTCCGAGAGGATCAAACTGATATCCACAGTCTTTATCTTGGGGCACTGCAGCTTCTGCACCTCGTGAGGAACAGTGTTGGTCACTACCACCTATGGAGGGCCAGAAAGGAAAGAAGTTGTGCTGCTGAAACATTCAGCCTCCCTGAGCAGCCACCCTGGACTGGCTCCAGGAGGGGTGTGTGCTGCTGTTTCACAGTTCAGGGAGAGAAATCCTTGCATATTAGGAAAAAAGATGAAAATAAATGGCCTCCCCTCTGTGACAGTCTGTTGAGGGGACCAGCATAACTAGCACTCTCCAACAGGCTGATGGGTCCATTCAGATCACAGGATCTGTTACTAAGGTTTGAAATCCTGTCCTCTTCATGTACCAGCAGCCCCTCACCAGCTGGGGGAGAGGGGCTGCACAGTGAGATTGCAGCCACACACCCCCAGCTGCAGCAAGGGAAGTGTCCAGGCAGGGATGACTAATATTTGCATTAGGGAGAAAACACACTCAGGGAAGCAGATCAGATCTGAGCAAGTATTAATCACACACACGTCTTTTTTTTTTGTTCCAGTGAAGAACCAGCTAACTGAAAGCACCTGATTAAATGAGTAATTGCAGACGTGAGCTACGTGCAGTGGGAAGGACATCAGTTTGTGAGTTTTGGTGCCAGCCCCTCCTCTGCAGTCCAGAGAGCAGACTCACCTCATCAATGGAGGATTCCTCTATGAGACGAGGAGCATCTGCTGACAGGAGCCCATGAGTAGCCATCACAAAAATCTTGTAGGCTCCACGCTCTTTCAGGATCTCTGCAGCAGCAACAAAGCTTTCCACGTCATCGATGATGTCATCCTGAGGAGAAACAGAAACAACATCAAAAGCAGAAGTTTACAGAGCCTGCAGGGCAGGAGTGGATCTGCACGGTACTGCAGCTTTGGCCATACACAGAGATGAAAAATAGAATCCCTGTCTACTTCAGCTACTGATGAGGACAGCCACGTGCATGACTAATCCGTGAATGCTATTTCCCTGGTTTCATGACCCTTTTGCTGGTGTGGAGAACAAATGCTTTGTCTTGGAAACAGATTAGTCCCTGCACATGCACTCACAGTTTATCACTGGCAAGGTGTATTTTTTCATGGGGTAGGAGCTGCATGTTGATTACTTACACTGCAGCCTGGCATAGCAGGTAAGAGAAGCTCAGCAAGTTTTCTGTTTATTTAGGGTTTTTTAACACTTCAGGAATTATCTCTGTATGCCCTGGATTTATCCATTACTTGCAGACATCTGTCACTTAGAATCAAGGGAGCAAGGAGATTTTAGGGCTTAAAGAGCTGAAGTGTAAAGGGTTTTCAACAGGAAGTTGAAATAGCCAAAGCCACCAAGACTACTGGAGAAAAGAGTGTCTAACAAACACATTCCCACTCCTACACCAGCCATCTCTCCGACCCTGAGGGACAGAGCAGCTGAAGCAAAGATGCTGTGAGGAAGCCACCCCCAACCTGTTCCCCTCACACTCGTACCACAATGATGGCAATTCGTCCTCCAACATCTCCAACCACAGTTATTGGCGGTTTCTCCTTGGCCATCATCACTAAAGAAGAAGGAAAAAGAAGAGTCCAGGTGAGTTAGGCTTGAGTTAAACCCCAACAGTCCGACCACACAAGAGGCTGAACCATTAAACACCTTACATTGATGCAGACACAGATGTGCTTTACATGATCCTGACACCCATCTAAGTGAGAAACCCTCATTTAACCATTATTTTCCTCCTCAAATGAACAGCACTGCTGCATTTCCTCTTTAGGAAATTCTCTGTTTCTGTACGGATTTTGTACTGACCTCAGACACAGAAAGCAATTTCAACTCTCTAATAGACCCCTGTGCAAGGAGAGCTACAAAGCAGCATCTGTTTTATGGGTAATATCAGTGACCTTCTTTGTGCTCCAGCACAGGACTTGAGAAAGGGTTCATTCCATGATTTGGAACAACAAATGGACTTTTCCAAGCAGCACCTCTCAAAGGGCAGGTGCTTTACAAGGTGCAACTTTTCACCTCTTGGACTCAGTAAATCATCTGCAGGATAAGACTTGCACTGCAGCTCAGTTGCTTTCTCACATCACCAAACACAGAAGGGTCTTTGAGAGGGTGTAAGAACCTTAATACCACCTGCTCAGGCAAAGAAAGCTTAAGGAAGTTTGCAGAAGAAAATTTGCTGATTATTTTTTAAGTGGATTAATGGAAAGAGCAGGACAAAATCCAGTTGAAACTCAGTTCAACAAGCTCAGGGCAAGCAGCGATTGGATCAAAGGATACACTGACAAGCTGTGCTACCTGACACCAGTGAAGAGATGTGCTGGGAAATAAGGTTCCGTTCCTTCCTGACACTACTTTTGCACTGACAGGGTTCATGCAAAACCACATCCTGCCAAAATTCCAGCAGCATCATAAAAATACCAGAGATCTGAACTAGGATGCCCTGAGAGTGTCCAGATGCAACACAGCCTTCAGACTTACACCAAACAGCAACCAGCCTCCAGTACAGGCCAGGGACTTGCTGTCTATGTGCCAAACCTCTCGTTTGCCATGGGGTGCTGGTACAAAAACTTCCAGCAGGGAAAGGACACTGTGGTGGGCAGACATGGGTCAATAGGTGACAATCTGGGCTGATCTAACCACTGAAGCCAAGAGGCACATCCAGCATTTCTAACACTTACCTGGCCCACCTCCACACCCCACACGCCTATTTTATGCTTCCACAGTGAGTGCAAAGCGTCCTACATCAAGGCACTTGTTGCCCCTCCTCTTGTAACCTGAGGTCTTGCCAGGATTCCAGGCAACAGAGGCTTCTCAAGTGCCTCAAGGAGTTCAGACACAGCAAGATTTTTCTCCTTTAGGAAAACCCACCTCAATGCAATACCTGAGCAGCAGGAGAACACAAGCCATTGCCCACCAAAAAGCCTGTCTGAATATTGATCTCTGCTGCCCTCATCAAAAAAGTCTTACATTAAACTCCCCATCCTGCACAGCAGGATGATCCAGTACTATTCCCATATCTCATCAGTGCCTGGGAATGCTTAAGAGTGCAAGCACAGCTGAGTGAATGAGTCACACCAAGGGATATGACAAAAGCAATTATAAGGACCACAACTTCAAAGATTCTTGTGTAGAGCTGTTCTTCACATCCGTGACCTGCTCCGCTGGCTCCTTTTCCACAAACCTACCAAAACTGCATAAAAGGTGTCCAGTAATTCTGTTTTGACCAAAGTCCCATCACTCATTGCCAGGTTTTGCAGTTAAAGTCACAGCTACCTTGGACTGAAGAGTTAATCAACAGCTCTTCATGGCACAGATTCCTCAGCCTCCCTTGCATGGTTATTTCTGAGTCTCCTATCAAATGCAAAGTCATGTCTAAATCCTGAAGGAAAAATATTCTTATGAGAAGGAAGATTATTTGTAATAAATGAAGATTAAGCACCACGAGAGATAAGCAGATCATAAATTTCAATTACAGGCACTATCGACCTGCTTAGATTAATTATGAGTTTACTATCTAGTCTGGACAGTAACAGAGCTCCTGGTGGGAGCTGTGAAGTGTCAAAAGGATTCCACCTGGCTGCCATCCCATCCTCCATGTGCATCCACAGATGAGTGCCATCTCTGCTTACAAAAGCCAGGTCAGGGAACTTTTTCTACACAGATGGTGAACAGGCCTGGGGAGCTGAAATTCAGCACTATTTTATTCACAGAGACATGGAGTTTCAGCAAATCAGTATCCTTCTACTCCATGAAGGAAGCAGACACATTCCTTGCTATACTTAAAGGCTAACATGGCAACCATTAGCAGTGCTTTGCATCTGTGTTTTTTAAAAGCTGTATTTCAATTCTGGTTTATTTTTAAAGAATGGTAGGCAACGTGTCGACCTACCCGGATCTTAAAGAGATGTTCTCCCTTTTCCTTGTTCAATTTTCTCTGCAAAAAAAAGAAAAAAAAATTGCAAGCCAAAGATCTACCCACAACCACATCAAATCTCAACTGCTCCAAGGTGATGAGAGTCTACACAAGGGTTAGTGCAGCCAGTTTCTTCTTCAAAATCTTTGGATATATCAAGATGTGCAAGTCAGAACTGCTATGAGGAGGTGCCTTGAAAAATGATTCAAATAATAAAGAATATTTTCCTCCCAGACACAAAACTTTTATGTTTGTAGACAGAAGAGGGTAACAGAAATAAGCCAGGGTGGTACTTTTGCCTGGTGTAACCCCTTGGATCACATACAAGTTTAGGTTAAAGAGTTGCTGACTTTTCCTGGAGAGTAAGAAAAGATGCTTGTGGTATCTGTAGCTTCTGGAGGGGGAAAAACAAAAGAGAAAAAACTAGACCAACCACCATTTTTTATAAAACAAGAATACCAAAGAACACTTTCATTCGGATGTGCATAACATACACCAAAGTACCACAAGTTAAAGGCAGGATCACTAAGGCACTAAGAAACAGCATCCCCAGGTGTGTAAACACGTTGCTTTAATTAAGTGGTCAAAAATGGGTTAAGAAATACTAAAATAAATTGTTTAGAGCTGACAGTGCGAATTAAAGTGACAATCACCAAGAAATATAATGCTGCATTTAGAATAGAGCCTGGGAGCAAAAGGCTGCTCAAGAATGAACTGTTTTGTGTAGAGATAGCCTTGGAAGGACAGAAAACATCCCTGTGCCCAGTCTAAACACAGGCAAGATGGGGGTAGGGAAGGAGGAACAGTTTTTCCCCCAAACTCCCTTTGTGGCAGTTTGCTGAGCTCTGGGATTCAAGCAAACCATTAGCTCTCTGTATAAAGTACTGAACTCCAAAGCCACTGAAATGATTTAACAGATGGTGCTCCACTCTTTTTCTCGAAGAAACATGCGAAGTGTCCAAACGCATTTGTTAAGGCACAGCCCCAAGCCAGCTGCAAGCTCTGAGACACAAAAGCACACAATCAAAGGGAACAGCCTTGGAGAGCTGTCCTGTCTCCAAGGCTCTGATTTCAGGGGGTGCAGTGATGTGGGCTCTTGCTGCCTCTTCAGTGCAGCATTTTAAGTGCTATCAGAAGCACCTCTGGCATTTTTCTGTTGTGGCTCCCCGAGAATCAAAATATCACATCAGGCCACACTCACAGGACAATAAATAAGCCATTACACTGCCTAGCACTCATTAATTAGAGGCACATGATCCCTGCTAGAACAGGGAGAGAAGGTGCATGCCAGGACGCAGGAGCCCAGCCAATTCACTGGGAAGCCCATGGAGAATGGCACAAAGCATGAGCCATCGCTGTGGGGCTCTGGGGCTGCTCCCAGACACAGGTTTCACCTCTCTCCTGGCTCTAACACGACTGCCTGGAGCCTCAGTTGCCAAGTCTGGCATGCTCCATATTGATCTGGTTGTAGCTCAGAGCAGGATGCTCCATGTGAAGCCTCAGCCGCTCCCCAGGAACATCCCCCAGCCTTCTACCTGCCAGGCCTAGGTTTGGTTGCCGAGCCAGGCAGACTCACAGACTGGTTCTGTTCTGACCATTGGAGGGGTTGGGCACAGTTTTGGTGTAAGGAACATCCAGTTCTGACCAGCAGCACATCTGACCTTTCACAACCAACCACACATCCGAACCCTGCTACACTCTGCCCTCAGAGCTTTCACCACCAGGAAGGGAGAGCTGAATGAGGGGTTGGAATTATGTGACATTTGGGGTGGGAAGATGCTTTTTATGACTGAATTGGACAAGAAATGAGGCATAGCAGAGAGGGTCAGTACAGACACTAACAGCACTGCCATCCCAGCTGCACTTTCCCCTCTGTCTGGCAGACTGACACAGACTGCTTTTAGACACAGATAACCTCAGAACTCTGCACCTCCAGAACCCAGCTCACTCAAAACCAGGTATCTCTCAGGTCAGAAAACTGCAGAGAAAAGCAACTTCTACTGAGAATTTTGGACAAGTTTGCCCCACAATACACCCCATGACAGAGAGCTGCCAAGCCAAAGCTCGACTGCTTTACACTGTGCCTTAGGCATGCAGGGATGTAAGGTCATTGGTCAAGTGCTGAGTTTGTACAGCAGGAGACAAAATAAGAAAGTGGTGATACACAGCAAATTAGTTTGTGTTTGGATAGCTGAGGACTGAAAAAAATTTTCCACTGTATTCCTAATTAAATTGGACAAGGGCACATTTCTGTATGAGCAACCATTTACAGGGTTCTCCAGCAGCACAACCTTCCACAGTTGAGCTTCTTTGAAGTGACATGGCTGGAAATAAAAATACAATCACATCAATTCCTCCATAGCAGACAAGTGTCAGCTACTGATATTCTGAAGGACAGCATCCTCTTCAGAATAGGAGGGGAAGGAGAAAGTGAAGAACAACCATGCAAATTCCTGCTTTCTTGGAAGGACATGAAAAAAATCTCCTTGTCAGAAGGAGAACAATAAAGTCCCAAACTTCACTGCCAAACCCCACCTGCCCCCAAGGCCCAAGAGGAGTTTCACCAGCAACAAAAGCACTGTTTAACTGATTGTATTCCAGTGAGGCACAACTGGGGTGACGTAAAATACCTGTAGTCTTATTTGCCTCCCCTCCACAAGCTGCCCACAAACTGGTTGGATGTTCTCCCTAAATTTCCAAAGATGAGATTATTATCAGTAGCCCAAACCACTGCTGGTGTTGCCACACACAGCAGCACACAGCCTTTCCCACGGGCACTTCTCAGCCACCCTCCTGCTCCCAATTTCTGTCCTAGAAAGCTAAAATCCTTCCAAAAGGGAACTGGATTTTGATTGTACTGTTGATTTGACTGCTGCAGGAATACAAACAATCCTGAGGATGGCATTTCCCAGAATAAAAGTTTCCTCTTTTCCTTTTGTTCTCTGCTCCCAAATCAATGGCAAGAGCTCCGGAAGCCAGTCAACAGTGCTCTTGGAGAACCTATTGACCCCAGCCACACAAACCTCAAAAACCTTGTCAAAACAGACATTGGAATATGATCACCTGGGTGCCAAGATGAAGAGAATTTCCAGCACTAATAATGGCTGCAGAGAAGGGAAGACAAAGATCAGCCCTCCCCTCCCCAATGGAGCCAACAGCCTGTCTCAGTGGTTGTTATCTCATTACTTACACTTTACATCTCCCCTGTTTCAGCAGCTCAGTGAATTCTGTTGCTGAACACTGCAAAAGCCTTTATCAGAGGTTTGTCAGTCTAACACTATGGAACAGACATAGCCAAGGAGAAGAATACTGATGTTCTGCATGGCCAGAAGGAGTCAAATAAAAACTTCCCCTGTGACTTCTACAACTCACTGATATCAAACTTTCCATGAAAAAAAAATTCCACTGGTCCAACTGCCTTTACTTTGGTTACACTCATACAGATAAACCAACAGAAATTTCCCACCAAACTTTTCTCCTTTTTTTCCCCCCAAAGGTAAGCAGAGAAGCTTGATCTTACATGGCAGCTCCAGGCCAGGATGCAGAGTTGCATTTTTGAGCATGGGAGGGGAGTGACGCCCATCATCCATGTCCTGCTCCGTGCACTGAGCCTCTCCATGGATCACTGCCAGCCCCAGGCGCAGCCTCTCGGCGTAAGACTGAGCCCTGCAAGACAACAACAGCCTCTCAGTAAGGTGCTGGGCTGATGCAGCTCCACAGCCCACTACAGCAAGTCTCTCCCAGGCCAACAGCAAGGCTGCACCTCTTGTGGCTGTTCCTCTGCAAGAAACTTCACTGGAAGTGACTCTTCATTCCTCATTAGTATCCCAAAGCCCACTCTGCCCCTTGGCTCCAACACAGGCCCTCCTGTGATTCTCCATATGTGAAATGCTTTCTGAGATGGTCAGGCACTGCTGAAACTCCAGCAGCAAGTCTGACCTCAAGTGAACCATCTCACTGAGACCTCCTGAGTTCACTCCCATGGGGGAGGGAATACAAAGTTCAGCTGCCTATCTGCACCACATCCATCCACAAAGGAATTGTGACCCAATTGTCAATCCATCTGCCACCCTCCCGTACTTTCCCTGGTATATCTTCCACCAGCTCAGTATTTTCCAAGTAACTTTTAACCAACTAGCAAAGCATTCATTTACCTTTTAGCAGCACCAGGAGATTTGGCTACAATAACTGCATTTCTGTAATCTGGAATCTGGATGTGATAAAAAGTTAATTAATTAAAAAAAAGACCTTCTTTCTAGGGAGTAACTGGTTTGATACATGGCTGAATAATTTCACCCATCCTCCTCCCCAGAACCAAATTTTCCTTCTGTGACAAGAAGCTAGGGAGGCAACTGCACTTGCTTTCAATACCAGTATTTGTGTATTCTGCAAAGGTGGGAATGTTCACCGTGTTTAACCCTCCTCATATGGGGAAGCCTTGCTCTCACCACATGGGGATAAATCATCATCTTTTGCACATGGAGAATAAAACCTCTGTGCCCTGCTCCCAGCCCTGCTGTGCTCAGCATTCCTACACTCAGCCCAAGACAAAGTCTATCAATAATTCAGAGCAGTCAGAAATCCAGCACAGCACAAAGGGAGAGGGGAGGCAGCATAACAGGATTTCAGAGGTGATTAGAGGCAGGAGCACAAGCAGCATCTCTCAAATGGCACTAACTCCACAGAGAGCAAGCTCCTCTCCTGCTTGTGCTGCAGTTCAGTTTCTATCCAATCATAGAAGTGTAACATCTTTCCATGAAACATGCAATAGGTATCCCCTGAGAAAGAATTCATTAACAGAAGGATTGACCTAGACTGACACCACCACCTCTACTTAAGCAGAGGCCCAATGCTGCCATCACACTAAAATGAGTTCAGACGAGTTGATAGATACAGAACTAGAGTAACCTCACTTCTTCCTGTATATACTGAAGCAAGAAAGGAGATGCTCTCAGGTTGTCTACTGGAAAGCTGAAGAAGCCTTGGATTTCCTTTTGATGAAGGTCCATAGTGATAATGTGTGTTAAACCTAAAGGGCAAAAAAGACAACAATTCATCAAAAATATTCCCACATGGTTGTATTTCCTTCAACACTGTTTTTCCAGACTGTTTTAGCTATTACTCAGACTATTATGCCATGTCATAAAATAATCACAAACAGATTAACACAGTTCCACAGACATAATGAGGAACAGGCACGTGATGCCACAGCACTGGGCTGACCCTGTATTTCACTATAACATTTCTAGGCCACTTCCCCAGGTGCAAGTTACAGAGAAACACAAGAAAGCTGAAGAAACTTAATTCCCCCAATGTGGCTCAAGATCTCAGGAGCACATCCCCACATCAAACAGGAGACTGGAAGGACAGATGACCTTTGGGATGCCCAGCAGCACCAAGCCTGCTGTGCTGCTGCTCCCTGGGACACTCACCTGCCTTGGCGAGCATTGAAGCCAGCAGCTTGCAGACTATGGAGCCTCTCTTCCTCATTTTGCTCTGTTTGCTGTAGGGGAAGTAGGGGATGACCCCAATGATGTTCCTGGCACAGGAAGTCTTCAGTGCATAAGCCATGATCAGCAGCTCCATGACAGCAGTATTCACATCTCTAGGAGATTTGAACACAATTCCAAATATTAGGTGGTGTTTTTCCAATGCAACTCCTTTTCCTTTTATACCCAGACCACCACTCACCAAAATTCCAAGCAAATAATGGTACATCTCAGGCTAATGTGTGCCAGACCCAGACTGCAGCCACACAGCTCCTTCCAACACGCCACAACAAATTACAATCAACTCTTACACACACAGGACACAACGCCAGCACTTGAGGGCTGTGGACTGGAATTTGATTTTATATTCTAACATAAGGTGTATGATGATTTCCCTCCATCATCAGACAAAAAAAGGCTTTGTATAGAATTTACTTTGGAACAAATGTCACTTGATATGGTGTAATTTCAAATAAAATAGTCTTTAAAGAAGCAGCACACATGCAGCCAACACAACTTCATCCACACTGGATTTCTTAGGGTATTTTCCTCTTTAGCAGTGTAAGGCAAGTTATTTTTCCTGCCTTTAGAAAAACTGCATTTGGAGCAGCACAAACTCCAGACATAGCACTTTGGTAGAGGTCAGCATCTCCACACTCTTTAGCCTATCTAGAGATGGAAGGCACAACAGCACAGGAAATGCTGAAGGACTGTTTCTTGAAAGAAAAAACAACAAAACAAAATAGAAATGTAGGCAGAGAAATCACAGAATATGCTGAGTTCAAAGGGACTCATCAGGATCATCAAGTACAAACCCCGGTCCTGCCCAGGCACCCCAACAATCCCACCCTGTCCCTGAGAGTGTTGCCTAAATGCTTATTAAGCTCAGACAGATTTGGTGCTGTGACCACCTCCCTGGGGAGCCTGTTCCAGTGCTCAAGCACCCTCTGGGTGAAAAACCTTTTCCTGAAATCCAACCTAAACCTGCCCTGACTCAGCTTCGTGCTGTTCCCTCGAGTCCTGTCACTGGTCATGAGACTGAAACAACCCATTTATAGTTTGCTTCCCCACAATGACTGGAGTGGCCCAGTAGGACTGTATTGATCTGCACTTCAAATTATTTTTGCGAAGTGGGAAAAGAAGCCAAGCCCTTAGGTCTCCTTTAGTTCCTTAAGACCAACACCAAGAGATGCTGTCTGCATCACTACAGACTGACTCAAGAACTTTTGGGAACTGAAGAACAAGTGCTTCAGGTGCCAGGACAGGCACTCCTGCAACACAGACCCCCTTGCCTGGGGGTTCCCAGCATGGACAGCCCCCAGTGACACACCACGTCCCCAGGCTGGTCAGGAGGGCAGTGCTGTAGTGGTTCAGCTGTGCAGCCCATGGGGACAGGGCAGGGACTGACTGGGCCATCTTTCCACACAGCAGCAGAGAAGCAAACAGCACAGAGCAGCCTAAAGCTCTGCAGAGCTTTCTGTACATTACCCAGACATTGCTCAGGCCCTGTTTTCCTCCTGAGCCAGATTCTCCAACTGCTCAGAGACACGACCCATGACAAACCTCTGACCATTTCCATTCCCCCAGTGCTCTCCCTTCCTTTGGAAATTAACCTCCACTTGTGCCTCTTCTTTTGTGAGGCTCTGGGTCTCTGTTGTCCCACTGGCCCCGCCAGCCCTGCACACACAATGCCATTTACACACAAGAAAGCTTTGTTGGCTCTGGAGCACCCAGCCAAGAATTACATAAAACACAGCCCCCTGCCACACAGGACAACGAGCAAACAAAGAACTGTTTCTTCCCTTTGGTGATTTAGCTGTGCCAGAGGGGCTGTGAGAGAAGAAAAAGATGCTACTATCAGTGTCATATAAAAACAAAGTGGTCAAACTGAAGCCTATTTAAAGTTCATCTGAGAAATTCAGTATTTTTCATCATTATTTTTCAACTTACTCTTTGAAAATACACACATATTCACACGAAAAGCAGGTAGAGAACAAGACTGGGACTTCAAAAGGCACCAGCAGTCCTGGTGCTGCTGCAGGACACCAGCAGCCATATTGAAGGAGAAGTTATTCAAGGAGGGTGCTTCTCCCAGTATTCAAGCAGGATCCCAAGCTGGGTTCTGGGAAGCTCCTGCAGACAAGCTGGCACAGGCACCAGGCAGAGGTGGATGTGTCTGTCCCTCCAGCAGGGCCCAGGATGGGTTAGCTGAGATGGCTTCATGCTGAGCCATCACTGATCTGCTCCTCTGCAAGGGGCACTGGCTCCAACCAAGGGCACCAGCTGGGGAATATGACATTGGTGGGGGAAGCCCAGCTCCAGCACCTCCAAAACAGGTACCCAAGACAGCATCCCAGTCTCCTTGCTGCCCTCTCCATCTCCGGCCTTGAAGCCATGCTCAGCCAGTTACTGCTGGGAGGGCTGAGCCAAGACCTCACACAGGGGCTGGCAGCTCATTACCAGGACACTCAGAGACAGCTCAGCTATCCCCACACCCTGCCTACCACCCCAGAGCCTCCCTTGCTGCTCCTTATCCCTCCCTTGGCCATCCCTGGACACCCCTGCTCTGGAGGCTGAGCAAACACCTTACATGACACTGTCCATGGACTTTGTAACACTCAGCACTAAAATGCTCCTTCTGCCTTTAGGGTATCACAAAACCACCAACTTGTTCATTTTTCTACCATCTAAACATGAGCTATTTGATTTTCCCTCACACAAATGCCAGTCCACACACCAGTCCTGGACAGTACCTGTCCTCGTCACCTTTTTTTTGGGTTGTGCTACAGCTTTTAGGACAGGGAGCCTATATGAAATATTCAGATCTTCCTGTTCTCTCTGTGCATTTAAAATGCAGACTGTGAATTCACACTGCAGCATAACAAGGTTGTTTCCCTCTCTACTCCTTTCCTACCAAGTCCTAATATTTTCTTTTCAAACCTCTACTGAGTGTTGAAGTCCCATTCTTAGATTATTCCACACAGTTGTTGTTTTGACTCTCCTGAACAGCTCCCTGAAACTCACTGCAAAACTGAGATGTCCTTGAACCTGTCCTCTCTAGCAATGCAGCAAGGCACAGCTGCAGTTTAGGAATGAAAGATGATTTGGCTGCACAACACTGCCTCCTCACCTGGAGGGCCTTGAACATTTTGGCTAAAAAAGACTCATTTCTTGGCCCAAAACACTGAATTCAGTTAATGGAAAAACAAGGGGATCAACAAGTTAAGAGCAAGGGGAGGTTTTCCCCTCCCAAAACTGTTTCTGTCCCTAATGCTCTGAGTTATCTCTCTCTGAACACTTGATCTGTTTCATGTTTACACAGCTCTCAGTTACAAGTTATTTCAGAGAACTCCCTCACAAGGGACAACAGAATGGCACCATTCACCCGAAACATAATCCTACAGCAGGGGATTTTCATCTTGCAGAGATTTAGCTGCTCCCTGAGAGAGGAAACACTTGGAGCATCTCTCTGGAGAGAGATGAGCCCCAAGAAAATGTTTCTGCCTGCAAGAGGAATTCCAGAAGTGAGTAAGCTGGCCTAGTAGTCCTACTGATTTCTTTACAACAGGCCAAGCATTTCACAGAGGAAATGAACTTGAATTCTCAGAGGGCTCTACTTCTTTGGCAAACAAGAAAAAATCCTGTGTCCAGGCAATTCTGCTCCCTGCTACTGTTGAGCTACAATTGAGCTCTGCTACTTAATACTTCTTGTGATCTCCAAAATCCGAGCAAAATTTGGTAACTTGAAAAAAATCTATCAGAGCAGGAATATCCTTGTTTTGCTAATATCAATATCTCATTTCTGAAAACAGCAGCTCCCCTACTAACAGCAGGTTGATTTACAGTCATCATTTATGTGCAGGCTCCCTTCCCACCAGCCTAGTGCTATCCCATTACGCTTCCTGAGCCAGCAAGGAGCAAGGTTCCTGGGGTTACAGATGGTTTTCTAGCCCCCTGCTTACTTGCAGCATTTCTCTCACTCCAAGCCCAAAATAAAACCCAAAAATGCCCACCATCATCCAGTATTGTAAAAGTACAGGAGGGAAGCTATGGGCTTCCACCTGAGCTCACTTTCACATCCCTACAGCAAAAGGGGAGGAGTAAGTAAGCCTGTAATGAAAGCAGCAGCTGCTGCTCTGCTTCATGGTGGTTGGGAGGCAGAGGAAATCACCCATCCTGGGATGGGAATGCCAGTGAGAAGTCACCAAACAGCTGAAAGGTCACCAACTCACAGACCAGGGATGTTCCAGAGGAAAGCATCAGTCACTCCTGATCCTGCCTCAAGTGTCACACTCCAGCTATTTGATGGGAAGCATCTCAGTGTTGCAATCAATCCCCTGGGAATGTTAACAGCTTAACACTATGCAGGGCCTTCCATCTAAGTCAGAGCAATGACAACACTGCAAGACTTCCACTGGTTATTGTGCTGGTTAACATTGAGCAAACCACTGAACCATCTGCTGATCCAAGCATTCAAACACTTCCCAGGTGCCAAACCGAGCCCCAAGCGCCTCACCTGGGGATTGTCTGTATGATGAAGACATCCTGTCCCCGGACAGACTCTTTTATTTCCACTCTTGTTTCTGAAAAGGATGGAAAACAGAGTCAGTTTTGTTTCCAAACATCAGGTTGACAGTGACAACACTCCATGTTTTAGCAGCAACCTTGCCCCCTGGTCAGGGCAGATGAGGACTCGCTCCCTTGCCCTTTGTGCACATACATACACGGACTAGCCAAGTGGATTTTCCAAAGGCATCCTTTAGAATCATCCAGATCCTGGATAGATTTGGCATGACATACCACTGAGTTAGCTGTATTTACAAAGCAAAAGCAGGCTGAATAGCTGTTTATTTTTTAAAGAGTTTAGAATTTTAGAACTTAGAATTTTAAAATTTAGAAGACAATTTACCTAACTCTCAATGAGAAACCCATTTCATGCCTCCATGGAGTACTGAGAGCTGTCAACAGCACATTCATTAGTGAGCAATTAACAACCCAAGGCACAACAACCTTCAGTACTTCCAAGAAGGTAACTCAGCACTTTTTGCACTTTGCTCTTTCACAGCTTACATGGGATCAGCTCCATGCTGGCTGGAGAGCTCAAGGCAACACCAGCAGCACTGAGTTCAGAGCAAGAACAGCCCAATTTCACTATTAAGTTCAAGACATTTCAACACTGACCCAGGCTGGAAGTCTGGGTCTCTGCTGAGCACCACTCCTGCAGCCCCTGACTTAAACACAGAATTTGAGTCCCAAGCAGCTCTGCAAAGCCAAAGCAATAACTCCAGGTTTTCCAAGGTGCCTGCCTTAGCCACTCATTTCCCACACAGTCATGAGCTGGAGGGCAGGGATAAGGAAAAGGAGAGAAACAGCTCCTCAGCTATGCAATTCCAAGTCTAATTGCCTTGCCCTGGCAGTTACCCGACAGGACTCTGCTGAGAGCAGACTGATCTGCTGTGCAGTGATGAAAAACAACTTCAGACCTCATAGTAAGCAACCTGATTTAAAACCAACCCCAAAGGGCAGCGAGCTCTCCCTGGCAGGAATGCACCAGCCAGCCCAACCATAACCACAGCAACTCTCTCACTGTGAGGCCCATTCAGGCTTCAAGAGCAGCAGCACCACCACAAATCCTCTACCCTTTCCTCTAGCCTGTAGCAGCTCTCTGGGTCTACTCTCTCTTGCAAACAAGGTAATGGAAGTCTTGAAACAGTAAGTGACTCTTGGACACAGAACTCTGCTGGCCAATATCCTTGTGTTTTAGCCCAGCATCTGAAAATGGACACTTGCAGAGTGTTAACCTCCTTAGCAACAAAAGCAACCTCTGAGAGGCATTTTCCTCAGCACAGCCATGAATTTGCACTTTTAAAAGCAAGGGCAGCTGTAAATTCTGTGTGGCAGGGAAGAGCAAAAAGAAAGGGATAATTTAAAAGTTCACAAGGCAGACACTGAAAAAGCAGGGCATTACTTTTAAACCTAGAGATGTTTTGCTCAGCATAGGAGCATAAAAATTTGGCAGCAGCTAAAACCTGAGGCAGGACTCTAGAGGAGAGTTTGCAGATGGGCAAACAAACAAGATAACAAGGGAAAACAAGGAACACGTTTAATTGCTCTGTCCAAGGTCAGCCATGGAGGTTTAGCACTGCTAGGAGCAGCAGTAACATCACAGCTCAATCACTGCAGTTCTTAGACAGGTCTGGCCAATGGAGTTACCCAGCATTTCTAAGATTACCTCAAAACAGTTGTAAATAGTAGAGATTTCTCTTACCTCCATTGGTTTCCTGGTACACCACAGATTTCCCCAGCTCAGCGCCGAGACGCCTGGAGAGAAAAAAAAAGGGCATTAGAAATGGAGGAACTCAGCAGCCTGTGCTGTAAAGCAGAGGCTGGACCACATTACACAGCACCAAAACACAGCACTGCCCAAGAGGGAGCTGAGTGAGCCAGCCAGGCTGCAGAACTACATCCTCCCCTTCTCAGGGGGTCTCCTTCCCTCTGATTTCCCTGAGAGGGGCCTGGGACACACCACTCTGCAGCAGGTCACTGCTGTACCCTGTGCCTGTATAACTGACCACAGGCTGTGACTCCTGATGGCAAAGGACACCTTGCCAGCCTCTGCAATGCCCCCTTGGGCAGGTCTGATGTGCAACTAAAGTTGAATGATTTACTCAGACTCAATTAATGGCACCTGAGGCACTCTTTGACCCCCTCCCACCTCTTTTCCTTTTATTTTTCCCTCCTTGACCTTTCCTTCTGAAATAACTCAACTGATTAATGAGATTTTAACTTCAATTTCATTTTGTCAAATTACTTGTTCCTCTTCTCAAATATCAAACCTACAACACTCATCACAACAAAGATTAGTCACCCTCCTTCTCTTTTTAATTTTTTTCTAACAAAACAAAGACTCACTTTGAAAAGCATTTTAAAAGGCTCCAAAATGCAGACTTTTCCCTCAGGTGACATTTCAGTCTTTAACTGTACTGACAAGTAATCCATTTGTAAGTACTTAAATGTATTTGTCCATTAACCCAGAGCCTCAGCTGTGAGACCCTGCAGCAGTAAGATGCTTGGGCCAAGTGAGATGGATCCAGGGCAATTCCTTCCTCTCCCAGGATCTGCTCAGTGGCCATGGCTACACAATGAATTAGGAAACAGTTTATGCCTGAAAAATACCTTTGTTCACCATGCTGATTATGGCACCAGTTTCCTGTCTGCACTTGTACTCTTTTGACCTGTGTATGTACCAAATCTCTGCAGATCAGGACTAACCCTAAATAAAAAGGAGTCCACATCTGCTGCTGATTTTTTTCCTGGTCCTACAGCCTTCAGCAGTTGGTCTCTCTCCATCGCCTTATCGACTAACTCAGCCTTGCACTTCCATTGTCACAAAGATCTGTGCTTTAAGAAGTGAAAGAGCAACACAGCCTGACCCTGGCACGCTTCTGTCCCATCAGCAACTGCTGGGCTCAGCTGTGAGCCAAAGCTGGAGGTCCCAGCTAAAAGCCAGCCTGGAGAGCATGCTTGGGCCAGCTGAGGTTACAGACAGTCGGATGCAATGGGGTATGTTTGTTTAGTTGGCTCCAAAGCACATCTCTGGCACGCACACCCTCCCCACCATGTGTCTGGCATCACGTTTTGCAGTGGCTGGGCTGGTGACTAAACTGCCACCCTGAGAGCTGTACATGCCAGACTGTCACCAGCCCTGCTCGGGTACCAACTGCAGCATCACCCTGCAGTCCAGGCCAGACAAGTCTCACAAATCTCTAACTGGGCTCCTCTCAGCTCAGCTGGGTTAAAACTTGCAGCTGCAATGCAAAGGCATCCTCAGCACCTTCAATATCTTCAAAAAGAGCTGGCAACTGGTCAAGCAAAGGCCAGGGGTATCTCAGGGATAGACCCACAGCAGAGGTGAGTTTTGCAGGTGGAATCCTGTCCTGATGCAGAGCAAGAACAGCCCGCAACCATCAAGCTTAGTACTAATCCCTGCTATGGCATCCAAGTCCAAACAAGCTCAGAAACATACAGACATGTACACCCCCCCCGAGCAGTGTGTGGTGGGAAATGTTTAATGACTCACACATTCCTCCACAACTGCATGGCAAGTCTTGCAAGCTCCCTTTGGAGGCACGTGCGCCCTGACTTCACTGCAGACAGCACAATCCTATCTCAGTACTGGGAAAAAAAATCCATTGGAGAAACTGTGCAAGTGGTCTTAGTCAGACCTGAATCTCATGGCAGGAAGGAAAGCTTCAAAACCTGTCCAGTCAGACTCATCTCAGCAAAACATCCCTTGGAAGGTGTCACTTTCAGTGCTAAAACCAGATTTGTGGTGCTCAAGGGGAAAGGGTCTCACATTGTACTAGGGGAGGTTTAGATTGGATATTAGGAAATACTTCTTCCCTGATAGGGTTGTCAAGCCTTGGAACATGCTGCCCATGGAAGTGGTGGAGTCACCATCTGTGGAGGGATTTAAGACAAGTAGATGTGGCATTTGGGGACGTGGTTTAGTGGTGGGTTTGGCAGAGCTGGGTTAACAGCTCTGCTCAGTCTTAAAGGTCTTTTCCGACTTCATGATTCCATGATGGAGCCAGCAGAAACCAGAGCTCAGTGCTCTCCTACTCACTGCACAGCAGCAATGCAGTTTCTGTGGTGCTGAAATAAGAAATCAGAAAGGCAAGTTTTCTCCCTCATGGGAAGAGGGACACTAAAACAGCTTGGCTTGGGGCACTGAAACAGCTCAGTTGTCAAACCTGGGTGCAGGGAGCAGCAGAAGAGACAGGGCATAGATGACAACTTAGAGGAATGAGCAGCTCTGGTCAGACAATAAATCCCAGCTCTGCTCCAACTCTTGACTGCAAGTACACAAGAGCAGTGGATACGAAATAAAACTACCCATGAAAGTCTGAGATCAGCCCTGCCTGCAGAGCTCCAGAGTCCCAGGAGCCTCAGGCACAGCAGGATCCACAGGTAGCTCCCCCAGAGCACCAGAGATATTTGCACCCCAGGGGCACACTTTGCTCCAAAACCCTTCCTGGAGGCTTTGGTTAGACAAGATATCAGAAAGGGAAGGAGTCTGATAAACCTTGACCGAGTCAATACAGTAAAGAGGAGACTGTTGGTGCAACTCCTGCTGTAAGGCATCAAGTTCCAGAGGACTTTTATCAAAAGGGATATTTGCATGGAAGTCAAGGGCAGGGCACAGCCATATCGATCACACAGCCTGGCAGCAGCCAAAGAGTTCAAAGATAAATTTCCCCTTCCTATTACCTCTCCCTTGTTTTCTCTTCCATCCCAACTCTTTTCTCTCTAAATCCTCTCCATCCTGAAGCTCCCAGCTGGTTGTTGCTTTAAGGGACAGAGGAATTGAATTGACAGCAAGAATTGTTTTCACCCAGCTCCAGGACTAACAGCATAATCATGAACCTGGGCTACCACAGTTACTGATCACTCGTCTGCAGACACAGGCAGACTCGCACTAGGACAGAGAAAATGCCACTGCAGTAACCCAGACCACACACACCCAGCAGAGATAAAGATGCTTCTGGGAAAAATAACATTTTAGGTCCTGCAGACAAATCACATCACCAAGCAAAATGAGCTGCTATCCTCACACCAGCTCCATCACTAAACCAACTCCTCTGGGGCATGATAGCATCTAAGAAGAAAAAAAGCCCTCTTTATGGCTTTAAAAATCCTACTCAGAGCAACTGGCCAGTAAAAATTCCAATTGATCTGGAATCTCTCTGTAAACACTGCCCAAGAAGGATGATCTAACTTTCTGCAGTCTCAAAACACGCCAAGAGGATATTAAGCTGTGAATACAAAAGTGTTTATAAAACCTGTCTCAAATTCACATCTAAATGCAAACAGCTCAGGAGTCACCTACAGTTAAATGAGGAAGTGACACACTGCAGTATTTTAGGAAACACAGTAAGGCTGTATCAGATTGTACTTTAAAATGCTCCACCTAAGACTGTCAAAAACCACTGCGCCAGGCTCTCGAGACAAAGGACAGCCAAAGAGACTCCATGTTCAGCTGAATCAAGTTTCAAGGGGCAAATGTACTTGCAGTATTTTGTGCCATCAGAGCCTGTTTCAGCGCCACTGAGAAGTGCCCTCAGCGCAGGCCATGTTTCCTTCTCCCCCTCTGGGACCAGAATCCAAGACATTTGTCAGGTTACCTCTGCAGGGAGCTTCCGGCCAGCTCACAGCAAAAACATTCAATCTGAAGAGAAATCTGCACACAAAACTCTTAATTATGATATTTTATTTTGGTGATATCCTCTTCATTATGAACACTTTCCCTGGTCTCAGCACCACAAACTCCCAACTCTCCCCACATCTACAGACTTCAGGAACCAGTACAGACTCAGAAGGAGCTGGAGCAGAGGACAGAGGGTCTGTGCCAAATCAAGCCACAGCCTGACTCTGAATTGCTTTTCAAACTTTAGCAAATCTTTAAATAAAGATCAGTCATGGTCCAGTCAGCACAATGGCAGCTCTGCAGTGCACTTCCTAATCCCCCAGTACAAGAACAGCCAGGAAAGGGAAAGGGAATGGCAGCTTCCTGGATACAATCTGTTCAGATATCCTTAAAACTATCTGAGCTCTCCTTTGCCTCTCTCCATCAACCCAGCATGACTGGATAGTTGAAGAACAGTCCCTACTGCTCATCTGCCACTGAAACCACTTGTTCCAGACATGCCAAAGCCACGCAGTCCAACTACTGGCAAATGCCAGGCAGATTTTCCTCTACTCCTACCAGCCCATGAAGGAACTCCCCCTAAAGCTGTGCTGGCCAGCACAGAAAGCTCCACATGAGCCCAGCCTGCTCAGCCACCTTCTGTGCTCCACTTAAACTGCACAGAGATGCTCTGACTGCCCCCTCATGTGCTGGCTAGGTGACATAAAGAGTGCATTTCCTGCCAGAAATCCTCCTTGAGCTGAGGCAGGCTGTTACAAGTCCTCTGAATGTACTGTCTCCCCCCAAAGCAGGGCTCATGGGAGCCCAGTCACGGAAAACACCACCCCAGGTAGAGCATTGTGACCCAGCTCCCTGCAGCCAGAGGTCACAACACAAATCCCCATGTTTTCCCAATTCCATGTTGTTTAGGCTCATGGCAATGCTTTCTCTTCAGATCACCAGCATTCTCCACGCTGCAAATGGAGTGAATCTCTGGAATATTCACATCCACAGTTGGCAGTGAGACAGTATCACATCCCACATCGCAGAGCTGCAGGAGCACTGGGGAGGCATTAGCAAGATTCAATCACCAACCCCCTCCAACACAAACAGTGAGTAGAGTGTAATATTTGTGCCTTCTGAGGCAGGCACTGCAGTCAGAGGGAAATCTAAACGAATCTATTGGATTAAAGATCAAAAAGACTTCCTAGATCTCCCTCCCCTCAGCAGCACACAGGCCCAAGATGGACCAGCACTTAAAAACATAAAGAAATTATCTTTCTCCCCTGCAAATGCAGCTTGTAATCAGGTGCCAAATGTCCTAATTAGAGCAGTTTTCTTTCCACCACAGAAAGACTTTAAAAAAAAAAAATCATCCCTCTCAATTTATAAGAGAAAAGTAAATATATGGGTTTATTTATGTTTCAGTGGTACTGAATCTAAGGAACATGTTCATTATTTCAAGTTTCACAAGGTACTCATTGTCCAGCACCATCTCCTCTCCCTGGCAGTCACTACCATCGACTAAAGCTCTGAAAACCTAAAGTGAAAATAAGACTGGCCATTAGTCACTGTTCCATAAGCAGAGAATGCTCAAGGGGAATTGTGAGGATCAGAACTGTGCCAGGACATGATGCTCAGAGCCTGAAATGAAAGTAGCTCTGGAAGTTTTGCAGTAAACAAAGTGAGGAGATAAATCAGGTGCCTGAAAGCTCAGCAGTGTCACACTGCTCCTCTATGGGCTTGAGATTCTAGAAAGGGTAAGGACTACTCAAGTAGAGACCTTAAGCTCATACCTACAGGTAAAGCACAGAGGCCAGATGGACAGGGGTCTCAAGGGGCCCTACTCCTAATATTGCGTGTTGTTTTAAAGTTCTTTTACTACTTTTACACAAGGTCATAAAAAAACTTTAAAAAGAACGCACAATATTAGAGGACAGACTCACCCTTGTAAGATTGCTCCAACTCTATTTAAAGGTGCAACTGACCTCCCCAGCAAAGAACAGGCTGGGATGTGAGACAGGGGGAAAGGCAGCAGCCACACATCTTTTGCAACCTGAAAGAACAAGGGATGTGTTACAGATCAGTTGAAACAGCCCTCGAGCTCTTAAGGGAAGGCAGTGCAAAACCACTCCAGTATGTGCTGAAAATCCCTTTAATTTTGGAAGACTTTTTACTGCGAACAGTTCCAGATTTTGCACCCACAACAAAGATAAATGTCCTTAAGCCTCAGTTAAGCAGCATCACAAGGCTGTGCTCGTGCCACCATCGAAACATCCAACATCCCACTGATGGCAGAGCCAAGGGAAAAACCCCACATTGCCCCTATTAGAAATTTACTTGGAGACATCAAGGAGGGAGCCGGGAGGTCACTCTGGATCTGGATCCTGCTTCTTTCCCCCCCAAGAGCATCGCTGGGATAACATCAGCACGTCATCCCAGCCAGTGCCATGGCCTGGGGAAGCCTCTCTGTGTCTCTTCTCATTTCATCTTTAAAAAGAAGAGAGTTATTTTTAAGACAAAGAGCAAGAAATAAGGATTGCCTGTTTGGTCCTTCAGTCCTGAGAACTCAGAGCTCGACCCCAGGGGAATTCTGTGTGCTGTGTTGACGCAACACGACAAGCCCAGTAAAACCCTGCCCCATCTGTTGCAGCAAAACTTACTTTTTTATAGTAGTTTCAGAGTTCAGTGAAGGAAAAGTGATACAGAACTGACCAAATATAGCAAGAATACATGAGCAAAAAAAAAAAAAAACTTTCCACTCCCAAACACAAGGATTTTCCTCCTAGCCTCACACTTAAAGAAGTCCATCACTATTATCCTACACACCTCCCAGCCAAACAGCCAAGTCAGCTCCGCAGAGATAATCTGTGCTAAGGATTGAACACAGTGTTTATTAAGCGAGCAGGACGAACGACAAAGTGTTCTCGCAGTTTAAGGTGGCAGCACACCTGTACTTAAGTCCTGTTTCCAATTTAAGCACACTCTTGGAGAAGGGAATGGGACAGCAGCTGCCTAGCAAGGATAACTAGGGTGCTGTCAGCTGCAGCAGGCAAACGAGCACTGAGACCCCTCGATTTTGGGAGCAGCTGCCTATGGACTGTAGCTGAGAAACATCAGAAAGAAAATCCAAGTCCTTTTCTAAGATGACAGCCCGATACACAGAACCCCTTCTCAGAACGGCCCCTTCAGCTGGGACTGCCCCAATTTGAACCAAACTCATTTGACCCCAAAGTTCAAGTGCTGGGGGAAACTCAGAGCTCTCTGCACCAAGAGCCCCATTTTGGAGACAGCTGTCACACCCCTCACTCAGCAAGACCCAGCACATCTGTCCCGGACAAGACAAGGTCAAACTCTGCCTAAATTGATGGGTTGGAGAAAAAAAGGGGCAGATTTTTACCCTGAACCACACAGCACAAGCTGCCCGGCTCTCCCACCTCCCCAAAATCCACTCTGGTCAGTGCAAGGTGCTGTGCAGAGGTGCACATGGACACTTCCCGTGCCCCAGGCACTGAAGCTGTTGGGGAAACAAGGTCAGGAGCTGGAGAAAGTTTTGGGCATGTCCCAAACCTGCTAAAAACCGCTTTTCTGAGGTTTGCCCAGACACGTTTCACCGCCTCCCTCCCCAAAAGTAACAGCCTTTGCTGCAGCCCAGCCTTTCCAGCAGTGAAATGGATATCAAAGAAGGAAGAAAGCGGTGGGTCCATTTCCATCGCTGGGTCAGGCAGAGCTGGTGAAGATTCCCAGTGCAAAATCTCCACAAAGGTGTTCGCAGGAGGCGCCTTGGGAAGGCGGGGGGATGCCAGAAGCTTCTCCAGCTGCTCGGGAGGGCTCCTGCCGGCACCGGGGAGTGATGGGGGAGAAAGAAACTTGAAAGAGAAGGCAACTTACTCCGTGATTTTCTTCGCCAGCTCGGTGGAGGCTGCGGTGGAGTTGGCCGAGAAGACCCGGTAGCCACTTCTGGCCGCGTTCATCGCCAAAGACTCATGCAACCCCCGTGGAGCTCGAAAGTGAGAAAAACCAGATTTATAAGGCAACAACAGCTTCCGTGGCATCCTTTTCTTTCCTCTCCGCCGCGATCACCGCCCCTTAAGGGGTGGGGAGGAGGAGGGGGAGGAGGAGGGTGGGGAACCCTTCCGCTACCTATGGACTTGCTCGTCCATTCCTGCGGCAAAGTATGAAAGGGAGGGTGGAAATTATGATTACTAAAATAAAATGGAGCAGCAGCTGCCTTGGGGGGTAGCTGGGTAGACAGGCAGCGGGTAACCCCAACCCACCCCACGCCCACGCAGTGGCCTCTCATGCAACGGGGCAGGGACGACCCCAAAATTAGTGGGTAGCAAGGAGGCGAGGGGCTCCCTTGATTGGAGAAGGTGCGGGTGAGCTGAGGGAGGAAGGTTGGGGGTGTTCGCAGGGCTGGCCCGGGGTCTCCGTGGCGGGGTAGGGAGTCCCCGTGAAGGGGGAGGTCTTTGGGGGGGACGGTCCCATCCCACTCCCCTCATCCAGCCGAGAGAGTTCCGCCACCCGGCCACATAGCCTCTCCCTCCGCCGCCATCTTCTCAGCGGGAAGAGCCCGCCCTCGCCGCCATCTTAAGTGAGGGCACCACAGCCTCCCTACCCCCTCACGGCGTCCCCTCACCGCCTGCCCGGAGAGCGCCGGTACCTTGGGAGGAAAGCAGCAGAAACGTCCCTCCGTGGGGGATAAACGCACTTCCCTCTGCCCGAGGGCGGCTCGCAGCGCGGCCGCCTCCCGCTTCTGCCCGGCAGTGCGAGGCACGGGTTGAGAGCGGTGGCTCAAGTGCCCGTGCCTAAGATGGCGGCGGGGGAAACGGAAGCGCGGCGGCGGCGCTCTGGCCCCGCTCTGTGGCGGGGGAGGCGGGAGGACTTCCCCGCCCCGCGGCTCCCGCACCTTGTTCCCGAGGGAATGCTCCCTGCTCGGTGCTCTGCTGTTCGCTCCGGAATGAGGACAAAGTTCCTCGCGGGTACAAGCACTAAATGGCTTAGTTAAACAGGAAAGTGCAGCTCCAACCCATCTGGCAGGGCGCTGGGCTGATCTTTCCATGCGCTAAGAATGTGCTTATAGATACCATATGTAACACCTGTTAAATAGGTGTTAAATATATTAATGTATATATTATTATATAATATTAAATATAGTGATAATAACATTTTATAAAATTAAATATATTAATGTACATATTATTATATAAATAATAGACACATTTTACATATAAAACGTATATAAAATATT
>VZRF01014198.1:21390-92177 GCA_013396875.1 Vireo altiloquus | reverse complement strand
CGTGCCCGCCGTGCCCGCGCAGGACGGTGAGTGCCGAGCCTCCCCCGCGCCCGCCCGGGACCGCTGCCCGCGGGGCTCACTCCGCCGGGGCCGGGCGGGGGTCGGGGTCGCGGTCGGGGTCGCTCCGCTGCCGGGCCCCACGCGGGACGGCTGTGCCCGATCCGCGGGCGCTGCCGGTGTCGCGTTCCGGGGGCACGGGGGGGACACAGACGGTGGGTGACCCGCGCCCCCGTGGGGTCACTCGGACTCCCGCCCTTCCCCCCACCCTCCCCCAAGTCTGGGGGGCACAGGGACATCCCCGCGCGCAGGGGTTGGTGGTTTCTCTCCCCTTTCACCCTTAATTTGAAGGGGCAGCAGGGACGTGGTCGCACTATGGGGGCCCTTTGCACCCCCTCACCCTCCCATTGCTCCCGTTCGATAACTCCAAAGCTCCAAAGGGCAGCCTGATCCAAGGAAAAAAAAGTAATCATTGCTGACGCAGGCAGGACGGGAGCCAGGCACTGTCCCCAGCAGGTCCCATCCATCACTTGGTATTTGGGGTCAGGCAGATCCCCTCAGGACCCCCGCGGTCCAGCGGGATCTCAGGGCAGCCTGGCGGGGTCTGGGTTTCTGATCCTGTTCCCCTCGGGATCCGTCAATGTCTGGAAGGAGAGGGTCCTGCTCGGGGGCCGCGTCCCCCAGCTCCCGCAGGCAGGGCAGGGCGTGCTGGCAGATAGTTGAACATCTGAGCAGAGATTCAATTATATGCACTACTTCATTTATTTGGCTGTCCAGTCGCTCTGATCAGACTTGGAAATTAAGAGGCATGCGGTTAGAGGGATCCTGTCAAATCACATTTAGCCCAGCTCTTCCTTGCTTAGATTTTAAAATGCAGCTCTGTGTTTTACATGACCTGCAGCTACAAAACAACTTTCTGTCTCTCTTCCTAAAGAATTACAAAAAAATCCAGTGGAATGGGATGAGGGCAGAACCAGTTCCCCAGCTCTATTTCCAGCCTGAACTCTGCAGCTGGAAGTCTCCAAGCGCTTTCCAACCCTCGCCCTGTGAGCAGGCGGTGCGAGGGTGCCGGGGCAGGAGCAGCTCGCTGCAGGGGCCTCGGGGGAGCCGGGGGAAGGAGGATGGGAGAAGGCAGTGCAGAATTTTGCAGTCACTTTTCTCACTGAGGGCCAGCAGGATTTGCAATCCTCCTCGCTCAGTTTGGGACAGAGCTAAAAATGCCCCTCGTCCACACCCTGTGCTCGCACGTGCCGGCAGAGAGGCCTGTGCGGGACTGATAAGGCCGTGCTGGGAAGCTGTGGGTGAGTCCGTGCAGAGAGTCCTGTCACCCTGTCCCCATGGGGAGGGGACCTGGAGACCCACCAGCGATCCCATCCTGGTGCTGTTGCAGCTCCGGCATCCTCTGGGATAAAAGCCTTGTGGAATGCTGCAGCAGGGATGAAGGGATGATTCCCCCTCCTCGTTTCTCCCCAAGGGGTAAACAGAAAGTCCCTCAGAAGCTGATAACCCCAAAGCTGGGGCTGCCTGCAGCATGTCCCAAGCTGCAGCTATCCAGGAGGGAACAAACTGCCCCCAGGCTTGTGTCCCTACAGGGAAATCCAGCCCCGGGACGCTCAGCCCCAGCCTTATTCCACCTGGTACACTTGCTCCTTGTGCCCAGAATTTCCAGAAGGATGCAGAGATGCAGTGGAGTGGCTTGGGCTGCAGACAGCGGAGCTGTGGCAGTGTGGTCTCAGCCTGAGCACAGCCAGGACACGTCACATGGGAGGATGTGGGCAGAGGGAGTGGAGCAGAGTTTGTGGCAGCAGCTGAAGCCCCTTCCTCCTGCTGACTCAGATTCTGCTCTACTCAGCATTTGAGGCTGAAAGCGACCACACTATGCTGGGAAGTGGAATCTTGTTGGGATGCCAGGGACTGGCCGGTGTTGTGCAACAGGAAGGGTTGGATGGGTCAGGATGCTGCTGAAATCTGTCTCCCTGTACATCATTGCTGGGCTCCAGCTCTGACCCAGCACCCTCCAGTTCCACCACAGGGCTGAGCCCGGTGCTGCTGGTGTCACCAGTCCCACACTGGGATCACTCCTGCCGCTACTCACAGCCTGGCACCAGCAGTCTGTCCCTTGGGAGGGAGTCATGGCATCCCTCTGTGTCCTGAGCAGGGTTTGTTTTCCCCCTCCAGCCAAGGAGCTGATCCTTGGGGTCCCAGCCTTTCCCTGCTGCCCAGAGGAGGCCACAGGGCAGCACCCCACAGGTCTGGGCAGGATTTTTAGGCAATACCAAGCTGCAGCTCCTTGTGTGTGTGAAAAACAATGTGCCTGGTTAACACTGCAGGGTTAAAAACTGCATTTAGGCTTTTGAAGTGCCTTTGGCCTTTGCTTTTCAATATCCAGGGCTGGAGAGGGGAAAGAGAGAGAAAAGCCTCCCATCAGCTGCCTCCAGCAGCTGAGGCTTGAGCCCAAACCCTGTGTGGGGTCTTGTCTGCACTTGCTTGCAGGGGATTTAGTGCCTGTGAGGACCAGGGAAGCTCCAAAGGGTTGGGAGCAGGGTCAGCCCAGCCCTGGGGTTGCTTTTTGTTATCCCTGACCCACGCTGAAGTGACCTCTGCTCCGGGTGCTTCACTGCTTCCCCTGAGGGCAGCTGATCCCTTCGTGTCTGGAACCCACTGATAAGGGGCTAGGGAGGGAGGGAGGGAGGGCCCTGGGCAGCAGGGGGGAGAACCAGCTTGGAGCCAGTGCCTGGAGCCAGCCTGGAGCCAGCCTGGGGCCAGTGCCCAGAGCCAGGCTGAGCCCTGGGGCTCTCACAGGCAGATCTTTGTTGTGGACTTGGTGGCAGGTCCCAAGCAGCTGGCAAAGGGACAAGGAGGTGTCCTGGAGGTGACAGTGCCACTGGGTCATCCATGGGACCAGGAAGTAATCCTGGTGGTGATGAAATCAGCAGAGCTCTGTGTGCTCCCAGGGCTGGCATGGGCATGGAGATGGAATGCTGCAGTCCCACCTCCCCACAGGCAGCTTGTGGAGCTCATGGCCATGACTGGTGTGATGCTGGATGTCACCCAGGGGAGGTGACACATGTGGTGACGTCTGTGGCCCCAGGTTCACCTCTCCCCACCACTGTCCCCACTGTGGTTGGCAGGAGAGGTTTAGCTGTAAAACCTCAGCTCATGTGTTCAAACAGCTCAAATCACTGCTGGTGTGTACATGAGGTGGGGGGACTCCAGCCCAGGGGGGCTGAGAGGAGGGTCCCAGCCCAGGACAGTGCTGGGAAAGGCTTCTTTGTCCTGACTCAGCAGCTCTTCCTGCTGAGTCAGCAGCTGCAGCCTCGCGCTGGGCCCGTGTGCTGGGGTGGGCACCAGCACCCCCTGGGCCCAGGTTACAGCTCGGGGGGCCCAGAGCTGGTGGGGACACCCCCAGCCACCCCAAAACTGGCTTCCTCCTGCAGGGCCAGGGATCTGCAGAGGCGCTGTGAGAACCTGAGGCCGCTGCCCCCCCTCACTTCAGGGCCTGGGGTGCCCAGCAGCACCCGGGGATCTCACCCTCCTCCTCCTCCTCCCTGTGCCTCCCTCAGGGCAGCTCAGTGGCCTCCCCCTGTCCCCCTGCATGGGGACCACTCGGGCTCGGGGAAGGAGAGGCTGGAAGCAACTGGGGAGGCAGAGGGATGGGGCCCCTGCCAGGCTTGTAATTACAGCCGGGCTGAGGCCCTCGCAGGCGGAACCTGAGCCCCGTGAGGAGCAGGGGAAGCAGGAGCGTCCATCTGCCGGCACAGCTGTCTGTCCTGGCCCCGCTCCGTCTGGGTGGATGTGGGGAATTGCGACCTGGAGTTCTCACTCCCCCACTCTGGAATGGCTGGAGTGCTGCAGGGCTCCATCCTGGGTGTGAACATCTCTGCTGATGGCGAGACAGCTCAGGATGAGTCCCTGCAGGCCCCTGTGTCCTGTCTCTGCCACCTCCCCAGCATTCTCAGAAGGGACCCTCCATCCCTGCTCACCCCAAGTTGCCTCTGGATGGGGATGCAGCCCAGGCAGCTTGTGAGGATGGGGGAGGGCCGGTTCCCCTCCCCCTTTTGGTTTTGGCAATGCTGCCCTGGCTGGCAAAGCCCTCCCAGGGCAGGGCCATGACCCAGTACCCTGAACCCCCTGTTCCCCTCCAGGTGACAGCTATGGGGTGCTGCCCCGGCCCTGCCACGCTCTGGTGCTGCTGAACCCCCAGAGCGGCTCCGGCCGTGCCCTCGATGACTTCCAGGCAGTGGTGCAGCCCATGCTGGCTGAGGCCGACATTGCCACCACCGTCTTCGTCACCGGTGAGTCCATAGCAACTCCTCCTCGTCCTCCTCCTCCCTTCCTGCCCAGGGATCCTACCTGGGCACTGCCACGTGGGGCCAGGTTCCTCCAAGGGTCTCTGACTCCCTGCATCAGCACAGCTCTGGATCCTACAGGATGGTTGCACTTGAGGAGTGACTGCCTCACCTCCTGTATCCCTGGCTGGGGTCACCATCTGGGGCTGGGGTCACTGTCTGGGGGTGGCAGCAGGAAGGGCAGAGGGACAGAGGGTGATGCTCAAATCCCTCCACTTTCCCCAACAGAAAGACCTCACCATGCCCATGAGAAGGTGCGAGACGAGGACCTGTCGCAGTGGGACACGCTGGTGGTCATGTCTGGGGACGGGCTGCTGTTCGAGGTGAGGGGCACCACGGGGCTGGGCAGAGAGCTGGGAGAAGGGGGTGCCTGGGGCAGGAGCTCAGCTCTGAGTCACAAAGTCAGGCAGGGAATGGCAAAGGAGAGATGGCACCAAGCTTGGAGGTTAGCAGCTGTCGCCTCTGTGCTGCCCTGGGTAGGGGCACCGTGGGCTCTGCTCCCCCCAGGCTGGGCAGGGTTCCTTGGGTACCACAGGCTCCTTCATCCCTGCAGGTGGTGAACGGGCTCATGGAGCGTCCGGACTGGAAGGAAGCCATGAAGAAGCCACTGTGCATCCTGCCAGGAGGCTCTGGGAATGCCCTGGCTGCCTCCATCAACTACTATGCAGGGTGAGTCCCAGCCCCGTGGGGCACCCGCTGCCCCCTGCACCAGCCAGCACTCGGGGCTGCACTGGAACCAGACAGGGAT
The DNA here is from genome assembly GCA_013396875.1 of Vireo altiloquus. Taxonomy (NCBI): domain Eukaryota; kingdom Metazoa; phylum Chordata; class Aves; order Passeriformes; family Vireonidae; genus Vireo; species Vireo altiloquus. The sequence goes on along the minus strand of VZRF01014198.1, from coordinate 87,083 downwards.
GAGGGAAGAGAAATGTGTGGGGCTCTGGCCCAGGGGAGGGTGCTGGGATGCCCAGGGGTGTCTGTCAGAGTCCTCACTCCCCACAGGCTGGTGCAGCACTGCCCCAGCTGTGAGCAAGGGATGTCACCCCTGTGTACTCCCCCCACTCCCTTTCTCTGGGCTCAGAGACTGGTAAAGCTTTATCCCAAAGGACCCATCCCAGGCAGAGCCAGTCCTGCGCTGTGGGGGACCAGGATTGCCCTGGCTCGGTTCCCTCTTTCAGCAACTGGTTTATCCCTCCCACCCCCAGCAAAACCACTCCCAGCAGCTGTTCCTGAAGGACACTGTCACCCAACTGGGACATGTCCCAACCATGACACGAGGGTGAGGTCTGCAGGTGGATGCTGGGGCAGCAGGAGGGGTCCTGAACTCCAACCTCACCCTCTCCATCCCTCACAGCTACGACCACGTCGCCAAGAAAAAGCTGCTGACAAACTGCACCTTCATCCTGTGCAAGGGGCTGTACACGCAGATGGACCTGGTGTCGCTGAGCACGGCCTCGGGCAAGCGCTTCTTCTCCTTCCTGGGCTTTGGCTGGGGCTTCATCTCGGATGTGGACATCGACAGCGAGAAGTACCGCTGGCTGGGCAGCGCCCGCTTCACCCTGGGCACCCTGCAGTGCCTGGCCAAGCTCAGGGTGTACCAGGGCCGCCTGTCCTACCTGCCCATGGCCACGGAGCAGGGCAGCTCCCCGGCACCGCACGCGCCCGTCACCAATGGGCACATCCCGCAGCCGGCGGGGACGGAAGCGCCCGGATCCCCGCCCCACGACTCGCTGCTGGTGCCGCTGGGCCAGCCCGTGCCGGCGCACTGGACCGTGGTCCCCGAGGAGGAGTTTGTCCTGGTCTATGCCATCTACCAGTCCCACCTGGGCACCAACCTGCTGATGGCACCCGCGGCCCGGCTGCACGACGGCTGCATCCACCTCTTCTACATGAAGGCCGGCATCAGCCGCGTGACGCTGCTGAAGCTCTTCCTGGCCATGTCCAGGGGGACGCACCTGGACTTGAACTGTCCCCACCTGTGCTACGTCCCCGTCCGGGCGTTCCGCCTGGAGCCGCGGGTGGCCGCGGGCATCATGACGGTGGATGGGGAGGCGCTGGCCTGCGAGCCCGTGCAGGGCCAGGTCCATTCCCGCCTCTGCCGCGTCCTCAGCGGCTCCTGAGCTCCGCGTTCGCCCTCCCTGCAGCGCTGAGCTGCCGGCACGGCCCGGCGCGAGGGTGGCAGAGCCTTCCTCCCACTCAGGAACCCCCTCCTTCCATAGCAATAGGTCTTGGGGGGCGTGGGGCTCATCCCCTCGCTTGCCCCCACGCTTAGCTTTACCCCCTTGGGACGGCCGCCAGCGCCGTCCCAAAAACGAGCCACAAGTCCCATCAGGTACTCGGTGCCGGCGAGATGCCAGCGTGTTTTATCCTGGTACGAGGTCCCGGCCCCCAGGCGGCTGCGCCGGCACAGCCCCGTCCCCTCCCCAGCTCGGACGCACACGGTGGCATTGCTGTGTCCCCGCCCCGGAGCCAGTGCCACCCCCCAGGGAGGGTCAGGACCAATAGATCTAATACAATAAAGCGACTTTTTTAAGAACGTTTCTACCCAAAGTTTCCTGTAGAAGCGGAGTTTATTCTTGTGAGAAATGCAAAATAAATATCTAGCGTTTGCAAAAAAAAATAATAAATCCTCCCTGGGTTTTGAATTCGAGTTCACAGCTGCTGGCAGGGGCAGGGCTTACCCGCGGCGCGGCTGCATAGACGGCAGGACAGGTTTAGCTCAGCACCGGAGCCCTTTGCTCCCTGACGTCCTGGGGCCAGGAGCAGCACGGAGCGAGGGGCCCCGGAGATGGTCCCAGGGGAGATGCTGGGAGCATTGCTGCCACCACCCATCCCCATTTTTGGGGTGCAGCGGTGCCTCCCTGCTCAGCCTCACGCTGGGACCCATCGTATCCAGGGAGCTCAGCCCTGTAGACACTTGGGGACATCTTGGGGAAAGTTCGGTGCTTCTGAGCGACAGCAGGGAAGGGCTCATGGAAGAGGTTCAAGGAGGGGGTCGTTGGAGCTGAGGGGTTTGGCTTTCTGCCGGCAGCAGGGGCCCTTTGGGGGGCTCTTGCATCCCTTTTATCGAGCTGCCCGGGTCCAGCTGGAGTCCTGCTACAGGTCCCTGCCTTGCGGCTTGCCTGGGGGGGATTACTCAGCCTCTTTGGTATAAAATTGCAGTAATTAAACCTCATTTTCAGCGCTCAAGTACAAAGCAGAAGAGTAAACAGTGGTGGCTGTTTGCATTTATTCAACTGCAAACTATGCAATTAGGATGGCAGATCCGGGAAAGAAGAGCACGATTGTCCTTCCCCCATGGCCTCACTTGCTCATGGAGAGGAGCCCTGTTTCTGAGCCAGCAGGGCAGGCAGCAGCTGGGAACCACCTCCCGAAATAAAGTTATTTCCCCCGTGGCATCGGGCCAGGTGTAAAAACAGGCTGAGCAATAACCTCTAACCCTGTTGAGCTGCTGGAGGGAGAGCCCATGGCAGGGGATGCGCTCAGAGCTCTCGCCGTCTCTGTCAAGGGACACAGATCAGCAGAGCGGAGCCGTTCGGGCTCATAGCGCCTGAAAGGCTTCCTGCAGGCTCCTCCCGGGAGGGCTGTGCGGCTCTCAGCAGCAGCTTGGCCGGGATCGCCCCTGCTTTCCCTGTCCCGGGTTTCGCTGCACAGCTCTGCCATCACCCATCTGCTTCCAAACCCTGCTGGACGGCAGCAAAGAGCTCTTCCCGGGCCGCCGCTCCCGCACAGCCCCTCGCTCCCGGACCGAAGGAGGGGGCAGAGGGTGCTGTGAACAACTCCAGCACAGCCGCGAGTCCCAGCACAGCGAGACGCTGCCCCTGTCGTGCCCCTCGAGCTGCTTCTGCAGGCTGAGGGAGGCCAGAGAGGGCTTCCAGGGGGACAAAACACGAGCCAGGACTCCCGACTCCACATCAGTGAGGGCTCCAGATTCCCGCAGCACCCAGCAGGTGCGGGACGCCCTCGGCCCACAGCGGCTTGGACACGGCTGTGTCCAACCTCATCCATCACACACTTACCTCTGCTGAGCTGAGGGGCAGGGCAGAGCTCCGCGGGGCCTGCCAGGCTGGGGGGGATGCAAATGGGTTTTTTTTGCCCCGAGTCTAGCCCGGATCACCGGGGCCGCCAGCAGCCATGCTGGGGCATGCACTGAGCCACCCGCGGGCACCAGGCGCCAGCGAGGACCACACAAAACAAAAAACCCCAGCCTGACAGATGCCCTCTATAAATGAGGGGCTTAGGGAACTGTTTATAGGGAGCCACAGAAGCAGCCCCTTCCTGTCAGACCTGCCTGGATCCCTCTGGGCCCAGAGGCCTTGGCTTCAGCCAGCGGGACACCATCCAGCCCTGAGGCTGGCGCAGGGATGCGCCAGAGAGGGGAGAGTGCCAGAAGGCTGGCAGGGAGTGGTGGGGGAAAGAAAGAGACCACTCACAGAACTACTCACAGAGGCAAAATTTAATGGCAAGTCATCTTCCCTCCTTTATTACACCTTGGTTAGCCAAACAAAAAAAAAAAAAAAAATCTGCAGGTAAAAAAAGTTTTAATGGTCACACAGCACTTTATACATATATCATAAGCAACCAAGCATCCACATCTGCACGTGAACGACACACCTCTAAGCATGGCCTCAATAGTCAGGTTTGTTTTTTATTCATTAAATACTGTACAGAATCAAGGCTACAAACTGATTTTGTAATGCTTCTTCCCCATCCCCAGCACTTAAAACAGTTACAGGCTGCTCTCATTTGTACATCACACAGTCGTGTAGCCAGTTTTAAGGCTAACAATATGCATCATGCTTTGGCTTTTTTTGTGTGTTTTTAATTTTTTTTTAAGGTTTTAGCCTTTTAAATTTCGTTACCCTTAAATATTACATACATACACAAAAAATTACATAGCTGCAGTGTGCTCACCACCAACCTCATCACCCAGGAGCTTCACATTATCAAAAGCTTTAGAAAATTTGTAAACCTCTGTGCACGCTTGGGTTTGGGACAGCTGCAGAGAGTGAGCGGTGCTGGGGGGGAGCAGTGTCCCCTTCCAGAAGGCCAACACACACCTCCTCGGAGGGAGCCCAGCCTGTGCAAAAGCTCTTGTCTAGGATCAGACTTTGTGGGCAAAGGGGAGGATGTGGTGCCTGCCCGACCCCTGCCCTGTGAGATGAGAGCTGCAAGAGTAAAGGAGGGGAAAAGTAGAACGCTATAGCTCCTCCATCCCCGGAGGGTTTCTCCCTCCCTCTGTCCCTGGTCCTGTGGGTCCAGGAGCAGCCATAGCCCGGCTGTGGGGACAGAGGATGTCAGTGTCTGGATCACCAACCGTGGTTTTGCCTGCAATCAGCCTCTCTGCCTGTTCTTCCCCTGCCCCGGAGCAGTGGCCTCAGCCCCTGCCCCCGCTTGCCCCTCCGAGACGCTCCCGCGCTCCGCTCAAAGGGATCCATTCACTCCCGGACGTGGCCATGGTTACAGCTCCAGCCTGCCCTGCCCCGCCCGCGGCTCCCAGCACCTCTCTGCACCCCAAACCGGGATCTGCTGGACTTCCCACCTGCCAGGCAGGGAGGGCTCCTGGAGCAGGGCCGGAGCTGCTGTACAGATGATCCACCCACAGAGCAGTGTCCGGAGAGCTCTGCAGCCCAGGTCTTCATCACAGCCAAGCCCTGCATCCTCGGGAGCACCGGGAGGATGACATGTCTTCCAAAATCCCGATGGTGGATGGGGCCACGAGAAGGGCTTTGTGCAGCCAGGCCCTGGCTCAGGAGAATCACAGGGAAAGCAGGAAAGCACAGGGAGCTGGGAGGGGTGGATTTGGGCTGGTGCGCGCAACCCTTGGTGTATCTGGGAGTAAGAAGCAACACACCAACGTGCTGGGATTCTCCCACCATTCTGTTTCTAACCACAGCCATACTGAGCAAGAGCAAAAGGAGAGCTTTGGCTCCATGCTTACCTCTGGCAGAGCCATGTGCTCAGCCTGACTCATTCCCGGGAAGCCTGGCACCACTCACTGTCTCCCTGTGCAGCTGAAGGACTCTCCCTGACGGGCTGTGCTCCCCATGGATGTTACACAGGAGCCTCTCCAACGCCTGAGCAGCAGGCAAAGGCAGCGGGGCTGGAGCGTGACCACCCAGCTCCAAGGGAAGGTGTGTGCAGACAGGACCAGAGGGCTCAGCAAGGGGACTTGACCAGGGAACTATGGCAAGTCACTGCTTCAAAGTGCTCACAGTGGCCAGCTCAGGCTGTTAAACACAGGCTGCCCTCACCAGGTGTTTCCCAGAGCGCTCAGCAGCGCCATGGTTGGGATTAGGGATGGGATGTGCTGTTCCCACAGTGCTGCTGGCCACAGCCGAGCCACCACAGGAAACATCTGGCAAGGGCAGGAGCTGATAACAGCCCAAACGAGCGCCGCTCTAACAGCACAGGAACCAGCAAGGGCTGCTGCTGCTGTAACAGGGCCTCACCGTGACATGGCTCCCCTGCCATGGCTCCAACAGCTCTGAACACCCGTGTACAGCTGGGCGAGGGAGCAGCAGCCATGCCAAGTTCATCCAGATCTACAACAGGCCTCAGGATCTCCCTGCTCCCCGCCCAGGTGAGGCCAGGATCCAGGGTGGGTGTAGTGCTGTGTGACAGCCAGGATGGCTGGGAACAAAAGACACAGATACCTAAGCAAGTAATGAGGGCAGAACCCCGAATCCCATGTATTTCTAGAAGACAGGCATGCATGGTGGGGAAAGGGAAGTTTGCCTCACTCTGGAGAAAAAGAAGTGGGGATGGCTAGACTTGCCTCCAGGAGACTGACCTGGAAGTTGCAGAACTGGATGGGAAGTCTGCAGCACTTCCAGGGCAGCACAAGTGCCAGGGCAGAGCTCTGGCCCTGCCTACCAATCTTGACTGGAAGAACCTCGTAGCTACGGGTGAACAACTAAGACTAGAGCAACTCCGTATGGTGTAGACAACTTCAATGCAAACACAATCCAATGTCTAAGTATAGATAAGCTGGGGTAGACTTCATAGAACCCATGGGAACGCCAAGAAAAATAAAAGACTGGCAGGGCATTGCCCCTCATTTCCAGAAACTACAGCAATCCCTTCTCCTGCCTGGAACCCCACCAGAACAAACTGCCCGGTGGAGCACTGGGTGGGAAGAGTCCTTGTGTGGAAAGGTGCCCCAAGATGAAAGTGCAGAGGGAACGTGGCTGCAAGACTGCTTCTGTGCAGGTCTCAAATCTTACCATTGCAGGGTCAAACTTGCAAGAAGAGCACGTACATGGGACAGGGGGATGGAGGAGGGGTTGGGGGCAAAGAGTTATTCATGCTTAAACGACCTTTCCTCAGAGGAGCAATCAGGCCTACCACCTTCTTTGGAACAAACCAAGCTGAGGAAGAAAAGCTGGAAGGAGAAGCCAGTTGATTGGTAACAGCATTTGCCAATTTACTTTCTGCTGCTTTCTCTTCTCCCCTGCACCTGCCTGTCCCTAACCTGATGGTTTTATTTGTCCTCTGTCCACTCTGGGATGTTGGCCCCTGCTAAGGCAGCCCGGTACTGCTGCAAGACACCGCGGATGCTTTTAATGAACCCCTTGGACAAAGGGAAGAGGGGAAACCCAATATCAGGGTAACCACTCTTCTCCGGCAGGAAACTCCTGTAGCTCTTTCTCCTTTTCTTTGGTTTCACACTGGGCTGCGAGGCAGAGTCCTGGGCAGCCTTCCCCTCGTCCGTTCGGTCTCTGGCCAGGTCCCCCCTGGCTTGGCCTGTGCTCTCCGAGTCTGAGTACTGTTGGAGGTCGCCGGTGTTGGGCGCCGCGGTTGGGAACTCCGACTCGTCCAGCTCCTCCTTCCCGTCCAGCGCCGAGTCGGACAGTTCGGCGGCCGCGCCCTGCTCCGAGCCGCACTCGGCCAGCGCCCCAGCCGTGTCCCCGGGGCTCTCGGCCAGGCTGCCGCCGGCGCACGCGAGGGAGGCGGAATCTGCCCCGTTGGCCTGTTCGTGGCTGCGCTCCACCAGCTCGTTGGTCTCCAGCCAGGACTCGATGCGGGACACCAAGCGCCAGCCGTTGCAGCGGAAATGCTCCCGGATCTCGTGCTCGAAGACCTCCACGGGCCGGCGCAGCAGCTGCATCATGGACTGCACCACGCGGATCAGAGTCATCTCGTTGTAGCAGCGGCTGTTCTCGTAGCCCTCCTGCAGCCCCCGGTCGCTGTCGAAGCCTGCCTCGTTGTAGTAGGGCTCGTTCACCAGGATGAGACCTGCCGGGAGAACGGAGATCGAGGAGTTAAGGGAGGAACACCAAGAATCGCCATCCCCTGCCAGGCCGCTCCTGTGGAGGGACTCAAAATCAAGGGTCAAGCGCAGGCCAGGCTGAACACCCAGAACCTGCAGGATGCAAAGGACTGGTGTTGCAAGGGGAACAGAGTGTGACGTGGTGGGGACCTCAGACTCTACAGGGAGTGGCATCCACGTTCCTTGGCTGGCAAGAACAGCCCTCTGCCAGCACAATGCAGAGGGCACACAACAACAGAGGAGGTCAAAAGGGCAGGAAGGGAGAGGTTTCACAGCTCCTTTCACTTCCCTCCTGCAAAAAACCCCACAAACACAACCAAAGCTTTTATTTTCCTCCTCTTAATCAGGACAAAGGCCAGACTGCAGCTACAGGCTTTGAGCCGGCCAGGTTCTGCTCTGTCTAGCAGAATCCCCTCAGAAAGTGCAGTTCTGAGACACAGAGGACTGTGGCAAGTCACCCTTACCAAGATTTCTCCTGCTTGCTTCTGGTCTAATGAAATTACAGGTATGTAGCAACAGCACCAGCACTGGCAGGCTGCTGGCAGCCTGCCACAAGCTGCATTACAGCTGGGGAGATCATGAGTCTCTCAAAACCCAGGCAGGAGGAGAGGAGATTTTCCTTTAACACCAAGTTGCTCCAGTAAAACATTTAGTATTTCATTTTCTAAATTTGGATCCTTGGCTTTATAAATGAGGGAAAGGCTTTTATTGTGGCATCCTTCCCCCAGAGGAGGATACAGGTGAACTGTGGGAGTTCAGAGGAGCAGGAGTTGCCTCCAGTCAGCAGGAACCCTTGCTCTGTGTCAGAGGTTTCTCATCACATGCCTGGGCTCCTTGCACAGAAAGTTGTCCATGAGGAAGTTACATGATTTAGTCTGTCTGCTCCCAAACTGGATAGGGCAGAGCAAAGCCCCACGGCAGGAAACCCTGGGGCTCGTCTAGGCACACCCCTGATTATTCTCTGCTTTGGTAGGAGCATAAACAGCAGCATCATGTGCAAAACATGCCCCATGTAGGATGGGCGGGTGACTCAGTGGGGATAAAAAAAAGTCCTGCAAACGAGGCCCAGTTTAGCAACTTCAACTAACTTTGGTAACTGGCTGAGGACACAGTGGTTCACCTTTGTCAGCTCAGAGTAACAAGCAGACAATTCTGTGCTTGGCTGCTACAGTGAGAAGAAGGGAAAGCATTGTGTCAGAGCCCTGGGATGCAGCCAGAACTCTGGGCATGAGAAAAGCTGGCACCTGCTTCTACTGCTCAAGCGGAGAGGTAAGGACACTGCTTTGTCCAGCGAGGTGAGAGCAGAAGGCAGCACTAACCCAACTGGGGTGACAGATCCCATCTGTGTGCCCCCCATAAGCCAACATCCCTTCCTCCCCTCTGCCTTTTCCTGCCCCACAGGCTTGGCAGGAACATTTACCTTGGATGGAGATGAGTACTTGAAGGAGACTGGATTTACTAGTCCACCTTTCCGTCCCCTGAAATGCATACACAAATATGTTAAAGGGCTGAAGCACCATCCATTTGCTCTGTGACTGTTGTCAGATGAAGTGAGTCCCCAGTCTCTCTGCATTCTTGTTGCTGACATCCTGTGGCTCACGGCAGGAACAAGGAACTGACTACTCCCCAAGCACGTGATGTGCTGGTGTCCCATCTCAACAATGCATCTCTCCGTTATTTTTTTACCAGCACCACACCCCCTCAGGCCAGCTCTGGCTGGAACGGTGTCACCTTACACACCAGCCAGCAGTTCCAACCCCTTCCCAGCTGCCCTGTCCTGCTCAAAACATATTTCCCTGGCTCTGTTTGTTCCCAGTCTCCAGCTGGACTTTGTACCACGCTACATGGTTTGTTCACAGTGGGGAAGACAGGCCTAACCCATGGTCACACCCCATGCTGGTGTTGGTATCTCTGCTATGGCTGCTCTGACCACAGACTTCTCATTGAGGAAAGACAGTTCAGCCAAATACAGACCCAGAAAAAGCCAAACTACACCAGTTATCTGCTCCAGACACCTAAAACAGAGCCCAAAGCCCAAGCCACTCCACATCAAGCACCACCCTAGAGCAGATGTCATCCAAGCCTGGCAGAAAGTGACCTGGTCCAAAAGCAGCCCAGGGACAGGTGGATGATGGCATTACCTTGCCTATCCAGGTCCCCAGGAGGCTGACACACACTTTGCCATTGTCGTACAGGTTGGGATTCAGCCTCCCACTGCACTGGGAGAGGTAGCGGAAGAGAGGAGGGACAGCAGGGTAGATGTTGGGGAGCTGGATGTCGAAGAGGAAGAGGCCATCTTCGTAGGGTGTGCGTGTGGGCCCTTTGATAAGTGCTGAGAAGAGATCCTGTGGGGAGAGGCAGGAGGTCAGGCACTGGAAAACACCCTCTTACCCTGGCAGGGCTGTATTTACACAGAGGGAGAGTGGGGATGTGATTGAGTCAATGTCATGTGGCCCTTACAAGTGTCAGGTCAAGCACCACATCTCAGGACACCTTCCCCCGCCAGAAGCTGCACCCTGAGAGCAGAGTGAACCTTTGCATCTGAAGCAGGGCTTCAAGGATGGCCAAAAATCCCAGATTTGCTCCCTGCTGCCACAGCCCCTTGCTGGCTGCCCGCCTGTCTTCCCACTCAGCATCAGGAACAGGCTCCCTGCAATCAGCAGCTCCTTGTTTGCCACCCTCACTTGAGGAATGCAAAAGCAGCCATTTTGGGTAATTACAGCCCTGTTTCACATGCTGCACGCATTCTTGCAGTTCTAATGCAAAGGATTAGGGCTAAGCAGGGAATTCCAAAGACAGGGATCTGGATGCTGAGCCCAGCACTACCACAGAGGCATCTGAGAGCAGGCACTTGCCATTCGATCCTCAAAGGTTTTCACCATGATGCCATCAGGCAGGGAGGTGGCCAGCAGAGCCATCTCTTTCCTCACGGTGCTAAAGAACTTCTTGGCTTCTGGGGGCTGGAACTCCATTTTCTTGAAGGCATGGGAATCTGTGGGGCAAGGAAGAGAACGGGATTAACAGTCTGCCTTTGGAAACTGCCACAGGTTCCTTGTGAAGGCAAATCTACCCATGTGTAATATGCATCATGTGGAAGAGAGGAGTTAACTTGCTTTGGTGCTGAGCCAGGAGAGATTATTTCCCACACAGTACAGCAACCACAACCTGCATCTCCTGTTCACACTGTCCCTGTGGCCCAGCGAGGAGCCTTGTCCCACAGCTGGGACAATCCCACAGAGCAATGGCCCTTTCTCTGCCAAACCTAAGCACAGCTCCCCATTTTCCCTTGCCCACACCTGCAGCTACACAACAGTTTGGCCACCTTTCCCTCCCAGGTGTGGCCTGGCAGGCTCGTGAGCACCTTGGGCTCCACTGTCACCAATGTTCACACAGCCAGGTGCTCTTTTTTATTTCTGGCCATTAACATTGGTGCCACTGAATAAGCACCCTCACTCACTAAGGACACCCAGCACAAGAACATCAGGTGTTCCTGCTCTGCTTCTCAACTAATTCTACCCTGAAAAAAAGCCTGAACAAACCCTGCTACTTGCAAGGAAATGTCTGCAGCCCTCTGGCATTAGTTGCCACCCAGGGAAAGAGAGAAGCACATTTCTGAGGCTTGGGAAGGTGCAGGAGTGCCTAGAGATGCTATCTAAAAGCCAGGCTTAGGTCCCAGAACACACTGTGCTACAGAAGTTGGTTTAATTTCTCCTCTCTAGTTAATGAGCTGTGAAAAGAACTAAGAAGAAAAGAGGATAGAGAATCCAAAAGGTTTGAGGCAAATGTTTTGGATAAAGAAACACTGCAGGACAGCAGTGAAGGATCGAGTACCCACACCCACCTGGAGCATACTCCAACACAGAGAACACTTCTCCCTTGGCACTGGTGAAGGTGACTCCAGGCTTGCCTCCACTCTGCTGGCAGAGCACTGGTGTCTCACTGGGCCACTCTGACCTCACTGGTGTCTGTGCCTCTGCTTTTTCCTCCTTCTTCTCTGTCTCAACCATGGCTTCCATCTTTTCCTCCTCAGCAATGGCCACATTATCCAAGGTCTTCTTTAGATTTTCCTGCAGCTTTTTAATATCGTCCAAAAACTTCTTCTCCCGAGTGGGTTTTTCCAGTTCCACAGTTGGGGAGGTGGGAGAGCCAGTCAGCAGCTGCTCCACAGTCATATTTTTCAGGCTTTCCAAGATCTTGATGGCCTCCTTTAGTTCCCGGAAGCTCTTTGGGGCTCCATCCTTGCCAGCTTTGTCTGTAGCAAGATCTGCAACTGCCATAGCCACAGCTCCCTGGACTTGTTCTTCTACTTTCTTCACCTCCTCTGCTGCTGGTTCCTCAGGCTCAAAGTCCTCAATTTTTGGGTGGTCATCTTCCATGAGGCCATTATCTGTCTCCCAGCTGTCACTCTCATCCTCCCACTCTGAGGATGCCCCACTGGTGCTGCCGTCGACAGAATCGTAGTCTGACTCCTCAATTTCTGATTCAATATTGTACAAGTGCTAAAGGAGAGCAGAGTAACATAAGACTTAGGCTGAAGCACAGTTTTAGTTGTTTTTAAAAGCAAGTAACAAAAAAGGAGTTTCCATCTGGGATTGGCTGGGCTGTTTCAACCCATTCCATCTATACTGGCACAGGTTATGAAACCACACAGCTCCATCCTCCACTTTTTCAACTGTGGCCTTGGGGGTAAAACTAGGGCAAGTTCTAGGTGGGCTGCAGACCTCCCAGTGTCTGGGATCCAGCCCTGGAGAGCAGGCAGCTGCCCTACAGCTACCTGGATGCCCCAGGGTTTCAGAACACAGAGCTCAGAAGATATTAGGTATCATGAGAGGAGTTGGTATTTCTGGTCCTGCTTCTGCACCAGCAACTGTATTGGCACAGAGCCCTGCTTTGGCTGCCTCCACACTCCATCCTTCCACAGAGACAATGCTGGAACCAGGAACACATTCCCATAGCAGCTTTTCTCTGCTGTGGCACACAATACTTGCCCACAGAGCCTTGCTAGGCTGCTTTAGCTGTTATATGTGGCTACTGCTTAAAATTCAGCTGGGACAATGGGGCCTCACCCAAGTTGCTGAATAAGCTCTTACATAAAATGTTCTCTTCCCTCTCACTACTGGAAGCTGAACACATTCCCACTCCATCCAGCCTCACCTCCTACAACCTGCTTTTGCACTTGCTGCGTCTCAGGAGGTCTCTCTGCAGAGGTTTACAGACCTCCTCCAGCTATAAGCACCAACACAGAACCAGGGGAGCACGAACACCTTTACAGGGCTGTGTTTGCAGTCACAAGATGAGAACATTTCATCCATAAGCTTCTGACACTTGAATGACAGCCCAAGAATTCTCCTAATCTTGCAAGATACGACCCCAGAGGCTAAAGCACACAGACCCTCAGTCATCTTGCCAAAGCCTTCAACTGAACCAGCACTGTTGAGCCAGTCCTGTGCCACCCGGAGACAGGCAGCCAGCAGAGGTTAGCTGGGTTCAACACAAGTGACTGCAGGCAGGAAAAGCCATCAAAACTCACTGCCCTCAAAGCTAATCCAAATCTGAGGCGGAAAGTTAATTAGCCAGTTATGCCATCTTTATTTTTAGAGCTGTGAAAAAGCACCCAGACAGCTCGTCTCTGGGCACATGGTCAGGCATTGATAAATCATGGTTTTACCAACTGTTAATTCACGCTCCTGACATTTCCCCAACTCTCATAATTACGCAGATGAGCAGAATCGAAGGGACTGGCGTGACACAGCAGGAGCTGCTGCAGAGCCCTGGCACCGCAGTGTGAGAACGGCCCTTTGTGGAGCACGCATCAGACCTCTGATTGTGCCTCTGATCCAAGCACATGTGACAACAGGGGGAAGGGAGACAGCAGCCTACTTTGTACGCCCCAGTCCACTGCCATAGTGCAGGCATTGACTATTCTACTGTAATTAATGCAGAGCTGCTTGGTTTAAAAAGGAATCTTGCTCAAGTACTTTGTACTCGCTAAGGCATCTCTGCAGTGGAGGCAGTGGTTGCTCTGCCGGTGACAGAATGGGACTCTACAGATGCAGATTGTCTTGTATCTTTAGGCTGTCTGCCTTCATTCCAGGCAACAAGGAGAGAAGACACAGGATGAAACTCTATGGGGACAAGCAAGTATGAGTACAAGGCAGTACAACAAAAGCCTTAAAGAACCCAAGACAAATCAGCAGTGCCTTCGCAGTGTGGCTGTATCTGTATTTTTCAGCTTGCACTCAACCCTTTCCCTCCCTGCCCTGCGCTAAGATTTGAGTCTGATCCCTAGGTTAGCTAAGGTGACAATCTGTGGCTCTGGCCCAGCTTCTGGAGGTTTTTCTTCAGCCAAAAACCCCACTATGGTGCCATTTCACAAGAGAGACAGAACACGCAATCGTCTTTCGGCAGTGCCCTGGTTGGGCAATGCACTAACCCAGGCTCCAGTCAGAACCGATGATCCCTGAGCTCTGCAAAGCAGCAGATGCTGGAGGCCAGGAGCAGGGCTGTGGGCAGAGCTGGGAGCATGTAGTGCACTTGTGAAGGCAAAATGAGCCTGCCTAGGCTTTCCTAATCACTAGATTTGAGTTGTGACCAACCAGACCTCCTGACAAAAGAAGAATTTTCCTGTGCTAACAGAATTGGGCAGCCACCCTATCACATGGGACTGCACCAATCAACGGAGCAAGATTCCCTTACCCAGCAGATCTCTCTACACACAGGTTTTAAATCCAAGTCTTGTCACTCAGCTAAGAATTACAGGGATATTGGAGCTGGAACAAGACCTCACCTGAGGCAGAATGATAGTCTTGGAATTGTCAGCCCATACCACTTCCACCTTACTGCTGACATCCACACGAGCCACCTGTCCGACTGAAGGCTGTGGAGACAAGAGAGGTTTGTCAGTTCCTTTTCTTCCCCAGGCACTTCAGTGCAGAGCAGGAAGGATTTGAGAAACACATTCCCCAGCTAGAACCACCCAGAGTAACACTTGCATTCTACGTACAGAAACCACACAACTCTGCCATGGATGTGGGGAGAACTCTCCTCCACAAGGAGCAGGAGGGCTGGTCTGGCAGGAGATCCTGATCTCTGACAGGACCAGTGGCTTCTCAGTGCCAGCAAAGGGCAGGCCCTTCATGGAATGGGGGTGCCCTCTAGTGGGGTGCCCTCAGCCCCCCTCAACACCCAGCACCAGGGGCTCCCCCAGAGAGCACAGGCAAGAACAGACAAGTCACAGTCGTGCAGGGTGTGCAGCAAGGAGCACCTTGCCCTGCAGCAGGTTATTTAGGTCAGCTGAGCAGGCTGGGATGTGTTTCGTGCTGTAAGAGCCACACTTCACCTTTTAACACTTTTTTAGGGCAGAAGGCTCAAAAGCTGGAGGTTTCTCCAGAGGTGTTTCCTCCACAATATAAATTGTTCCTTCTTCCCCCAAGGAGATCAATAGGCTCAACAAAATTAACATGTACATAAGCTCAGATGAAAACCAGAACCCCAGCCTTCTGTTGCCAAGTGAAACCTGTTTCATGACAAATCCACCTTCACGGTTGCTCAGGAGCCCACAGAATATCCTTTTATTACAAGTTACTCTGAAATCCTAAGCAAGAGGTTTATGAAAAGCCCTCAGGCATATGTTCAGTTCTTGTCTCAGCTTCACTCTTGCTCTGCTGCAGACTGTCATCAAGGTCAAAGGATTTCAAGGTTACATCTCTACCAGACTGATGGGTTACTCAAGACAGCAGGGGACACCAATACAAAATCAGGAAGCTAGGGAGTTTAGGATGCCCATGTGGGGCCTAAAGCCTTCCTATCAACTTTTCCAAGTGTCTCCACCAATACTTGGTGGCAATGTGGTCACGTCACTGTGCCCAGGACCCACCTCATCCTCCTTGGCCGCGGCTCCGTCGGAGTTGCCGATGCGGATGACGATGTCGGTGGTGCGGAAGCGAAAGTCTGGGTGATCGGCGATGTCATACACGCTCACATCCTCCTCCTCCCCGATCAGCTGCACCGAGACACCGCGCAACACGTCAGCCCCACGAGGCCACACTGACCCCCAGAACACAACTTCGGCGCTTCAAAGTGCTTTGTGTTTTATTTTGTCCCTTTTCAGCTGCTCCGACAGCCTGCAAGAGGCTGCTGCTGGTCCCTTTTTGTCACCTCATCCAGTTGCATGAACAATGAAGGGAAGCAGATATTCTGTCTCATCTGCTCACCTTTACCTCAGGGTCCACACCACCATGACAAGGAGATGTGCAACCACAGTGTTTTACTCCCTTCTGAACACTCGGATTTATCAAAGCAGTTCACTGGGGGCCAAAGGGTAAAGTTTACTTTTGAAATGATCCAAGGCAACAGGAAATATATGATAAAAAACTTGTCATTTAATGGGAAACGTATTTCCTTTGATTTCTCCTGAAGAAAGAGAGGTAGAAACTCATAAATTGTGAGAAATAAGTGGAGCACAACCCCAGGCCAGACTCATGTTCTGCTTCTGCATATGAAGGGCCCTGCTCAGTTACAACAGTGTGGTCTGGCAGCCTAAGACAAAGCAGTGTTGACTCCCCCTCTCATCTCCAACTAGACTGCAGTCTATCAAGACTCTGGAAAATACAGCATTCCTACAAATCCCAAGGAAGAGGCATTAGGGTGACTGTGGGCAATAGGACATGGCAGAGGCAAGCACAACAAAATGCAATAGATGGATCCTCTTTCTGTGAGCCACACAGACATGGGGAGAAAAAATTCTTATAGTGAACTCAAGAAATCAATTGTCCGTGACAACTTCAGCAAAACTCTTCATCCATACCAGAAACTGATGATACCATGGGATGTAAATTCTCTGCCTGGTGTTTGCTAGTTCACAGGCATCTACAAATATGAAGCAACATCACCTCTAGCCAAGTCTCCCAGGCCCATAAGCCCTGTTCCCTTCCTCAAGGACACACAATCAATGCAGACCTGGCTCCCAGGCCTATCTATGTTTATCTGTGAGGCTTGTGCTATTTTGTGGCTGCTTTTTCTTAGCTGGTTGCAGCAGGCACTAGGTCCTGCACTTACCTCCACATCATCTCCACTGGGTTTCAGCTTGAACCACTTCACCACACAGGTACGGCCGATGTGGTCCCCAGACTGCACCACTCCATATAACCCAGGGTCCTGGGAGCTCTGAGCTTTTGGTCACAATGGTAGGGAAGAAAATAGACAAATCAGGCAAAGGAGCACAGACTTTGCTCAGTGACTCAGGCTGTCAGCTCCTGGGCTCTCATGGCTGAAGCCTTCCATTTATGAATGGCATGAGGAAAAACAGTTCTTCCTACACAGTGAAAATTGTTGCCAAACTAGAATGGCAGAGCTGGAGCTGATGGGTAACTTTGGTTTCCACAGACTACGAGTAACCCAGAAGACCAGTCAGACTATTACTCATCAGAAATGGCCCCATAAAACAGCCTCTATTTATGCTAAGACAGCTTTCCTGCTTCCCAACCTGAATGTCTTCTGCTTCCCACTGCTGAGGGTCTACCCCTGCCAGAAAAGGAGCTGAGAGCCAGATGGTGGCATCAATATTTCATATCCAAAAGTTGTAAGTATCCTTGAACTTGTCCCGTGGCCTTCACTATCATCATCATCACTCCATCATCAATGGGTTTGGTAAAGAAAAGGGATTCAAGAAGATGCCTCTGGATCCCAAAAGTCCCCATGAAAAAATTTAGGGGTCACGACAGATCAGCCATACAGAGAAAGCAACCTGAAGTGAGCTGTTTTTTCTCCCCTCACTCTGTGACAGAGCTCAGAGGTGTTGGCCCTTTCAAGGTGTGCAACCCTGCTCTGCAGAAATACTGAAAATTCTGGTTTGGCTCCTTGGCATTTATTCCTTCCACATCCTTCCTGTCATCACAGTTCAACTTTGGTATGTAAATAACGGTTCTCTGCTGCCATTCCTGCCAAGTCAGCTGAATCACTGCTGTCCCTGTAAGGTACCCACCTCAACTGAGCACTAACAGCTATAGGGCAAATTAGGGGATCCACACCAAACAATACTTTGCAATTAAGAGCATTGTTTTGACACCCAATACCTCTTTTGTCCACCACAAAATCGCCAGGGCAGAACTCGTTGTTGTCCAGATGATGGACAGGGATCAGCTCATTGGAGCGGATGTTTGTCTCCACGGTGCCATCCTGCCACATCACATCAGCTGAAGTCATTGTGGTCACCACCTCCACAGCAACCCTGGCAGCACAGAAAGGCAATGAATTACCAAAGGGAACATCAGGGATCAAGATGGATCTCAGCAACACAAAGCTACATGGATCAGCAGGCTGGGAAGCAAATCAGGAAAGCCCATGTAGAGCCCATGGAAGCAGCTACACCACAGGCTTTGTTTTGATGGGTTCTCCACCCCTGCAGATGTTACACTGCTGAAAGAGGAATGACTTTCCAGGGAGCTCCTGCTGAGCTCACTTTTATTCCTACAGAGGCAGATTAACATCTATCAGCACCCACTTTCTGCCCCCAACAGAAGCATGACAGAAGCTTCAAACAGTCTGAAACTTGAGATCTTCTCCACTGGAGTTCCTGACAGCTCTGAGGAGTCTTTGAAACTAGAGGAACACATGACTGGAAAGAAAAAAACATCACAGCCCTTCCAGAGAGAAAAAAACAAAACAAAACAAAAAGAAAAGAGGCAACATATTGAGTGTGGGTAAAGCAAAAGGATTTTGTTTGAAAGAGAAAAGTGTCCTTCTCAGCTGTTCAAACACACACATGTGTCTCTACAGCTCAGAAATTAAACCCAAACATGCCACAATGGACCACATGCTGGTTCTCTGCTGTGGGGCTTGACAGGGATGCTTGAGGAGGCAAAACGCTTGGGGCAGGAGGGACAGCCTAGCTGGACACCCTTCTGACGAGCCCTCCACTAATTTCATCTTTCCTACAGCACGGAACAAACCAGATCCCATGCTGACTTTAAATCTTCCCTGTACTTTGCTGGCCAGGCCTTCCAGAATAACACAAGTGCTGGATTTATGTTCCTTTCAGAATCAAATCAGAAAGAAGATACAATAGGCAAATACAGCTGTTTGCCTCCAGCCCTGTTTTTATGAATGTCAGAGAAATATTTTTAAGTGGAAACAAGATGAAGTTTTTAGTAGGGCCAGGATGCAACAGCAGAAATTATCAGAGAAGGTTCAAGTGTGTAACAGGCCAAGTGTGTGTGTGATATGCAGCAAGATGGTTTCTGGGGGACATAGGACATGTGCAGCTGGGGATGGAAGTGGAAAGGCTGAGTAAGGAAATGAGGCAGTCTTGTCTGCAGCAGTGTACATGGCCTCAAACAAAATTCAAGACCTTACGTTAATAAAAATCCCTGTATGTCCTCACTAAAAGATACCCAGCGGTCTGTGTGCTGCACAGAGAGCTGCAGCAGGTCACTCACTGATGGCAAAGTCACCATGCTGAGCTGGCCCCTGCAGCCAGAGCTGCCTGGGAGCTGACACATCACATGTGCTGACAAAGTGCAGGCAGCTCAAGCGCTTGGCACTTCGCAGCAAAGCCTGGCAGAACATTTTTGATGGCCTCAGCGTCTCAGAAGAATATGCAACAGCACTGGCCCCTCACACTGAGCTGTGCACAGACATGGCACCCTTCACAGCATCAGCTGGGGGCTCTCAGTCTGTGCTGAAAAAGCCTCTATTTCCTACTTTCTGTGTCATGGTTGTCTCTGCATCTCCTTGTATGGAGCTGCCTCCATCCAGCACCAGAATTTCTTGGGGTTGTTGCAGGGATTTCTATTTTTCCCCATGGCCTGTATGGTGCAGGGAGTGATCAAGAGCTCTAGCTAAGCTCTCCTTAGCAAAACCTTCAGTAAAACAGAGACACTCAGCAGGGGAGTGAGACAAGAGGAGTGAACCCAGCATCCGTTCCCAGGAACTCTAACACACACTCCCATTTTTTCTCGCATTTGGATACTGCACTGCTGGGCATTGTGACCTTCAAATCTAATTTCTCCAGAACCCCCCTTGCATACAGGCAAAGCTAAATACCTACACAAAAT
This sequence comes from Vireo altiloquus, assembly GCA_013396875.1. Lineage (NCBI taxonomy): Eukaryota > Metazoa > Chordata > Aves > Passeriformes > Vireonidae > Vireo > Vireo altiloquus. The sequence continues at coordinate 67,674 of VZRF01014198.1, read as the reverse complement.
GGGAATGAAGTTCATGACATTCTCAAACTACTGGATCCCTTGAATACTGATAATGAAAAAAACCTGGGAGAATTCTCTCATGTTCTCTTGCACCAGTTGATGCAGGATCTGTACACAACCAAGTAGCCCAGGAAAGCCAGAAGACAGGCAGACCACTTGTCAGATGTCCTTGCATCCCATGAAAACAGTTTAAACGCTCCTAAATTATAGGCAAAAGCTGCTGAGATCCAGTTTTATCTAGAAATGGGCAGATACATGCAGTGCTCCCTCCCCCAAACTACTGCAATTAATTCCTCCAAGGCTCTCAAGGAGTGAGTGCAATTTGTTCATTAAAAAACTCTAACATTAAGAAGTACACTGCTGGCAAAAATTGCAGATCTCTGCAGAGCAGGGCGAGGATAACAGAGACCACAGCAGCACCACTGCCTGCCAGCCCAGAGCTCCGTGCTGCTCTGGAGACAGCTCTATAGGACAAGCTGTCCATTCCTAGCATGGTCTGTCCTCAGCCTCTCTGCAGAAGCTGCCAATAAGGTAACCAATTAGTGTCATGTTTAAGCTGTGTGATCTTTATTCACCTCTTTCCCTGCACACAGAGTCTAGCACAGCACAGATATGCTGTCGAGGCCCTGAGGCACAGCTGAAATGGAATAGCATCAGTGTCACGTCACGTGGCCCCAGTTTCATCAGAAGCTGGACTGAGACCAAGTTGATTCCGCACAGGCCACTGCACAGTCATCACAAGATAATCGCTGGCAGTTACCAGGTAGTGCTGAAACTCACCATCATCCTGCACCCGAGTTCAGGTGGTGCTCTACATCTGAGCACTTGGGGAAGGGAAATTTTGGCAATTACACATGGGTGTGGACATCCAGCTCACCTGTCTCCCGGCTTAAACTCTCGTGAAACCTTGGTCTTCTTCTTCTTGTGCTTCCTCTTCAAGTTTTTGATGGAAAGAGGGATGCTCTTCTTGCGGCAGGTGCCGCTGCCACTCTGGGACGAGGCTGTGGAGCTAGCAGAAGAGGTGACAGAACTGGTGTCATCGGTGTCATCAGCTGCCTCATCATCAGCATCCTGCTCCATGGACTGAAGCCGGTAGTCAGGCAGCCCTTCATCCTTCAGGAGAAAGGGAGGCTGCTGCTGCCGTGCTGCTGCTCCCCCTTTCTCCTTCCCTGTTTCTTCAGGCTGCTCCTCTTTTCTCTCCCCAGGACTTGGTGCACTGTTGGAAGAGTCATCCAGTTCACACTTGGATTCAGGCTTGAGCTCTTCTGATTTTTGGTCAGCAGCTGCAGACTCTTTGTCAGGGGCTTCACTAGTGCTCTGAGACTCTGGGGAGCACGACATGATCTTCACGATCTGCTTCTTCAGCAGCCGCCTCACCTGGAGAGAGCAGATGTGGGTCAGAGCTGGGCCTGGACAGTCAGCAGGCTGCCAGCCAGCCTGGGGAATGCTCAGCTTTGTGCACCCATGGGGCTCTGCACATTTCACTTGCACCAGAGTACTCTGCAAACCAGCATCTCACACTGCTCTGCTCGGGAGCAGCCCTGCACTAGCCCAAGGAAAGTGAACTTTGCTCCTTCAGCTAATTTTCAGCATGTTTTGAATTGTTTTGTTTTTTGAAGGTCACAAGAAGCTGCACAAGTTAATCTACAAAACAGGCACAACCATGCAGGGAGGTTACCATCTACACACTGATGACATCCTGTTATTCTAGGAACACCATGGCTCCACAGACAGCAGGTACAGAGCACAGCATGACTCACTTGGCCTAGGAAGCAAAAACAACTTCCTTGTTTCACCATAGCAAGGATTTAACTGAACATTTCAGTTCCATGAGAATGCTAAGGAAAACATGTTTTTAAGTCTCAGTTGTCAGAGCACACTTGACTCCTACAAGGTGACACCTCTGTGTTGAGGCCCTGTCCATGTTCTCTCAAGGTGTTAGCTGCCTGCTTCCCCCAGAGCAGTCAGACTGCTCCACAAGGTGACTTCCCTGCTGGCAACAACAAGCCATTACTCTTCACTACCACTTCAGGAGTCACATTTCAGACCACATGACTACCAGGAAGATCTCTGCTTTAAAAGTCACAGTGACCAGAAATGCTTAGAGAAGTCAATGCCTCCCTCAACCCCTCAACTCACCTTTTTGGCAACTGATCCTTCACCCAGGACACAGTTCCTCTCGGGACATTCACAGGTGATTTTTGCAGGTTCCACTTTGTCTGGGAACACGTACAGGCACCTTTCCCCAAGCTGCCTTTGGGCATGGTCAAAGCACCCCAGACGCTTTACCCTGGCAGAACATGAGCACAGAACAGTAACAGAACCCAGCAGTGCCCAGGGCCCTCACAAGGCTGGCATGGCCTCACAACAACAGCACTGCTTCAGGGGTGGCAGAACACCACACCAAATCATTCCCAGGCATACAATTCTAAAGGAGAAGTGGGAATCTCACCAGGGAGTGGGTGGGGATACAAAGAGTTTGGACGGGACACAAGTCACTCCTCTTCTGGAGCTCCCCCCATCCCCCCAGAGAGAGCTGCCAAGAGATATTTGGGGTTTTTTGCTGTCATTTGAGAGCTGCTCCCCCTCCAGCACATGAGCTCCAAGCAGGACCCACGCTGACAGTGATGTTGCTCATCTGACTTGTCTTTTGAGCTCTCCCAGCCCATTCTGGCAGCTGCAGCCTGCAGAGGGCACCAGTTACTGTCTCAGCACCAGCCCGGGCTGCAGCCGCACCCCTGAGCCCCACCCCAGCCCCACCCGACACACACGGAGATGCAGCCTGCTCCAAGCAGGAGTGAAAGGCCAAGGGAAGAAAGAAGCTGCTGCCAGACACCACTCTATGCACCTGTCAGCTGGAAAGAACTTAGCATTAGTGGGATGTTTGCCCTCGTGCTGGTAACTCAAGTGTCTGCTAAACTAATTTGGAAGTTATCTCACATTTTTGAAGCTCTGGGATATGCAGGCATGCAACACAGAAAAAAATCTGCTGGAAACAGCAGCACTGTGTCCCTTCACTTGGTAGGCCTGTCACAGCCTGTGCAGGGCCAGGGTGCTGGGAGTGAAAAGGGCTTTTCAAGGGATCTCACCTGGACAGCTTCTCCTGGCTGATTATCGAGGGAGGAGGGCTCACACTGTCAGTACCTCCAGGACAAAAGCTTTTAGTGATCCAAGTAACCTTTAGTTCTACCACCTGTACCTACAATGTAGTGACAGAAAAGGCAATTTAACTTTTCAGAGACTTTCCCAGACCAGCGTCCCAGATCTGAAAGTTTACACACAGGAAAGTGGTGAACACTGCTTTTATCATTTAATATGGGCAAGTGCAGTTTCACCACATCCAGGACAACTACAGTGCCCCCACAGCCTGACTCCTGACAACACAGAGATTCTACAGCTTTAACCTCAAGGAAAGATAAGTGGCTTGGAAAGGAAGCTATGGTACATATAAATCAGCAGTCCAATGTCACAAAGAAATATGCTAATGGATTTGGAGCTGCTCCTTCTTTAAGCAAAGAGTCAGCAATATTTCTCCCTTTTTGGACAGCATGCAATATTAAGTTTCAATAGAAGATGTGCTCCTACTGCCCTTATCACCAGCAGTACTGCCCTCTGAGTGTACTGACACGTGATCACTTTACAGGGTGCCAGAAGGGACCCTTGCTAGGATTCTCAAAAGTCCTGCCAGTGCCCAATGAGAAATTTGTCACCCCAGAACACCACAGGCACAGCACATTTGCTCTTGGGAGGTTACCATGGCAAGCTGACTCTGCTCCAAACAGCCAGCCAGGGACTGTGCTTGGCAGAAGGTGGCCATGTGTCAGGGTGTCAGTCCTTACCTCTTCCACCACCACTCTGAACTTGCTCTTTGTGCTCAGAACAGGCTTCACACCCGAGAGCCATTGCACACTGGAGAACACTTTAGATGGCCCAATGAGGACTTGTCCAGGATAAAAGCCATATGAATCATCAAAGAAGAGACCCTGTGGGTGAAATGAAGGGGAGAAAAACAGCATAAAGGACTCCAAGATTTAGTATTCCAGCATTTCCCTTCCATTTTTTGTGACCAGTAAAATTAACTATAAAGGTAAAGTCTGTGAGATGCCCATCTCCTGTAGCTCATCCTCTCCTGAAGGCAGCCCAGCAGTTCCTATAGCAACCTTCTCCATCACACATCCAGACAGGACCAGGCCTTGGTGCAGAAGCAAAGGTACTTTCAAGAAACAAAAGATGCATATTTCCAGGCAGAGGTTCTCAGTAACAAGGTAGCCAAGGTCAGCTGGGCAAGGGCATCTATCTCTTTTCTGTGCTCTAATTCAAGCACCTACAGCTTTCAGAGGCAGAGGATGCGTGCTTTCACTCCTCAGTTTGTCAAATTAAGTGTGTAAGTATTATTCCTGTCTCAGGTGGATTAGTTAATATGACAGTTCTTTGAAAACAAAAACAGGACAGTAAACACAACAATTGCTTTCCTAGAACTCCTTCCCACTGATACTGAGATTCAGTGTGGGGGCGGACAGAACAGTTTTGGGTAGATAAAATACTGAGCACAAAACTGCATCGAGTCTTGTAATTTGTCAGAAGGGATAAGAGCAGTGTGACAAGATCTAAGTCAGGTAAGCATCTAACACACAGCAATTCTGAGCACAATATCAAGAGTAACACTGGAGACAGCCTGTGATTCAGCCCAAACTGTGACTACCCAAAGGACTAGGTACACTTTAAAGGCAGCCTGACTCAAAACAAGCCATCTCAAAATTGGGTAACCAGAAGCTGAATGTTACTATGACATCTATTTAGTGAGCAGAAAACACATTGCACAACCCAAAGGAGCAGAGACTGAGGTATTGGAGAATATCGAGTGACAGACCACTCCATTTCTGTACAGAACCAGAAAACCACAGCAGCACATCCAATTGAACTGATATTCTATTTACTCTTCAACAAGCTGGCATCAAGTTTTAGCAGAAGTGCAGTTTTAGATCAAAGGGACCTTTGCTTTAAAGGCTGGGAAGGATAAGAGCTCAGTGCCTTTGCTAGCTCCTAAGAATCGCACGTCATCCTCTGTCATCTCCCAACACTGCTGCCAGGAGTGCAGCAAGGCCCTTTGGAAAAACAAGCAAGCTGTCATCAGCCTTTGAAGGTGAGAGAGGTTAGATCCCATCACACAGCAAACTGTTTTACCCAAAAGCCAGCAAAACCTTCCCTGCCACGTGATTTGGAAAATGCCAGTATGGTGGCAGGTCTCCATTCAAAGAATGCCACGGACTGCAGTAACAAGTGACGTTATTTTACATGACCTGAAAACCTGCTTCTAGCAGAACACCTGTTAAACAAAATGCCTCTTTCCAGAAGAGGACGAGTTTTTGAAAGCAGTAAATAGAGGTTTGTGTGCAGACAGAAGGAGCAGTGAGTGAACTGCCTCGACAGCAGCCATCTGACAGCGTGTTACACAAGTTGTTTACAAAGAAACCAGTTGGATGTATTAACTGTAATACCTCCTCAAAACCTGCTCACTAATAACATCACCTTTAAACTGGTACTGTAAGTGATACACCATTTAGTTATTTGGATTAATAAATGCCTACGAATTTTGCCTTCTCCCTGCACAAACAAGTTTCCCAGACAAAGTTGATCAAAAGGACTCTCAGGAGAGCCAGGAGCTCACCGAGTCACTGACGTGGGGACAAACATCATACAGCTTGGCTCCATCTTCTGTGCTCATGGAACACCTGGAAAGCAGACAGGAGACAGACAGTCACATTCCCAGAGCCATCCATCCAAAAGCAAACAGCACCCAAGGAACTGAAGCTGCCTGAGTATGTCTGGCTGTGCACCCAGCAGTGTATCACTGAGCTTTCATGGTCCAGAGGAAAACTGGTTATAGACAAGCTGTAAAAGCATTAAAGGTATCTAAAGGTCCCATTCAGCAAGTAAAAAACTAAGCTAAGTAACAGGTTGGGTGCTGGACAGGATCTGTCTGCTGCAAAAGTCCCATTTGTTACTCATGCCATGCTGGGAACTAAAGGCAATTTGGGCATATTTTCTTCAGTAATAGCTTCATTTCCAGAGTGAGTTCTGGTGGCATTTCAAATGATTCATTAGGAAGAGGTTTTGCAAGTAGTTACCTCACTTTACACAGCTGTGCAGGAGCTGGTGAAAGATTCCAAGCAAGGTTTTAAATTGCATCAGTAACTGAAGGCATTATGGATAGAGATGTGTGGCTGTTTTTCACTCCTAGTTTAACATACACCTAAGAACCTTCCAGCCTGGGTTAACTGCACAGTAACACAGTCACCCTCAGATGCATCCACCAATCATCTGCTACAGCTCTCACATTACTCACTTCTCTTAGACTCAGAGCTGGCTGCAGGACTGTGGATTTGATTGTTGTGTTCTAAACATCAGTGTCAACACTCAATTTACAAGACAGATGGGTTATTCCCCAGCTGCCAGGCTCATATGCCTATTGGCCCTCCACTGGTTCCTTCCTTCCCTTGCATCAAGAGTTTGTTGGCTAAGATGGGCCTCAGTAACAGAGTGGATGCAGTGAATTCATAAGGGTTAGCACACAAGTCACTGTCTCACATGCAAGAGGAACAGAATTCAGATCCTTCTGCTGGCTTTGCAGAAATTTCACCATACATTTCTTTCAATATCTCTGGTTAAATCTTTCTCTAGATTTTGGATTGTATTTTCATTTATAAAAAATTCAGTGAAAAAGCAAAGCTGTTCCATCTTGGGGTGCTTTTTCATCTTTGATGAAAACCACTAGCCTGCAAGTTTCCACAATTTCACAGACCCTTTTTTAAGGTAAGAATTCTCCCTGCAGCTCAGGGAAGTTATGCTCTCCTACTGAGAGGTAGTCTGGAACAACCACCCATCTTAAACAGCTACTTTTGCAGAGGAGTAGCACAGTTTAAAGACCAATGTGCTTTAGTTCCGGAGCACTGATCTGCTGGGATTGAAAAAAATTGTCACCTTTCAGACTACAGCTTTTCCAGAGGGTTGACAATAAATTTCAATATTTTCAGAGAAAGATGTATTCTCTTGTTCTACATCTGAAGATTATGCAAGCAGGTAACTTATCACTGCATAAATGAAGCCCAAACTGTTTCTTGTTCTCATAAAACAGATCAGGATTGTGAAAATCAGGGGGGACAGTCTTCTACAGGAAGAAGAGAAGTACCTGGCACCATTGGAGAGCTTGAGGATGACCTGGTTCTTCAAATCATAGACCTTGCCCAGCCAGCAGTCATAGGCTATGTAGTCACCATACATGAAAGGCTGTGATGAAAACGGGAAACAAAACTTTATAAATATCAATTGTTGTAGCTGGAGCCAATTTTCATCACTAAGACTAATTTTTCATCCCAGGGGAGTTCATATCCTCCTGTCTTCCTGCAGGCTGTGACTTGGGATGAGTTACGGCATTGCTGCTCTTTACTCCCAAATTATCTTTATCTCAGAGGTAAAAGAACAATGAAATCCTACCCCACCTGGTCTCTGGAAATCACCTACCCACTCAAAGACAGAACCAGGTATGTTTGAGACTGTTCCAGCTTAACAGAAATCTGCCTGACTCATCTCAGCATTTTTCTAGCCTCTTTAACCAGCAGTGGTGTCGCAGCTCAGCAGCTCCGGGCCACGGCCACAGGCTGCCCTGGTCAGGTTGCTGCACAAGCATTCCACACTCAGTGCAGGAGTTCTCACACAATCTAATGCCAGTCTAGCCCTTCAAGACAATTTGGTCTCAGCAGTGTGATAAGAAACACAGAACAGATGGGGAGATGAGGAGATGCTGCATCATCTTCTCCCAGGGAGGCTGCTTGCAGCAAGTTTAAAATAAAACCAAACTGCAGATGCATCTTGCACAACATGGATGCTTCGCCTTCAAGTCAGATTTGAAGTACAGCAGCATCTCTCCAAACCACCAAGCCCTGGCTCCCATGTGTATTTTGGCTGTGTTCTCACCCAGATATGCTGCAGGTCTTTGCTGTTGACAGGGTAAAGGATGCAGTTGGTTCCCACCAGCTTCACAGCACACTCGATGTTGACGTCAATTACAGTTCCACACTGACTGTCCTGAAAACACAAAAGGGAAAACAGGTTTGTTACCTAGGGAAGGTTCTACATACAGATGTATGTGTTTTGTGTAGAAGTTGTAAATGCAGAGACAAACTTTAAAATTAAACCCCATCTTACCCTTCAGGCTCTTGTTCTGCAGGGGTATTTCACAAAACACTATGAGAGCTCAGAAGGTGAGACCACTATTACAGACCTGTAGTGTTTTCTTCCCCGTTAGAATCTGAAATGGCTGCTAAAGCAGAGACTCCTGCACCTGGTCATACAAGACCTTACTAAATCAGGTGATAAGTATTTACTTGCTTTAAAATCTGCCTGGCTCTCTGCTCTGAGTGAACACTCTGCAGCTCCACAGGACCAATATGCAGGAACTGACCTGAGTCAGCAAAGGCAAGGGTAGATCAGCAACAAAACAGAAATTCTTTAAAGCTGTTGTGACTTTAACTCACGTAATTTTGCACAACATTATAAATGGCCCTTATTTTGAGCCATACTGAAAAAAAAATCTGGCACTGCTGGTCAAATTTCAAGGTTTGCAGCTAGATAATTTAAAACTGATCTAATTATAAGATGGTTTGTCATTATCTCCCTCACTTTTTAACCAAGTTTTAATCTGTTTAGTCCCAAAGAAAAGAAGGCATGCTGTCAGGAGCCTTCTGGGGGCAGCCTGGCAGGGAGCACACAATGCACACGTTGCTCACACATATGGTGGAGGCCTGCAAGGAAGGGCTGCTAACCCAAACACTGTGGAAGGCAGCAGCTGCCCTGGCCTCCTGACAGCTGGGACAATCAATATTCTTATTTGTTAAAGACCACAAGTCCATTATCAAAGCTGACTGAGGGCCAGCATGACAAATGCCCTGGTATGAGCTGTCCTTATCTCAAACATCAAGGTCTCTGCTCCAGCAGAACTTGAACACAACACTCAAAGGGCTTATACCCTGCAAGAAGTGGATTTGTTTGCTCAGTTCTGTTCTTTCAACTATGGGAAATGTTTAGTCAAGGCTTTCGCTCAGAGCCCTGGGCAGCCCTTGTGGGAGTTCAGAAGTTTGCTGGTGCTCAACTCATTCAGTTTCATGTTGAGTCCTGGCAGTTGGAGCAAAGACAGCCCAGGGTAATTCCTGGACAGACTGCTTAGCCCTTTTGGCTGGCTTGCTTTCCACCTGCCTGCTGCTGGTTCTCTCCTCACACCACACCAGCCCAGTGCTCTGCAGCTCCGAGGCTCCCAAGGCAATGGGATCAGGAGAGTGGGACCTGCCCCAGGCGGAGCTGTGCCAGCACAGCCAGGAGGGCTGGGAGAGCCAGGCTGGCAGACCCCAAAAGCAGCAGGGGGCTCATTCCCTGCAGCTGTTCCACATATCACTCTCATTCCTTTCCAGAAGGGCTGGGAAGAAAAGGGAGCCTTTCCCAGCTTCAGCTCCATCACAACAGACTGCAGCTAAGCTTGTTGCCTGCACAGGCTGCCAGGAAAGAGCCCAGCAGAGCTGTACCATCACTCTCACCTGAAAAGGGTTGGCCAGATCTATATTGGCTTCAGAAGAGCTGCTGCCAGCACAATTCAAGCCGTGGGATGAGTGAGGCCTGCTCAGAAGCAGCACCTGCTCAACAAACCCACAGCTTCTGCAGGCTACAGCACAGCCACCTGCCCTGCTTTTCCTCCAGAGGAAGCTAAAATAAGTATACCCACACCATGCTCTGGCTGTGCTCTGCAGTTCAGGCCCTGTGTTTTAGACTGTTAGTCAGAACCAAATAACACTCAAGAAACAAATTCCTTGCCCTACTGCACATTTCAGAATTAATTTTTCCTTTATCAGCAGCCAACATGACAGCAGCTCTGAGACATGATACAATCCAACACCTGTGATTTCTGTGGATCATACTGCCTCTTGCTCTAAAACACCTTTAATGGATGGTGAAAGTATAGCAAGCAATAAAACCAGGACTGGAGTCACTGATGTACTCCAACACTCTCTGCCTGGTCTCCAAGTGAGTTTCCCCATGGAGAAGGTACCTGCACCACCCTAAAGGTGCCTCCCACCTAGCACAGTTGGGTGCTATTAGTCATGGCCAAGAGCAACAGGTTTAGCTCAGCTCGCTTCTCCTTCCAGTTATAAAGTGCTCGAGCAAATGCAGAGCCCTGTCTGTGGTTAGGAAAGCAGAAATCAATGTGAGCAACCCCAGGACCTACAGGGCTCTTCAGTCACAGTTCTCCTCCCTCAGGTGCCACTGAACCTTCCTTTATTACGAGTTTATTTATTTCCCTGTCACATGAAACATTAGCCTGTGACAGAGGAGGCAGATTTGCAGGCTGAGGGGTTCTGCTGAATCACTCTGAGTTTATAGCAGTGCTCAGCAGTGCAATCCCAAAAAGAGACATTGCCAACTTGTCTCATCTCCCAGGGCAGGTCCTCAGCCAGGCACAGCTCAAACACACCCATCCTTTCATTAGCTGATCCCACTAAGGGAGGAGCCAAATGAAACCAGCTAACATTTCACAGTTCTGTTACAAAAATCCATTTCCGTCAATCCCAGCAGAACTGGAAAGGGAACGTGACTGAAGTGAGTGAGGAGAGCTGATGGGTTCAAGCCCCACTCACTCCACAATTAAGTGCACTCCCCAGACCTTTTTCCTGTTTCTTCTACTACCCTGACAACATGCACCACACTGAATATTCAAGCAGTGAATGGATTCTTCCCCATCAGAGACAAGGCTTTAAGGCAGACCAGCAAATTCCCATTCCAGAGTGCAGCAGCTCTGGAAACACAGCTGTTTCCAGATCTGTTCAATCCCAGATCTTCTACCTCCCATCCTTTACTCTTTCCCTCAGCACTCTCTCTTCTAATTAGAGGATCTTTACACCATCCTTATTCCTTTGTTTAAAAGGGACAGCATAGCCCAGCATCCTCTGAAGCAACAAAATCCAGGTGTCTGACAGACTACAGACCTACTTCTTACCTTTTCCCCAAATTAGCATATCACCTGGAAAAATTAACTCTGCCATTTTTCCTGCTTCTCATCCAGCTGGATTAAACTTTCAGGCCCAACTGCATTCAGTGAAAATGATCTCATTTTATGCATTTCCCCCTGAAGCAGTCTTTCCCCACACTCAGTGCTCGATGAGAAGCACATGGATTTGAGTCAGCTCTCCTCTCTTGAGGAACAGAGGATTTCGAGTCCTTCCTGCTCAAGGTTAAAAACAAGCCCTAAGAGAGTGTGTTGAATACAGAGTAAGTTCCACATTCTCCACTTGCCAGGCCAACTGGCACAGGGCAACCATCCCACATCCTGAATTTGGCAGGCTGACACTTGCAGGTTTTCCATTTTAAAAGCTCCTGTAATTTTTGGAATATGTGTGTTAGCAAGGGAAGGTTTTCTTTGGGATAAAAGGGGTTTATTGTTTAATTTACCACTAGCATTTAAAACATTTGAGGGTAAGGAAGTATAAGTCATCCTCAGATTTGTTATGTTTTTTAACAGAGAGAAGAAATTGAGTTATAATCTCACCATTCCATCAATTTAAAAAATGAAGTTACTGGCCACAAGGGTCAAGCAAATTCCGTTATTTAAACATGCAAACAGACAAAAATGAATGTGCAAGACAACTGCTGGGTACATATCTACCAAAACATGTGCAGCAAGCCAGGGGAGCCAATTTCTGCTCAAATGAGAATGGAAATTGCAAACAAAAGCGGCACATCCATGTTTGCCAAGAGGAGAACAACCTGCTGTCCTGAAAGCTTAAAATGACTTTAAGAAGCACTGGATAACAAACAGTTGAGAGACAGGACTCAAAGTATCCCCTGGAGTGAGAAGAATATGCTGAAGGCTCCAGCTGTGCCAGGTACAACACTGTAAACAGCTGATAATTCCATTTTCTACCTGTTCATTGTTTTGGATTGGAACTGTCGCATAAAGCTGCAGTTTTAGAAAGGTATGTTGACTTCAAATTTCCATTTCAAACGACCATTAAATTTCTTAAGGAAATACTTTGCTTCAGCAATTTTCAAATTATCATTCAAGCCTCTCTCTTTTTTTTTTTCTTTGTAATGTTCTGTGAAAAAGGGGTGGGTTTACTGTTAATTGACAAAAAGAGGCTTTATTTAAAAAACCCCAAAAACCCAAACAAGGCAGCCAGGTCAGAGTATAACCTTCTCTATCCCTGCACCAGGCTGCACACCATGTGGTGCAACTGCAGCAGTTAGTGGCCAGCTGCTTCCTTCATCACAGCCTTGGTAGCCACATTACTGGAAGCAAGTCAAGAGAAGATAGAGGCAAGCACATGGCAGGGCCATATGGCTCAGGGTTAGAGGTTAGCTCTGAGCCTCAGCAAGAAACCACAAACCCTGCTGAGCTCCTAAAGAGAGCACGTCCCATCTGATCATTGATATTCAACAACCTCCCCAGTATTCCCCACACAAACCCCAGATCCACACATCTCTGATAGGCACAAGTGCCATACAACTGCAACAGAGTGGCTGGGACATAGAATAGTACCCAGAAAGAGCAAAGGGAACAATTATCAGCTGCTGTTTAAGAACCAGCTCGCTTTCTGTCAACCTAGCTGTGTTGGATGCTCCAGAAGTGTTGGGGTTTGCTGTATTTCTGGGAGAAGCTGGAAAAGATGCTGCTTACTGTAGGACTTGAGAGGTGTGTCTGAAAATACTCCCTTCAACTTCTCTGCCAGAGTACACAAATAGGCAAAGGCAAGCAGCAGAACTGGGATCTGCCCCCACTCCAACCTCCCTGTTAGGTCTGGGAAAGGAGATCCACAGTTCTCAGAATGGAAAAATGTAAAACTTTTAAGAATGGCAGAGTAGACAGGCTTCTTGTCTCCTTCCCTGACCATGACTGGGATTGCTTGCTCAGGAGGCCTCTGCAGACATCCAGCTGTAGATAGGCAGCCTTAACAGAATTCCATTTTCACTGGATGCAGCCAAGTCTATCCAACACACTAAAAATAGAACCTGCTCAAAGCATTACTGTCCAGCTCCATTCAGGCAATTTGGCAAGTCCTAGAAATCCATGCAGCAGTACCACAATCAAAAAGGGACAAAGAAAAGAAAGCACTTACGCTGGAGCTCATGTGTCTGACCACATCTCGAGGGACCACTGAGCGATCTTCAAGCTTCAGCTAAGGAGAGAGAGAGAGACTGGCTTTAGTGACCCCAGATGATACTCAGTCAGAAATAACACGACAAATACAAATGCACAGTATCCCAACCCTCCAGACTGAGGAGGATTGCAGCGGAGGATGCTGAGACGCTTCCATACACAGAGTTAATCCCCTTGGCACATTTGTAAAATCCAGTTGACAGATCTGACATCAGCAAACCAGGGGATCTATCTACGACTGTGCTCTAAGTCAGCAGACACATCAAAAAGGGGGCAGACGTTGATTCATTCAACCTCTCGTCTCCCTCTCCTCTTCCTCTGCCTGCACCACGCATCATTTCCTACCCACATCCAGTCTATGCAGTAGACACATTTCACCATAGTTCTGTGTCTCATCCTGCACGCTTTTCACCCAAGATACTCCCAAATATCTGTGGAAAGCCTGTTTGGACTGGGACACACAAAGCAAGGTCCTGTAAAGTAAGAAGTCTTGGCTGGCAGGGGAATAGATGACAAATCCACTGGAGCAAGCACTTGTCTTGAAAAAAAAGGGAAAGAAATGGCTGTTTCTGCACTTAGAAGCTCTCAGGTCCATGCAAGTAACAAAACATCAATAAGACCACAGATAAAGTCAAAGTACTGCTTATTCCAGCTCCTGCTAAAGCACTTCCTGGCAAAGAGCTCATTCTGGCATCAAAGGATGTGGTTGGACCATCCTTACCCTACAGCAGCTCACAAAGACCTATGGGCACCAGGAGTGTTACTGGAAAGGGAACGTATCACTTGATGAATCTCCAGTAATTAATCAAGTGATGTCCTTCCAGAAGTGGCCCTTCATCCAGCTGTTTCAGTGACCTCAAGACTACTTGCAGGCTATTTCATTAAGTATTTTCAACAAGCTTAAAACTACAAAGTGCAGCTGCCATCGAAAACTGGAATGCTACATGAGGGACGATGTCCCAAGGGAGGCCACAAGACCAAACTCCAACTGCAGGCTTGCTCGGCCTCCCAGTAACTCAGCTAAAATCTCCCTCTGCTGAACAGGGAGAAGCCTCATCTGCATTTCAGTGGTCCAGAAGTTATTTGCATTGGTACATCACTCTGAGCTCGGCAAACACACTAATCACACACCCTGTGCTCTGGGAAGTGCCACACGAATGCACCATCAGGGACAGAGTCTCTCTCACACCTCACTTTCAGAAGCCACCATGTCGCTACTGCTGCATTCCTAGCTTTTCCTTGTTCATCCCCAGCCTGAACTCCACTGTGCTTCGTCAGCATTTCATCCTAACCCACTCCCTGGCTTACAGCCTGCTTTACTAAATTAGACAAATCTATAATCCAAGAACAGGATCCGGAATCAAACCATAGGACCTGAGTATTTATCATCTTCTTGACTGTGTGTTTCAATAAGAAAGGAAGAGACCCAGCCAGCCAGGCTTTTAGACATAACTTCTGGAGTCAGAACCACAACGGAGTGGGAAACCTGAAGGCCACAGCCCATTTCCAGATTGTAGAAGTGTTTTCACCGCCTCCCACATCCCACTGCAGTATTTAGATAGACATCAATTTTTATACAGCTTTCTAAAATTATTTGTTAAAGTAAGCACTCTACAGGCAGCCTTTTAAAATCCAGAATCAGGCTGCAACATTCACATTTCAGTAAGTACTCAAGCGTGAACAGAAGTCTGGGTATTGTAACTGAACATTTTCTCACTGCACAGCTCCAAGTGTACGATGATACTTTCATTTCAAAATGCATTAGGGCTTAAATTGATGCATTATGTTTCAACCTATCATGGAGCCATACTGCTCCCTATGATGCAGCCTCTGAAGAACTCAGACCATCAAGATGATTCAATGTTACCCAACAGCAGCAGCAATATCTTTGGGTTAGTCAACGCTGGTAAATCACAGAAGCCATAAATCAGCAGCATTTCCATTTTGTGATCCTTCATCAAGAATACAATCATTCAAATTCCTCCCAAAGCAAAGTATTAAGCTTTCTCTGCAGGGGGACTGTATTTAACCTATTTTCAGGTCTTGGTTTATAAAGGCAACACAACTATTTTCAGCTTCATGTGCCAGACCCACCTGTCTCAGTCACAAGGAAAAGCAAGCCAAGAAGTAGGCAGAATTCCAGCATCAACAATAAATATTTCACAGGTTTCTTATGTCACAAAAGACTGTCAAAACCCACAAGAAACCTGACCAGAGTAAGCTGGAATTGCTGTCGATGAAAACAACAGTTCAGTCATTCCTCCTGTTCTCTGTCACACCCAGAGTGATGCCACCATCGGCCAATGGACAGCCCCCTCCCTCAGCACTGAGGGAATTCTGTTGCAGAAGCACTTTTAAAATAGGTCTTCACAGCTCAGCTACTACATTTACTTCTATGAAAGTCAGTATTAACCACGGCAGGGTTTACGTGCTAGCCATGTGCCTCTGTAAGAGCCCCAAGAACGAGAAACAGCAGCTTCCCAGAGATGCTCTGAGGAGTCCCATGCTCCTGGCATGCCAAACTGGGCTCCCTCCTCAAATGCAAGATGCATTTTGTGTTGTCTTTTTAAAAAATAAATTCACTATTAAAAATGTTAAATAAGGCAAACCAAAGACACTCATCATTGCACACACATTTTACCCTGGTGAAGAGGGATGATGCACCCAGCCTGGGGTAAGTTATGTTCCTTAGGGTCTTGAGTGCAAAATGAAGTGGCAGAATAGCTCTGCCCCCCTTTTATTTCCTTTGCTATTCAGATGCTCTCTCTTGGTGCTCAGCACTGAATCAGTGCCTGAGCTCCACAGCAAATTTACTCATCAAAAGGCACCAGCTGCAATCTGGAGAACACCTGATACTTCAGCAGGGTTGATGATGCTCTCAAACCACACACAGCAGGAGGGGTACACAAATTCTGATTTTCTGCATAGAGAAAAAGCATCAACAAGACCATGTTCCCCTTCTCAGCTGAGTCATCTCACCTCAGATGAAATAAGGGAGCCATCAGGGCTCACACCTGGAACTGGGCAGACTGGGAGAGGACAGACATTTCTGCTGAACTCATTAAGCCTTGGGAGCTTTCTGCTTTCATCCACTTGCCTAATTTTTTACTACAAACTTGTCATTTGAAACCAAATCTTTGTGGTTTGGGTTTTGTTCGTTTAAATTAACAGCAGAGGTTGAGGGACATATCTGTGACAGAAAACTGGATCCTCACTTTAGCAAACAATTTGCAGCGAGGTGTAAACACCCCTGGGCAGGGGTGGGCTGAACTCCCACTGTAACTCGCTGGGTTTAACCTCTCAACTCCATTGAACAAATGCAAGATAAGGTGCCAATTTTCCTCTCCAACAACTCCCTTCTGACAAGGGCTCAAAACCAGAGCAATTTACTTTGATGATCTGGACTAGCCACCAATGCCAAGCATTGTGGCAGGTAAATAAGCAACAATCACTTCTGATGCTCAGTGGCAAATAATATAGGAGTTGCTGAGACTGATATGGGGACAACTAGCCCTGGTGTATATCCAAACAGAGTACTGAGACACTCAGTAGTGGCATAAATCTCTGCATGCCTAAAGCAGAGCTTAAATTCACTAATTAGCAATTCAGGTTTGCTTGTAACATCATTGGTACCCAACAGTGGGCAAAGCCACTTCCACACAGGCTTCAGCTATTGGTGTCACCATCCCCCAGAATGTTTTATCCAACAAAAGAGGAAGGACAACACGTTCAAGCTTACCACCAGCACATCCCTTCCTTTCCTATTCCCACACAATTTCTCTTCTGCATGGGGCAGGAGTCCTGGTATTCCACTTAAGGAGAAACAGAAGGTGATAATTCTGCCTGCAAATAGCATTTTGGTTTGCTACTGCCACACTGCACTCCAGGTAGGCAATGTTGTCACAGGAGGTACGGATGGACAAACTGTCCCCTGCTCCAAACATCCCAAGAACAGAAGCTGGGAACAAGTTTAAACAGAAGGGAACTGGAATGCATCAACACACAGTCCTTGGTGGTTCAGTCTCAAATACACCAGGACACACCTTCCTTCAGAGGAGCTGACTGCTGAGCTGACTGTGTTGCAGGTTCAACCCACCCTGGGACACCAGGAAGGATGGGAGGCCTTGGCACTGTGACTCAACACTCAGTTTCACATGGATTTGGGAGCACACCTTTCCCCTGAATCAGTCATAGTTTTACAGCTGCATTTCTGCTCAGCTGCCCAGCAATGGAGAGCACTTGGTCACTCTCCCGGGCTGTGGGAGAAGGCACCTGATCCAGTATAAAGGCTGCCAATGCCAACTCCCAGTGTTAAAGTTCATGCTCAGCCAGTGCTGTCTCAGATTCTGAAGCACAAGTCTAAAAGGAGCAGCTGAGGGAGCTGGCAGGGCTCAGCCTTGAGCAAAGCAGGCTCAGGGAGGACTTTTTCCTTCTTTGCAACTCCCTGATAGAAGCTGCAGCCAGGTATGGGTTGGGCTTTTCTCCCAAGTAATCGGGTCAGAGGAAACAGCCTCACATTGTGCCAGGAGACCTTTAGACTGGATATTAGGGAAAATTTCTTTATCAAAAGGGCTGTCAAGCCCTGGCACAGGCTGCCCAGGGCAGTGGCAGAGTCACCATCCCTGAAGGGATTTAAAATGTGTGCAGCTGTAGCACTTGGGGACATCATGCAGTGGTGGGCTTGGCAGTGCTGGCTTGAACTCAGAGGTCTTTTCCAACCTAAAGAACTGCAGTGTCTGACCAAGAAAGAATAAAATTTGTTCAAGGGCAGTAACGTGATCCCACAGCCTTTACCTCCAATGCAATCGCTGTGGTGACAACATCACCTTCTATTCCAGACATTCTGAATTTCATCCTCCAGAATGAGAGCTCTGGAAATAAGCTTGTACAGATGGAGGAGAAAAAGCAGCACACGCACACTGGTAACTGCTTATAAAAATGAGAATACAAGGCACCACAAAAAAAATAAAGGAGGAAAGCACAATGCTGGAGACAAAACTCTGTATGTTGACCTGAACTGCTGTATGATGGTTGAGATGTTTATCCAACTGAGTCAGAAGTGAATTATCTACCGTGAAAGCTTCTTCTGCCTTTTGAGTTAAATGAGGATTTGGACAGCAGTGGCTATCACGAGGGCAGGGAGGCCAGGCTGTGACCTGAACAGACCTGTCACTTCTATTCAGTCTGGGCTACTTGTCCATCTCACAGGTCCCAACCCTCTCCTTGTACATCTTGTGTAACTCATCTCATTTAAAGCACTGCTCCCAGGCTCTGCATCTGCAACAGTAAACAAAAAAGTAAAAAAGAAGAAATTACTTCCAATTTTGTGAAGCCTATTTTGAATTCTCTCAATGGGACTAAGAAAGAAAGTGTGAGGGGAAAAATAATAATGCCTTTCAGATGTATTACCATTTTATGGCCTCCTTTTTTAGTCAAGCCAAGGTTTTATCCACAGAAAACATGCAACACCTGCCTTTTTGTGACAACAGACAAACACTGTGATGGAGGAGACATGAACTAGTACCTGGTTTCTGTCCAACATCAAAAGTTAGAACTCTAGACTCACACAGATGGAGTTCTTTTTTAAACTGCACTGGAGAGTTCTCCTGGCAAGTCAATATCTGAATCTGTTCTGGAGTTAAAAATGAATTCCCTCCCTGGGACATTCCTCCAGGGTCACCATGACTGTCAGTGTCCTACAATCCAATCTCCACATTAGCATTTCATTTTGAATGGACAGCACCTACTTGAGAGCTTGGAGGTTGCCATGGAAACTTGTAACATCAATGCTCAGAAGATGAAGAAAACCCACAGGTTAAGAGCAAACCACAGGGAAAACAACTACTGCAGCAACAGGTAACAAGGCACCACAGAGATCACCAAACCTCAGTACCACACTCCATAACCAGTTAAAGCTAAATCCAAATGCCTAGTGCTGAGAAAGGTAAAACCTTGCTTCACTGAGCTGACAGGCAGGCTCCTTGGAGGGATTTTGAAAGACCTGGACAGCCTCTCAGCACCTGAAACAGGACATGATGTACCACAGTTCCCATGCCTGGTTTCTAAACCTGAAAACAAATAGATCCTTTTCTCCAGTCCTGAAGCTGTAACTTGGAAAACTCCACCAGTTGCACTGGTTTGTGACTGGGACTACTGCCAGGCTCTTACTGGAGGTTAAGGAAACCTCCTTACTACACGAAGCAGCTCCTGGCCACCACCAGGTCCAGTCCCTGGCACTAGGAGAAAATAAAGCAGCTCGAGAGCTGCCTTGGCACTGGCATGGCTGTGGGATGAGTGCTCATGGAAGTGGGTCAGGAGAGAGCACAAATGGCAGCAGCCAACCCAACTCAGCATCCCCCAGTTTTTATTGTTTTAACTCTAAGGTCTGATTACACACCCAAATTCACTTCAGCTAAAACAGCAGTGTAGCAATCAACTCAATACAAGCTGTTTTTATTTTAAATCTGGATGAGGTATCTAAAAAAGCAAGTCAGCTGTCCAAATATAGCATGGATACACCAAGTTAGATGACAAAGGTTCAGAAAGTCAATGACCCAGAAGACCTGAAACCAAGATATTTTAATATCTTTTCAGTGTCAACACATCACCAATGGTATCATGTACTACTCTTGGAAAAATATGTTCCATATCCAAAGTTCCCTTCCCATGAAAGACTTCTGTTACGTTGATCAGATTGAATTGCACACGAGCAGTGAATCTGTTCTGGAGTTGAGAAGATAGAGCAAGAGGAGAGAATCCCCAGGAAGTTCAGATTTGAGTCACGCTGTGACATTTGAAGTGGCACATGTTGCTTCACTTCTAACTGGAGGTTTCCAACCATGCTGGGTTTTTATGGGAAAGAAAGATGGGAGAATGGGACAGAAGACAGATTACTAGAAACTTAAGACTCCTGAGAACCAAAATTCTAATACCCAGAAGAGCTGTACAATGAGCTACACAATACAGAGGGTTTTAAAAACAACCCCTGAGGGAGGCAGCTGCAAAAATATTAAAATAAATCTTTTGCACTGATTGGTACAAAAGTTCTGAATATGACACCTCCTGGCTACTCCTACATGGCAAGCACAAGTGATTGTGGCTCTTCCAGACAAAAAAATTCAAAATCTGCTGGAGATGGGAGGCTGTGGAGATTCCTGCATTACTTACAGAAGAACTACACCCTTCTGGGGCAAGGTCTAAACTTGTGCCTGCATAAGTATTAAATGTCAGAGTGGTATGTGGCTTCCAACACCACCACAGAACAGAGCTGGTCACTGCTCTGCCACATAACTCATACCTTTAATTCACAGAATGGTTTGGGCTGGAAGGGACCTTAAAGACCATCTTGTTCCAACCCCCTGCCATGGGCAGGGACACTTTCCACTATCCCACGTTGCTCCAACCCCTGTCCAACCTGGCCTTAAACCCGTCCAGGATGGGGCAGCCACAGCTCCTCTGGGCAACCTGTAGACACATGGAGATTTCTACCCATTTTACTTTAGCATCATTCTTCATTTTCATAATATCATGATACTGCTTGTCATCTGAAAGCACTCCAAGAATCAAAAAGGGAGAAAAAATTTAAGAGTTACTTAGGAATTGCATCAGGAGATGAAAAAAATTGTTCCATATGAACAACTGAACTAACTCTCAAAAGCCTGGAGGGACTCGGGAACACACAGCTCCATCTGGTTTGGTCAAAGCAGGGGAAGGACACCGAGCAGGATCTTTGTTTCCTGTACTCTGTGCAAGAGTCCAAAAGCTTGTTCATGAGGCTGCTTTGGGCAGTGCAAAACACCCCTCTGTGAAAGGTCAGGTTGATGATTAACTTCAGGCACAGGAAGGACAGAATAGGGGTGAGCAGCAGGGGTGCTAAAATGCTCCCCTGATCTGAAATAAATGCTTTGGAACACTTCATAGAGGCTAAGATGAAACCAAGACAGCTTTGCATTGCAGCAGCTCTACCTGCGGGCAGTCACCTGATCACAGATTACAATTCTTTTGTTCATGCAACCAGCAGCTCTCAATCTGCCAATCACCCAACACTCAGCACATCCACAGCAGCACAAACTAAGATCCACCACTAAGCCAACCCCGAGTAGTGCCTGTTACCTGCAAACTACTGTGGATTGATTCCACAGTGTGAACTTTTTTTTTTTTTTCAGAAAACAAGAAAAAGGCATGGCCTAAAGCAGAATTCCCTAATTAGCTCATGAAGATTCCATCAGTGGTAGGGATGAACACAGCAGTTTCCAGCCCCAGGCCAGCACACACTGCTCTAAAACACACTTGCCTGTCACCAGCTGAATGTCTACAAAACTCCAAACCCCCTGTACTAAGAGAACATGATTTTTTATCTAATTAAACACAAATTGTATCCAGGGCTGCCAGAGCCAGGCAGCACCTGCCATCACATAAGAGTCACTGAGTAAACACCAAGCGAGTTCATGGCAGGCAGGAGAGAAGTCTCTGCAACACCCACAGGAGACCAAGCGATCTGAAAAATGAGAACCAGATCCCTGCCTCCACATCACTGTTCCCTTCTGACACTGCCAGAGGTGCAGGGAGGCTTGTAACACAGCAGCTTCAAAATCCAGCTGTGTCATTAGTTCTGATAATCTCCCAGTGCTGCGAAGCCTCCCTGGGGACCTGCAGCTCTCATAAGACAAAGTGACAGCTCTGTAATTTGTCGTTATGACATATTATGGAGACACAGAAACCTGAAGTCACTCAGTGGAGGCCCTTCCAACTTCTGGCTGAAGCTTTCTGAGTCTCCCCTATTTTCACATTTACCTGCAATGGACTTGTAGCTACTTTTGTTCCTGTCCATATTTCTGACTACACAACCTACTGTTTTTTATTTTTAGCCTCCACATTATTTTTGCGTAATAAAGTACAAAGTTCCTTCCACAGTAAAGTTCTGGTCCTTCAGTCACAGCCAAACAATGCAGGATCTTCCCCTCCTCTAAACAAATACCACCTTTGAGCCTTCTGGCAGAAAGACACTGAAAGATTCTACTTTCCTTTTCCAAGAGGTGGAATTTGGTTAAAAAGTCTGAACAAATCATTGGATGAAACAAAAGTTCACTGTGATTATAATGTGGGTAAATGCTGTGCTTTGGAGCAGAAGGATCTGGCTTTAACAGAAATCTTTTGCAAAACAAAAGTAAATCTCCTACTTGGATTTCCCTCGTCCAAGAAGTATTATTTATTTTACTGGCAACAAATCACTTCTGCGGTTCTGCATATTTACATGACATTCTGGAAAACACTACAACAGATTCCCTGGCCTGGTGAACCCACCACTCTGAAAACAAAGTACAAGGCAGTAATTCAAGGGAAGATAAGACAACAGGAAGGTTACCGGGTTGTTATTATTTAAAGGAAAAGAAGTATGTTTGGGAGCATTTCCCAGAAGAGAGAATCTGGTTGGGAAAGAGGAGGATCCTGGAAGTAGACTGGCAAAGCTGCACAAACAACAGCCACTCTCAGCTTTTCAGTATCCTCAGCCTCACTTTTTTATCTGGCGTGTAAATGCTGAACACCACCACACACCCGCATGTGTCAGCCTGGGTTAAATGCCTGAAAAAGGGGTAAAGCAGCAAAGACAACCTGGTACCTAAAGAAAAAAATTACAGAAGAGTTTGACTTTAGCCAACCTTGTCACCAAATGCTGTTTGTTCAAAGAGCACATTTCATATACTCACTCCTATCAACCAATAACCAGGACTTTCATCTGGGAACACAATCAAACCCTGTGTGTGCATAAAGGTTTACAAAACTTCAGAGGAAATAAAAATAATAAAATTTAAAAAAAAATAAAGTAAAAATAATTCAGAAAGCATGAACATAATGATGCTCAGCATAAAAATATAGATGGGTAATGTTTAAAAGTACATGGCTGTGACAAGAAAATATGTAAAGATCTTTCAAGAGAAGATTTAGTGACTAAGAAGTCACTTAGAGTCCTATAGAGAATCTTTCAAAGATGTCCCTAGTTACAGGATTTAATCTAAATGCTGGATTTTATTTCTTAGCAGCAGTTTATAATAAAAAATTATCTGCCTTCTCAGTGTTTACAGTGCCTAATCTGCTCAAGTCTTCTTGGTACAACAGTTCTGGGAACGTCAACTGTTAAACAGAAAAGGCAAAAGGATCTGTCTCAAAAGCACAGATTATTACAGGATACTCCCTCCCATATTCTTAGAGTGAGATGGCTGATTAAAAGAAATACTCTCCTACCACCTCTGCCTAAGTATTTGAGGAAAGCTTGACCGAGAGCAGTGCTCCAGCACCAGATGGCACTGTTACCTGAGGAAAACCGCAGGAGACTGGAGTTACAGGCACGGCAGAAGCTGGTTGGGAGCAGTAAGCAGGAACGTGGACAACATTTTGCCTTTACATCAGCCAGCACTGCTCACAGAGGCTGCCTCAACACTCCCACAGTAAAGCCTCACCCAAAGTACAGATCAGCAATCCCCAGGAAGAAAACTGCTGTGAGGAGCCCAGCAGCTCCACAGACTCCCAAGCCCAGTGTGTCAGGAGATGCTTGGTTCCAACAGGACTTAAGGAATGGCTGCAAAGAGCCTGGTGAACACCAGACCATGCAGGTGAAAGCCACGGCTGTGCTGCTCTTTTGGCAGCATCTGATAAGGTCTAAGGGAGAAGCATTTGACTGCTAGAAGAAACTCCCCTGAGGAGATGCTCACACAGATGCTGACACCATCCAGTGTGACAGGAAGAAGAGAATCCTATTTCAGCCTCCAGTCTGGATTCCCAGGATTCCCAGTAGCCCACTGTTTTAACTTGCCAATTAAGCTGTGTTCCTCCTTGTGTGCAAAAATAGTCTGTCCAGTAGCGCTTTTAGTTACCTGAAACAAAAGAATTCCTCAAATTGTTGCCTTGGGAGGGAGATGGCAGTTATTATGCAACAGGTTTTCCAGGTTCTTGCTGGACCTGGATGGATGGGGATGCCATCTGGACAGCATCAGTGGCACAAAAATTAGTCACTGGCCGCTCTGAGCTGCATTTGGGGCATACTGCCAGGTCTGGAGGGAAGAGTGGGGCTGCTCAGACCTCCATCTGCCATTCCAGAGGACAAAAAGGATGCTGTGAGGAAATCTGTGTGACTGTTGCTCGCCAATTCACTCCCGAGACACAAGAGGTGTACCTCACCTTTCTACATATTTGAGAATAGGAATAAAGAGTGTATCCACAAAAAATATTCTTTTGCTCCACATTCCTGAAGCAAACCAGGGTGGGCTCTTTTGCTCAGTCAAACTGGACTCTGCTGGGTTGGGGGTAACTCTGTGCTAGGGCACACAGCATCTTCCCTCCCCTTGCAACCAGGTCAGCAGCATGCAGGAGAAACTCCTTATTAGCCCACAGCAAAAAATCCACCTTGCAAAAACTGCCAGGGAACAACAAGAGGGAGACATATAAACAGAAAATCACTGTGTCTGCTTTCCAGCTGGTTAGCTCATTTGCTGCTGCTGTGAATACAAACCAGCCATTTAAATTAGCTTCTAATTGTTCACAATTATTCAGACACAGCATAACCTGCAAGCAGGAAGACGTCAGGCAAGTAGGAGAGAAAGAATGGTTTCAGATGCCTTAACAAGATTCACATATTCATGCCTTGCAAGTCTCACAGCCTGCCATCTCCAGCAGCACTGCCTCTCTCACAGACCCCCCAGATGTACACTTGGCATTGCAGAGGAAGAAGATAATCCATGGGTGTTTCTACACTTCAGGTTTCTACTCTTTCTTGCTCCCATTTTTGGACTGGTTCAAAAATTAAACCAATAATATTTTGGTCTACCCCAGTCGTTCACAGTCTCTGCACACACAGGCAGTTTGAGCAACACTATTTATAAAGCTGCTTAAAATTCTGGACACAGCCAGAGCTCTTTGATAGGATGTCAGCCATGCGACACCCGAACGTAGGAGGTTGACACAGGATGGTTAGTGTAATACAGCCCACTCTCCTTTCCCTTTCTTTCACCCAGAGCCTCCACTACCACCCTCAGAGGAGTCCCTTCCCCCACAGACAGCAATGTTTCACAATTGCTGCAATTTTCTCTCCTAGGAAAGAGGGAAGATATTAGCGCGTTATCCTTAAATCCCTGGTGTGCCTGTTTTAGTTCACATATGAGACCCAGCACAAGTCCAGCCTGCAGGTCAAATTACTTTGGGGGACTGAATTCAGACATACCTTAAAGAAAAAATTCCCTCATATTCAGCCCTGTTTGGATCCAGAGGCAGAGCACTGCCACAGAGCCAAAATACTCCAATAGGTCTAGGAACTTTAACAAATTTCATAAACTTGAGCAAGATTATTTTATCAAGTACAGAATCTCCTAGAGGAGACAAAATAACCCTGAAAAGCAATGTATAAATAGCTGTAGCTGAAAGCACAGCAAATGCTGTGTCATGCCACATTCCCAAGTCAATCCCAGGCAGTGAGTGCATGAAGCTGCCCAGCCTCCCTTGTACCTTCTCCGAGTTTCATGCCTGCTCTGGAATCAGAGCATCCCCCTGGAGAAATATTCCTGATTGATCTCACATGCAGAACACACTCCCCAAATGCACCACAGTGCCTTAATGCTCTGTTACATAGGAGGAATGCTGCATGGGCAGACAGGTTGCCTGCAGCCCGATGAGAAGAGGAGGGCAGTGGATTCCAGAGGCGGATCAGGACCTGGCTAGCTTAGCTGAGAAACACAGGATGCTCAGGCTGGCCTTGGGGACAGTTTCCACAGCTAGTGATTAAGAGCACTCTGGGGACACTCAAATTTAGCTGACAAGGAAACCAGTGGCACTGTCTCCTCTTGGGGACACAGCCAGGGCAGAGGTTGGGGGTCACCTCGCTCCCTCCTGGCACAGAGCGAAGGCAAACACTGCTTTAAGAGGTATGGCCAATGCTTGCTCCAAGGCAGAGCAAGCAAGCATTCTGCAAAGGCTTCCCGTTAAATAACACGCCTTCTGAGTCAGCTGTATCCACAGTTAAGTTAGACATTGCTTTAAAAAAATAATCAAAGCCTTTACATTCAGCTGAAGCAACCTCTGGAATGCTAGAGAGAATCTACCTAAAATTCAGTGACAGTGTGGGTACCCTGTGCATGCATTTATTTCTGATAAACAGCAAAGCCACTCCCCCAGCTCACACTGCAGAAGAGTGTGTGAATGCTACTGGGACAATGCAGCACAATTGCATCATTGCCCAAAAAACCTCAGCTGCATTTTCTATTCACTGAAAGAGTTTCAGTTATCCCTCCCATACATAAATGCTGTATTGGCCATTACAAAAAGGAGGAACAGCCCTTACTGAATCCATACACCAAGCTACAGAAGCCCAGTTATTTAACAACTGGATTTCTGCAACTCCTGCACTGTGACATCCCTTTCTGTGAGGGGTGGATCCACCACCTGCGGAACGGCTGGGGGAAGACTAAAACATCTCCCAGCCACCACAGGTTTAATGCACTGCCTCCTGCTTGTGCACTCTATAATACAAAAGCAACCAACCTTCAATTCCTTTCAATAAATCTGAGAAAAATCTCAACAAGAACTGGTGACAGTTATGATACAATAGGGATAGAAGTATAAAAGCCCTGCAGAGTCTGACTTAATACCCCTGGAGCAAAGCCTTGTTTCTCCCCCCTTGCACAGATAGGAAGGAAGAAAAAGTCAGTCCAGTAGACCTATCTCAGCCAGAGAACAAAGCTTTCAACACCATATTTAAAACTCATCAATGTCATCATACAACACTCCTGTATTATTTTGCCTTCAGGTGTTTTCTTGGCTGACTTCTAAACCATTTACTCTAAGCTCTCCAGATTTCTGCCAGCAGCCAGTGACAACACAGCATTTGCCCAGCAGAACATCTGCATGGGAACATCACTCTCCTCTCCACGTTACTCCACAGGTTTGGTTATTCAGCAGCGTAACTGATGTGGCAATAATTCAAGGTTATAGCTTGGGGAATGTTCTTTTCTCCCCATCTCTTCCTTGGGAACTAAGCAACCAAGCAGCTCATCTAGAGATGGCTCACAGAACTCACCGAGCCCCTGGTGTAAGTAAACACTTACAGCAATGGCACAGGAACCACAGGAGCAATCAAGCCAGGTGTTCCCTAGTTTTGTACAATGTACACACAGCTCCCATTCTAAACCTGCTTGAAGGTAGATTATTAAGTTGTCCTCTACACAGCTTTTAAGGCAAAATCCTTTCTATGTGCATTAATCCTTGCCAGCATGGTTTTCCTTTGGATGTAACATACAGACAGCTACAAACTTCCTGTAGGAATACATCTTTATGCTCCTCTGCTCTGCACAGGCTCTACAGCCCAGCAGCAATAGAGCAATCACAAACTATTGGGCAAAATATTTCCCAGGATACTGAAATGCAGTTTTCACAGAAAGCTGATGTGTTTAGGAGACCCAGCATCTGAAGAGTCCCCAGGGGAGTAACATACTTCTAGACCAACCAGGAAGCTGTGAAATATTCCATTTTTAACAAGAGGAGTGTTTCTAAGAGACCTGGAACTGCCCCTTCACTAAAAACATTTCTGAAAGGTCACCTCTTTCAGGCAAGCAAGGGGAGATTGACTGTTAGCAGAACTCACCTCAGAGCTGACTATTTCCCCATAAATGTCAAAGACTAAAGCCTCAGAATTTTCTAAACTGGGGTTTAAAACCGTTTTAAGGCATGCTTTGCTGCATCCTTCACCTTGCATATAAATCAGGAAGCTGCTCCTAGCAGGAAAATGTCTTTAGTGTCTTCTTGGCCCAATGTCACAAACATCACACAGTAACATCACCTGTAAGGTATTTCAGTGCAGAGCTAGTTAGAGAAGGTGCTAAAATAGCATTGGCAGATATCATGTTTGACTTGGAAACTTTGTCAAATGTTTCACACTTACGAAGTGCATTTGTTCCCCTCCTGTCCTTCCCACCCCTCCTTCAGATGTGCCAGCTCAGCCTAAGGTCTGAGATGAACCAAGGTCTTTCATCTAAAGCCCCTTCACTGCCTCTGTGGACTCTCAGGTGTAATCTGGCTGGATGTAAGCAGCTCTACTGAGGATGCCCTTAGAGGAGTAAGTGCTCACTCCAGACTGCGCAAGCAAAAAGCAGTAAAAGTCTGTTTGCCCAAAGTCAGCAGTTCTGCCTCCAAATGGCCAGGCAGTGAGAGGCTGTTTATTCCCCTCTAAAAAACGCATCCTGAGCACCTTTCAGAGCAGAAAGGTACCAGGTCCTAGCACAGATGTGATACAGAGTCCTGCACTGTACCTGTGCTAACAGCAAATATCTTAACCAAGAAGAAAAAATACTAAGGACAAATGATAAAGCGAATCCATTGCAAAGCCACCGATCCCTGTCCCTGCAGTGGCTTGACTCCAAGTGCATGCTTTGTACATCTGGATGCCTTTGCATCTACACATCAAACAATAAAAACAGTCTGGGAACAACTAATCAATAGTCTCCTCTGCAAAATAAATTTTACCTTCTTAAGCCAAGTCTGTTATCCTTGACAGCGAGCCCCATATTTCCTGGAACTGTAATTCACTTGATGCCTACTTCCTAAAATTACCTTTTTTGAGGATATATTGCTATGCACATACACAACAGGTAAGTGGGTATTTTGCTTTAACAGCAGACTGTGTTATGTGCCATATACATAACACATTCCTCGTTTTAATGACTTCAGCTATAACAGAAGGATTTCAGCTCATCACAACCCCAGTGAAACACTGAGCTATAAACATGGGTAGAGCAGATTTGCAAACACTATAAAAAGACCCTTGCAAGATGATTGAGAGGACTCTGCTCCCCTGGCAGCTGAGCAGGTGCTCTGCCTCCTCTTCCTCTTCTGAAAAATGGAGGTTAACTGAACTCTGCCTTTACCCAGCACTGCCAAAATGCCACAGTGAGGACTGTCCTGAAAAGCCTTGAAACAGGGACAAAGCTGCAGGCCTGTGACTGAGGAAAGGAATGATTGGACAGCAGATTTCAGAGTTGCTGAAGTCACATGGCACGAGCTGAACAGCATTAGCACAACCGTAAGCAGAACTGCTCCGAGGTGCTGAGCCCCAGCCATGTTCTAGGAAGTATCCATGGGTTGGTAAGCCTTAGGCTGCATTATATGGCCTGTCATTCTTAATTAAACACACAAACTAAGTTCCTCCTTAAAACTGCCCCTGCCCATTTATTGCCACTGTACACTACTCAGATGTGGCAGGCTCCTGAACAGGCCATGTAACCCCCAGCAGTAGCAACTCCAAGTCACACGAGGCACTGCCAGGACACTCCTACAGCTTACAAGAGTGATTTTTAGTTGAAAAAGGTTGCTCAGCTTTGCAGGCATAGGCAAGGTACTGTGCCATCAGCAGCAGCACTGGGATTGAACATGGTACCTAGGAAAAACCAGGTGCACTGTTAAACTGGGGACAATAACACAAGAAAATGGCACTTCTCCATGCAAAGGTGAACACTCTGCAGATACTCAAGTACCTATTCATGTACTTGAGATACTGTAAGGACTAAAAAGTATGTCGAGTACACAGAAAAAGCCACAAAAGGGATATTTTTGCTAGGAATATGAAATGACCCACTGTGTTCTTAGCACAAAATCCAGAAAGCATCTGATGCAGTAGACTTTAGTGAAAAGTCCTCAGCCACAAACATCTATGTAACAACCACCAGCCTGAGGCTTGCTGCTGCCAGGCATTCCTCATCTTCCTGTCAGAATTTTTTGGGGGATACAGCCCTTATCAGGTGTGCATTGCGTGGTCCCCTGCATGTTACAACACACACCTTTGCAACAGAGTCAAGCAGTGACCACAGAGTACCTCCTCCTCCAAACACAGCCAGCTTCCCACTTAATTCCTCCATTTGGATTCATTTCTCATTACCCTGGAGCTCCGTGCCTGGCTCAGACTGCCATGGATGCAATGCTGCCTCTATCCTATCAGATACTTAATGGGGCCTCAAACCTCCTTGCTCTCCTTTACCCTGGCCTTGGGCTCTGACACCAGGGAATTATAATTTGGACAGGGAAAACATGGCACACAGAAGGATGAACTGGTCAGGATGCCAACACGAAAGCCTTAAGGATTGTATGTGCCATGGCATTTAGATGGCTGAAGCTGCTATTTAATTAGGCTTGCTTAATGAGTCATATTAAATAGCATATATATAAGAACAGGTTTTCTATTAGTGCAAGGACCTCACTGGATTATTGTGGTGAAATGCTGCCATTACAGTGGAGTCTTTTTTCATTTTATATACTTAACCATGACCTACATTCCTTTGCTCAAAGGAGCCCCATCTCCAGAGGGAATGTGCCTCTTTAATCAGCTCCAGCATTTTTTCAGAGTTCAGCAGGGATGGATGCAGTGGCCTTATGTCTCTTCAGATAACAACTCACAGAAGCTCCAGGAGAGAGTGGTAAAAAAGCCACCAGGTTCAAATAATGGCTGGCAGTACCTGCGACGTGATCTGATGGGCACCCTTTGCTCCAGAGACCACCAGGCTGATGAACACCAAAGCCTCCACATGCCCCCAGTGAGCCTGGCCAGCTGCTTTACCTTGCTGGGCAAGGGCTTGTCTCCTGGAGAAACTGCAGTCAAGGTCAGATTTGAGGAGGAAAACAAATTCAGCAGGCAGCTTTGGGGCACTCAGCAACCTCAACTCTTAGTCTCCACAGGAAGGGAGTCTGTGAGCCCTTAGTGAATAGAACAGAGACAAGCAGACTCATGGGCTGCATTAAAATATATATATATTAAAAAAAGCAGCAACTCACAAGTAAGGATTACACCTAAACCTTGTGTCCCAAAAGTTCTGGGAAATTCAAACTGCTTTCAACATACAGCCTCTACTTTCTACTAAGGCAGAGCTAGTAAAAACCAACCCCCCAAAACACACACCCCCAATCCACCCTAAAAAGTTCCCAAGAAACCAAGCATGAACCACAAGAAGTTCAAAAGAGAAGGAAACTGCGTAAAGCTGCTCTGGGGCAATGTATCCAGGGAGCCAGGTATCCCTCAGGGCTGCAGTCTGAGCTGCTTGGGGCACACCAAGGACATGGACACAGTCTGTCAGCAGGGCATCAGGGACAGCAGCTCACACTGAGGTCATCAGGCATGCAACAGGAACTGAGACAAAGTGGAAAAAGCACTGACAGAATAACACACCCCACTGCCCCAGCCTTTGGAAAACACACTTGAGCAGTGCATTCTCCCCATCCAGATGTGTTTCAGATCTAGTGTTTTACAATCCCATATCAATTTCAGACATTCAAAAAACCCAACAGTTTTTATGGGCTGAAACCTCATCATTATTCTGCCATCTCCATCACCAGCAGCAGTACAGGTCCCTGATCCCTCTGAAGGCTGCAGAACAGGATACGCCCAGTGCTGCAAAGCTCAACACCACTGACAGCAGTAAAAATAACTCCTGCTTTGGTACACACTAAGCAGTTAAGAGCAGGAGGCACACAGAGAATGTGCATACAATAAGCTGTCACAAAACAACAAGGATTATGTTGCACAGAAATAGGTTTCAGATTTAAACAGATATGAGATCACCGGGGCGGGGTAAGAAAACCACACATGAAGAAAATCCCACGATTTTTCCTTTGGTTCGTATCACTCCAAACAGAACAAACTAAGGAGAGATCAGGCTTAAAGTTCCCTGTAATTGGAAGGAAACAAACACATTCTCTTCTCCTTTTTCATGGTATAAATTCCTTCCTTTTTTCAGGCAGCTCTTCTGAGACACAGGCTGGGAAATGTGAGTGAAAAGGATTTAGCACTAAGGCAGTGGTCGGGCAGGTCTGGCAGCCAGATTGCATCCAAATCCAGGCTCCCTAGGACAGGGCAGTCCTGAATCTCTCTCTGGAGCAGGACCCAGCACCACAGACACCATTTCTACTACATCCACCCCCTCACTGCAGCACCAGCACTTCTCAGGTTCCTAGTGCTGCTCAGCATCACACCTTCTCTCAAATTTCTCCATCCCACGTGCCAAACTCGGGGAAATTAAACAAAGCTCCCAAACCCAGCTGTGTGCAAGCAGGCATCCTCACCCTGTACAACCTACATGCTGCTTCATCCCCAAATTCAGAGCTCTTCCTAGCTTTCAGTCTGGTTAACAGGCCAGGTTGAGATAGATGGTAACACAAAAATGGGAATTACTAAAAATCATTTATACAGAAGTGTGGTACACATTTGCCCATCAGTGCTTGAGTGTGCCACCACAGCTGTGCTCCTTTTCAGGATTACACTGTCACCACAATGCCATCGCCCATAGACATCTGCACCAAAATCCTCCCTGACAATCACAAGCAGAGCTACACAGAGATAACATCCATGGGCTTTGCCTGTCCGAGTTCTCCAGCCAGATTCTCAGAAGCCTCAGTGTTAAGGCATTGAGGTGTCATGCACCTTTTGAACAGGAGCAGCCTTAAGATCTGAAGTCTGCTTAAAATCAAAGCCTGTAATTCAAAAGTCCCAAATTCCATCTAGCAAAGATGTTTTTCATACAGTAGCTTTAAAAAAAAGATGTCAATGAAGTTTAAAAAGAAGCTGCTGCTCTCATCTCAAGACCAAATGATGATTGTTAAAGTTCATCTTGGAAAGTGATTGTAATAATGGCAATTTGCAATTGAATCTTACTTTTCTTCTACCACATGTACCCATCTCAGACCCTTCCACAAAGTTCAAGAAACACTCCAAGGCTGAATGGATCAAGACAAATTGTAATTTTCCTCTTGCAGGAACTCTCAGTGTCACAAGTAGAGTCCCACAACAACACTGCAGAGACAGCATGTGATGGATAAATATTCCATTGGGAAAGTCACCATGGCTCACTCTTTCAGAGGACAATTATAAAAAGAGAATTGTGAAGATACTTAATGTTCCACCAAAAAGCAGATTGCCAGATGTTACCAACTGTCTCGGCACTCAAACAACACTTCTGTTCATAATAATGGGGAAAAAAACAACCCCTTGTGATGTGCACAAAAGCAGGGAATTGAAAAAGTATAGTTTCCTGGGAAAAAAATCCCTTATGGTGGTGGAATAGGGTGGGATAAAAACAAGACATACGTGACATTTTAACAACAGCAGCTTTTGTGAATGAAGCACTGAGATGATTCAAGAAAGTACTAGAGTTTCAAAACACTTCAAGAGCAGCTCTGATCGATATCTATCTCACCATTACAACAACTCTTGGCAGAGACACGCACGTTTCAATACATCCGACAAAGACAATGCCTCTCTCGGCTCTGAGACACACTCAACACGTCACTCAGATTTCACCCAAGTGACATTTCAGTAGCACCTGCCCCCAGTGAAAACAGTTATTTATAGCAAGGTGGGTGTTGAGAAGGGTGATTTCACCCATCACTTGAGGCCTGGGTGCAAATCACAGGCTGCATGTTGTCATTTCTGATTAAAAGCTCTTCCTGGTCTCTAATGAAGATTTGCCACTTTGCTAAATCACACTGTAGCTGAACGTGGCAGGTGCCTGATTTTCCTGAAAGCACAAGATAAACTCAAAGGCACTGTTAAGATGAGAGTAAGCTTGAGTAGCAGCACTG
Organism: Vireo altiloquus; assembly: GCA_013396875.1. NCBI lineage: Eukaryota > Metazoa > Chordata > Aves > Passeriformes > Vireonidae > Vireo > Vireo altiloquus. Next base: position 33,875 of record VZRF01014198.1, on the reverse strand, counting down.
GGTATGCACAAAGCACGTACTAACCTTGCAATGTTCCTCCCTGAGCCTCATTTCCATGAGAACAGAAGAAACATCCTTTGTTTTACCCTTCTTCAGAATACAGATAATCCCACTTCATTTTATACACCCTAAAGCAATTTAGAGGGGGAAAAATGCCCTTTTAGTCACGTGCCAGCATTGTTCACTAGCAGGAAAACCTAAAAACTCAGCTCAACACCACTCCTCAGTTCAGATGCAACACTCCCAGGCTAGAAGGTCATAATTAACCAGTTAAGTATTTTGAAAATATCTAGGGATTTTTTTCTGATGAAACTGGAAAACTGAGAGGGCAAATGGTTACCCTGCCAGTCGTTCAGAGCAGGGTAGGGACCACTCTCAAGAGTGATGAACATCTATTGCCCTGAATAACTTAATTCCCAGAGAACAATGAAAATAGCAAAGATAAAAGATGTGAAGAGAAAGGATCTTTGAGTCTCTCCAGGTGTGGGGAGAAAATGAAATCTAATCAAAGGGCATGAACACTTCAGGGCCTCTGAAGCAGCCAAATGGTATCAAAATCAAAGAAAGAGCTATGAAAAAACAACCTGCTACAACAACAAACTTTTGTGTACAGCAGCAGTGCCTGATCCTCTTACAGCACAGCAGGAACCAGCTGAGCCAAGAGCCCAGCCAGAAATACTGAAGAACTGCAATTTGGTGTCTTTTCTACCAGGCTCAGTTGTATACACAGGTTGGACAACGATGCTCTGAATATCATTTTGCCTCTAATCCTTGATCTTTTGTTTAAAGCTTTATTCAAGCGTTGCCAGCACTGCAGATCAGAGGCAGGCAACCTGAACTGTGCTAAGTTAGCAGCACTAACAAGAACGACTGGCATTTCACAAAGATTCCTTAGGCTGCTTTCCAGAACAAGTATCATGGACCCCCCAGCTCCTGGGGTGCTCAGTTTGCTGCCACCATCACAAATTCTTCCAGCACCAAGAAGAAGCAGAAAGGAGTCACATAGCAGAGTTCTAATATTGCTCATAAATGCTTTTATAGAATGGCTTGCTAGCTCTAACAGTACCAAGCAGCCACAAAGATGCCAGTTCTGGAAAAGAACTTCCACCCTGAGTTTGTTGCCCCCTCAGCAGCACAAGAGCACAACACTCAGAGATGCAGGTACAGGAACATAGAGATAGGAATCTGCCCTACAAACACCACACCTTTAAAGCTGATTTTTCAGTCCCTTCATTTCTCATCACAGTTCTCCTGACAGCAAGCACTTATCACTGCCAGATTAGAAGAGATTATCACAAGAGAAAGTTAAGGTTCTTGTCAGTCACCAGGACAGTAAAGTGCACTCAGTGGTTACTATCAGAGGTAGGGTGGGTGATGAGACCTCTCTACCCAACTGACCACGGCCAAAGTCAAACACTGTTTGTCAAAACCAACAGGCTGGGTTTCCAGCACTGCCAGTTTCCAATCTGGCACAACCACTAAAGGGGAAAAAAATCGCTTTTGTAGCTCCCTGTTTGCAGTGCTCACTTTAGAGCAAGTATGGCAGCTTTGGGAGCTCTCAGATAAGAGCATTTCCTCACAGAGCTGCCTTGCTCGGCTGTACATATGCTAATCAGAGACTGCTGTAGCTCAAGAGAAAGCAACTACGTGGGGCACTAACAAAAGAAACCAAAGCATCCCTGTAAGGGAGACATGAGGTGTGAATGCACGTGGTGTGTTTGCACCCAGTGCCAATTAAGCAAAGAATACATGGAATTAGTGCAACACACATTCGGGGTGCATTCAGTACACTAAAGCAAGAGGAAATTTGAATCACAATTACTTTGACCATTGTGCAATATAGATTTTTCAAGCAGATAGATTTCAAATGGTAACCAATAACCATGGATGGCAATTTGGTACTAAATTATGTTACTGAGAATAGAAAAAAGAATACAGACAGCACAATTAAGAGGAAGTCAGGAATTTAGCCTGGATTTCTTCCAAAGTTCAAAGTGTCAACACTGAAAAAAACCAGAAAGACTCCTCTAACTAAAGAATTTACACATGCATTGAAGTGACCAGAGCAATTACTATACTGGTGATATTTATTTTCCATAAGTTAATTTTCTTCTGAGCTCCACAACAGCACAAGAAATACGAGAGCAGATCACATAATACTCCTGGGGAATACAAAGAGTGCTTGATGTGGGAATTGTAAAGTTTTCATCTAACACTTGGGCTCAGGAAAGAAACATTAATAACATTAACAAAGTACTCGAGGGCTGATCAGGGCAGCCAGAGTCAACTCTGACAAAGAATGCACCATGTGAGCTGAAGTAAGTGTGGACAAGGGCTGCAGGAATAGTGGAGAAAGAGTCTCTCCAGGAAGCAAGTTAGTCATATACAGTCTGAGGGTGAAAAGGGAGAAAATAATTGTGCTTCACCACATAACAGCACATTTAAAAAGACAAGCAGCTATTTAGGAGCCAGATTTGTTTTCTGCTAGAAGAGATGGGTGTAAGCTGTTTGCATGTTTATGCTATAAATTACAACTTTTCTCATCCAGACTAGGACAGGTTCCTAATTCAAGGAATCAAAGCAAGGAGTTAACTCTTTAATAGAACTTCTCTGAGAGACAGAGCAGGCTGCTCCTGCAGTGATGCTCTCAGCAGCAGCACCCTAGAGCACTCACAGGAAGTTCCTGCCCAGCACACATTTTGTTACAATAGTCACCCCACACTTCGCTTTATCATTACAGAGCAGATTTCATTTGAGAACCAAATGACACTTTTCTCTGCCATGTACCAGCACAATCCCCACCACCACACAAAACTAAACAGAGGAAGTTTCTGGCCCCAGAGTCAAAACAGGCAATAAGCCAAATCAGCTATGCAGGTCAGATGCTGTGAGTGAAAAAGTAGTTACTGAGCCAATGACACACTCTGGATCTGCTTGTCCAATTTTAACACAAAGTCACATCCCACTACATTAACTTTAGGATGATAAAAACATCAGTTAACGAATTAAGAAAGCCATCCTGAAGCTTATTGCTAAACTAAGCAGCCAGGAATGCTGCTGTTTCCCGTACAGTGTCACCTTCCATGCTGTGGCATTCCACAGGGTGCTCTCTTCTTTCTTGTATTTCAGGAATGTACAGAGATGCACAGTCGAGGAAGTACTGTGATTATGTACTATTACAACTAGGAAGAGCTTCCCAAGCTCTTTAGAATACACTTGAAACATTGGTCAGACCATCCCTTACAGGAAGCAAATGATCATCCACGTCTGCAGACTTTAAGAAACAAAAAAAAACAAAAGCAAGTTTTCAGTGAAGGATGGAGATCCCTCACTCATCCCTGCTCCCACTTTCTGCTTTAAACTGAACCTACAGACAGTTTGCTAAGACAAGGCTGTACCACAGCACGGGAAACCAGAGCAACTTCAACAACCTGCAGCAAAAGGACAGAGAAAAGACTTCTGACAGAAGTTGCATGTGCTAAGGACAAAACAAATCTGAAGAGGTGGTTCATGATGTATCATTTCCAGCCAGTTATCCAACTGTGTAGTAACTCTAAATTTAGAAAATGTGGTTATTTTGTCTCAAGACTAATGTTGTTTCAAGGAACTTGGACTCCGAGGCTGAACGGAAGCATAAATATTACTTGCAATAGTCATGAGAATTATTCACTTGGATTAGATACATAACCCACCTTCCAAGAGGAAAAAAACAACTTTCATCTTCAAAAGCAGACAGAAGGGCAAAACCAAAGGACAAATAGAGCCATGCTGGAAATCCCATCAACTCTCAACAAAAATATTAAGCAGTGCTCCGTGCACACTCACTCCAAACACTGAAAAGCAAAGATGTGATGGCAGAGAGCAGAGGCAGCAGTGGATACAAGGGATGGGCAGCAGCCCCTCACACTGCTGAGACCTCTGACCCCTCTCCAGCAGCAAGTAAAGCAGAATGGCCATTTTAATGCCATGAGGGTAAAGGCAAATGCAAAAACTCCTTGGTGATCAGTGCTAGTCAAGCTCCAACTGTTTCAGTACAGCCAATGCCAACGATTTCACTGAGGACTCAGACCTAGGATCAGTTTTTAACAATGGATCTTGAGCCAAGAGGTCTGAAACACCCACCTGATTCCAGAAACACCACTACGAACTAAGTTAAGAGTTAAACTTGGCTCTCTTCACTGACTACATTTCTAACCCAGCCTTGCAAAACCCTCAGCTCTCTAGATTTACACCTAAACTAACTTTTAAAACACTGGGTTACTTAGTTTAGCACCTCACATAGGTAAAACCAAATCAAACTTGGTGAGTTCCCAAGCATCCCATTTCACACATATGCCAAATAACCAATGTATTGTGGCTCTGCATGAAAGTAATTCTCCCAGACAAATCTCTAGCTGTAACTGCACTGAGGAATGTCAAAAAGTTTTTCCACTGAGCAGCCAGCTCATGCTCTTGAGCCCTGGAATTGGTCAAATAGAGAAGGCACTGAGCACACACCAGGAAAACACCACCTGACAGCACTAATGCTGGCTGTCTTACCCAGAGTCACCTGAGGGGAGACTTTTTGCCACCTTTCCAAAAGGCACGGCCACATCAGAGCCCAGGAAATGCTTTGAAGATGAAAAGTGCTACTTACTTGCTAAGTATCCTTTATCAGCAGAAAAGCAGCACCGTTTCTTACACCCGAATGATTAATACGAAAAGTTCTTTTATTCTCAAAGAAGTTATATCCTTTCAAAAGTAGGTAAAAAAATAAATCAGTCATGATGGAACTAATTCCAGCTCACAGTATTAGTGTATTTTACTAAGCAGAAGATTCATCATCCACTGACAAATGACAACTGTACCCAGTCACTTCCACAGGAACGAGGTACCAGAACTTCCAGCTCCAGGCTAAGAAAAATAGTTAAAAGCCTTAAGCTCCTCATCTTTTCAGCTGGTGATTAAATAGCCCTCCTCACTTGCCTGTCTCCAAACCCCTCCCTCACAAGGAGAAAAGCTAAAGGCTTTACAGGCAGCAGTAAGAGCAAACCACTGAGACTGTGTCTGATGTGTGTTGAATACAGAACTTCATGGTACCACTGCAGCAGTTTTTTTGTACAAAACCAATCCTGCTTAATGGACCAAGGGTATGGCTGTGCAGTTTCTCTTCAACTCAAGAAGCTGTAACCAGAGGCTGTGAAGTGATACCACTGCAAATGCAAGTTGAGCATGGTTTCCTTGAGTTCCTAATGTACTCCTGTGAATTTAATTTTTCCTGGCCTGGAAGCTACAGTAAGATACAAAGCACTCCTGTTGTCTCCTGGCCTGCTCTGCTGCCAGTCCTTGGTCTCACCTCCTGCCAACAGCCTTCACACTGCCCATTCTTTCATACAGAAAGCAGCAGCACCAGCTGTTGAGGAAGGAAACAAAGGTCATGATTTGAAAGACAATGGCAAAAGCATGGAAAAAACCCAGCTTTGCAATACCAAAGAAGCTTACCTAGAGCATCCAACATACATCAGAAGGGAGCTACCTGGTTGTTCAAACCTTTTGAAAAACTGGACAGATTATTTATGGTGTAGTTTAATGTGTCCCACTTTCAAGATCTCAGCATATGTGCAGAAAAAGCATTTTATATCTTGGCTTCCTCCTTGCACATCCAAGCAAACTCATACCCCATGCCAGCAGCTAACACAGCAAGCAAATCCAGAAACTCACCAAAACTACAGAGGCTCATTGAGATACTGGTCTAAGACACCACTTCTACACATTAACTATTTATTTGTTACATTTTAGACCAGCAGGTCAGCAGGTACACAGTGCACATTCTAATCTCACAGCATAAAAGCATCAATGCTATTTAGCTTAAGTCTTCCCAGTAACCTGACCCGAACTGCAATTCCCTGCAGTCAGAGCTTCTCTGGTACAACCTGCACCTCACTGATGGAGAAGGCTGAACAAAGCATAAAAGTGATGTCATTTCTTTAAAAAGCAATCCAAAACATGTACAGAGGCACAGATTTCTTCGTCTTCAAATCTGTCCACTCTCACCATGGTTTTGGCCTTGATCTACAGGTCATTCTGTGACAGGAAGAAATTCCATCTAGAGGTGCTTATTGGATCTGTCTCTCCATTAAGTTGCTTTAAGTCCTAATACAATTAAGGGCAGAAAACAAAGATAACATCACCTGTACTTCCCCTTACCTCTCCAGCACATGCACATATCCAACATAAAGTTATCAAATCCACGTCCACCAGCACCAGGTTTGTTTCCACCTACACCACATGCTCAAGATTTGAGCCCAGTAAATATTCACAATTTCCTCTCATGCCTCTTCCATGGCCTGGTCCAAGTGCTCCCAAAGGCTGGGACAGAAAGCACAGCAGACACACGACTCCATACCTTTCTTTTGGCCAGATGTGGAGTCAAACACAAAAGGGAGGTAAGAATAACCCTGAAATGCACAGTAAGAGATGTTTTCTATTCAGAAACGCATCCAAGTCTGTAAGTCACCAACTGCACCAAGCTGGGCTGTGTGTGCTCTGTACCACCATAGGCACAGGATCCTCTCAAATTCAGTCAGCACAGACCAGAAACTGCATTAAAACTAAAAAGACACCTGTCAACTTGAAACTCAGGCACATCTGAAAATGCTGCAGCTATTATAGTAATCAGCAATCCCTACCATCTTTACTCTCAAAACCACATGCTGTTCATAGCATTTCACATTTTTCATCACCCCTAGCAATCATTACCCCTCAAAGTTTCCTGCTCCCTTCACAGAAACATTTACCATTCAAAAAGCAAAAACCTTACCCATATCTGTCAAAGGGAAACCCCCCCAGTCCCAGGACATTGTCATTAAAAGAAACTCACTTTTGCTTGACTTCACAAATTCCAGTTAGCAGAATACTTTTGATTCAGACATAAACATGCACATTTTTATTTAGCACTCTAAAAGCAAATGGAAGAAAGGCCAAACATTACCATGGAGTCTCCCTTTGGGTTTTTGTTGTTTTTTTTTTTTTTTCCCAGGAGTTAGCATTCTCATACCTTCCCAGGGGTCTAACAGTCTCAGGAGTGCGATAAACCAGCTACACAAGCTAGAGCCTGAGCTGAGTTACAGGTCTGGAGTGCTATGTAAAATGCAGAAGCCAAGCCATCATCTCACGTCTCTCAGTTCCAGGAAAGTCAGGACTGCCAACCTCAAAAGCAAGTGCAAAGATTTCAGCTCAAACGATCAGCTCCTGTACTTAGGATGACCTAAACACAGGTTCCTTTGGGCAAAGACCCTGCACACAGTGGGAGGTAACAGCAGAATGGAAAAAATGAGGCAGGGTTTTCCTAAGTAGCATTTAGAAAGGTGTCATCACCTTCTGAGCCTTTGAAATCCCCCAAGTAATTAAACAGTCAAAGGAGAAGAGGCTTTTAGCTTTGCAAACACCAATTATTTCCCACACCAACACAGATGTTGAACATTAAAAATAATGTATTTTCTATGAAGAGAGGAGAGGAGCTGAAGACAGCTGCCATAGGCAAGCAAGACCTTGCCCCAAAAAGCATCTGTCAAAGCTGCTTCTATTTAACTTCAATAAAGAATCTTCAGCCAAAAAAGAAACTTTATAAAATTGCCTGAAGTCCCTTTTTTTGCCATAGTCTGCTCTGGAGCTGTATCACATCAGCAAATAAAAAACTGGTACGAGAAAGCTGCAGCAAAATGTCTCACCCACACAGGTATTTCAGAGCCTGTCACAGGCATTGATTGATTCCTTCTAAAGCTTTTAGTGCACACTCGTTTGTTTACTAGTCCTAAAAGCATTACTAATTTAGTTTGGGTTTTTTTAAAGCTGTATCAGCACACTGGAAGGGAGCACATCTTGGAAGAGAGCATGTCACAAACATTGCTTGCTTGTGGACAGGCTTCGTCCATTTTAAAAATAACACTCCTGTCTACATTTGGAATAATTACAATAAATGGCTTAGCCCAGATGGCCACTTTCAACTCCTGAATTATCAATTCACTCTGCACACAGTACACAAAGCAGTAACAGTGTACAGTATTTAGTACTCCTGAGACTTCCACACTGTGAATTGTGCCGGATTCCACTTTCGCAGTAAAATATTAATGATGAGCCCCAAGTCTGTATCACAAGAGCCAAACAAATCAAAGTAAAACAGGGAATTGACCCAAGGGTACCTAACCCTGCAATGGGTACTCACAGGATAGAAAGGTCACACATTAATTGGTTCTATATTATGCAGAACTGCAAAAATTCCAGTAAGTATTTTCTCTTCTGTCTCTAACAGCTACAAACATCAGGTGGTTTCAAAGAGTCTCCCTTGGGAGACTAACTGAAATGTCAGATGCAAGAAGAGGGTTAGATACAGCTTCCTCACGCAGTAAAACCCACTATTAATAGTTTATTGGCATGGAATTTGTGTGCTGCAACAGAACCAGAGTTTGGCACTGTGGCCAGCATTTCCTCACGGCCCCTGAAAAGGATCCTGCTATTCCTCTTCACCTGCCCCAGTGTACCCACACTGCATCACCACACTTCCAGATGGCCAACACCTCACCAGGTTTGAAGATGGAAGATTTTTAAAGCTGTTTTCATCTCTCAGTTGTAAATAAGTTGCAGAGTCACTAGCTAGGACTAACATCTGAAGGCCACATGCTGGTGGGCTGGGATCCCAGCAGTGAGGGCTTGAGAGTGGCTGTGAATGGACACAGGGAAAACACAGACCTTGAGGATCTTCATAAACTTCTCCTGTGGCCTTGTTTTAGACCCATGACCCAATATCTGAGGTCAGAAAACTACAGGAACAAAGGGTGGAAAAGAACAGAAGGTCTGTGTGGGATGAGGTGGAGCTCAATTCATATAGAGCCTTTTGGAGATAACATCAGGTAATTTCCAGGTAATGAGTTTATCAACCACCGGTTCATGTCTAAGGAGTCCTGATAGTTTGGATCTGTTTCTAAAACAAAGCTGAATGAGCTAAGTCGTATTCTGGACCTTACAGAAAAGCTGCTAAAAGCTTTCTAAAAATTGCACCTTGACTCTTAGGGCAAACTGGGGGTCCTGCAATGGTCCCTACATACACATCACCCAGCAGGTGACGTATCACAGCATCACACCAAGCCTGTGCTCCCAGAGGCAGGCACAGGGAACTTGGGAGGCCTGGCTGGCTAAAGGCCTTCAGATAAGGTGCTGAAACACAACACCTGCACTTTCCATTTCCCCCAGCTGCACAACAAGCCCAGCTGCCTTGCCAGGCTTTGTGAATATGAAAGGTGGCAGAGAGCTCTGAGGCTTTCAGGGGAGAGGCAGGAGGAAGGGCAGCAGCATTTTGAAGTCCCCAGAGCCTGACTAATACTTAATATGTCCAAGCATTTCCAAAAAGTTCCCAAAGGCAGCTCAAGTGTGCAGCAGGAATGCTGAACTACAGCGGAGAGATCCTGAAATTAAAACTCAGCTGGGTCCCAAGTACTCCTGATTGTTTAGAAAAAGCATCAGGTGTTCACAGCAGTTCTTGTACTTCCAAACCTGACTTCCAAATTACACCCAGAGATTTGGCTTTAGCCAGCCAGAGGAACTCCTTGCAGATTTATTGGGTCAGGCAAGACGTGGATGGCAAATATATTTGGAAAGGGAAGCTTTCTCCTTGCAAGTCTGCTTGGGTTTTACAATACTCAGCAACAGTGATTTCCCAGTGTCTTAAATGGGTGATATGGCCATGGAAAGTAGGAAAGAAGCACTTGAAGCCAGAGGGTAAGAAATACTGGCTCTTTTATTCACATCATTGTTGTCATGCTGCTAGTGACTATCAACAGGGCAACCAAAGGCAGGAATGTGCTCACATATACAATTATTGGAGGAGCTGGTGGGGATTTGCACCAACTGCTAAGCTCTATGTCAAGAGAAAGCTTCTATTACTGATTAACATCAGTAATTGTGTGCCTGGGTTTAAGTGGCATTCTGCCTACTTTCCCAACAGGGAAGAGCAACAGCAAGTGTTGAACTTTCAGAAGCAAGAGCAAAAATGACTGGACAACCTACATGAAAAAACCCCAAACTGTCCAGGAAAAGATGGGAAAGCTCGAGGGTCACAACTGGGTACAGAAAGTTGCTTTTGACCTTTGCACTGGAAGCCAAAGGTGCTGTTTCACTGGACTCAAAATTTCCAACAACTTTATTTCTCTCTCAGTTACAACACTCACTGTATCCAATACACACACCAGGACTCCCAGTTCCTGAAGCACCTGACAAACAGGAGGTAGACAGGCAACTAGCCTTCCGTGTGGAATCAGGATCTGATACACAAAATAGGCACACAAAAGTCCTAGCCCCAAGAGCATCTTTACCCTCTGCCCATTTCAGAGTTAAGGGAAATAAAAGGAAATAGGAGAGAGCAAACAAGCACCCTCTGGAGTCCATGGTTTAGCTGTGACCAGGACAGGTTAATGTTTTAAGGATATCAAACAAGACTCTCACAACCAAAGGTGCTAGAGAGTCAGGCACAGCCAAAGGATATACCTGTAGGTAACAGCACCAAAAAGCCAACAAGCTTTAGACCCAGGGTAACCATATAATGCCTATGGTTTGTACCCCTCCCACCACAGACAATGACAAGCATGTCAGGCTTACCTGGCTGGTTCTCACGCATCAGTGGAACCCAAAAGGGGCTGGGTCAGCAGACAGCTAAAAAACCCAATTATAACCACAAAACCATGACCAGTCCCACTGCATGTTTCCAGTGGCGTCAGGTTTGTTTTCAGCAACCCCGAGCTGCAGTGCAGACTGTACACAATGCCTCTCAATTTGGTTAGTGGGCAGCTTTTCAAATTTAAAAAAAAAAAAAAATCAATAGAAGTACACCTAAATTTCTCAAGCACTCAGGAAGCTTCTCCCCAGGGTCCATTACCCGAGTGGTAAAGGCACCTACACCAGGGCAGCAGCACTAAAAGGAAAAACAGACAGACTGTTTATTTACATAACTGTCTTTGGTTTCTGATCCTCCTCAGTCCAGCTTTTCCTAACACTGCAATGGGTGCAATTTCCAAGTGACTGAAGTCAGAAGTAACATGTCTGGATTTGAGAACCCACCAGCAACAACTAAATCCATGTTTATTCACCCAAATGGAGGTGACTTTGTTTAGATGCTGAAAACCAAACTCAACTTGGGACAAATTTTTGCTGCAACAACACACAAAGATTTTACCAGAAGGCTGCAGTGATTGAATCATGGAGTTTTTTTAGAAAAAAGAGGCTTTTTTTTCTTTTAAGGTAGAAATACATCACATGGCAGTATCTTTTCAGAATACCTGTTTTCATTTTCCTTATCTCCAAGCGGTCACGTGTCTAATGACACTACCACCTAAATTTAGCTCATTCTGTAGCACTGGCAATCCTAGCGATGCCTTTAGGACTGCAACACACCTTTCTTCCTTTCAGTCTCCCCTCTCTCCTGTGGAGTGCAGGGCCAATTCCGAGACAGAAAAGCAGACGGTTCTCCAGAAGCCTCCTGCTTTTCACCACCAACTCAGAGGAGGAGGGAGACCCTGCAGGGACAGTGCAGGAGCCCGTTCTGCTCAGTGCAACGCCCATCCCTGGCAGCCCCTTTGTGCTCTATTACAGTGCCCCCCTCGCCCGCTTTTGTCTCTGAACTGTCAGTCAGCCTGGGCTAAAACCCCAGGCCAGACCAACTTTGGCAAGTGGGAATATTCCAGTGCAGACCTGCACCTTGTGGCTTGTCAGATATAATTAAGATGCCACATATTTACGTGTGCCTCATTAGCAAGGGGTAAATGCTCACGTAAACAAGGGCAGATCCAAACCGTGGTTGCTTCCTGCTGAAATCTTTATCCAGGGGAGGTTTCCCTGCTCAGCTGCTGACTCTACTAGAACAGGCAATGACGACACTGGGCAATAAAGGCTGGGACACTGGCCTACAACTCCAGCAAGTAAGAGATGTCTGGAAGTTCGCTCAAATCACCTTCACAGGCACGCTGCTCCTTATGCCACCAAGCCCCAGTGCCTCAGCACAGCAGCGGTGCTCCGCCGCCAGCGCAAGGCAGCAGCATCCATGCTGGGCTGCCAGAGGGAGCACGATGAAGGGAGGGAACGGGATTTCCCCCTCGGGAGAACACCGTCCCCCTTCCCCGCTCCGGCTGCTCGCTGCACGGGCGGGCAAGGAAGGGCGTCACGGGGGAAAAGGGGCAGCAACCGCCTGCTCGGGAGCCTCCAGCGCACCCGACCCCGCAGCCCCGCAGGCCGTGCAGGCCCTGCCCCGGGAGGCCTCCGAGGCGGCGCCCCGGTCTTGCAACCGGCGCCAGCCCCCCGGGGAGGGACCCGGGCCCGGGCAGGCCGCGGGCCGCCCCCCGCCCCGGTTACCTTGGTCTCCTTGACGTGCTGCTTGATGCCCTCCGGGTACCACTGCACCCGCACGTAGCCCCGCCGCAGCGGGCTGGCGCGGCCCTCTTCCCCGCCGCCGGCGCCAGGGC
>VZRF01014198.1:0-19332 GCA_013396875.1 Vireo altiloquus | reverse complement strand
GGCGGGGGGCGCTGCGCGGCGTTACCGGCCCCGGGGCTGGGGGGGCTGCACCGCCTGCCGAGCCCCGGGAATGGGGGGATTGCATCATCGTCCCCAGGGATAGCGGGGGGACTGCATCGCCCTCTAATCCCCAGGGATAGAGGGATTGCATCATCGTCCCCAGGAATGGGGGGGACTGTATCCTCCGCTGATCCCCAGGGATGGAGGGGCTGCGCTGCATCGTCCTCTGATCCCCGGGAATGGGGGGATTGCATCATCGTCCCCAGGAATGGGGGGGCNTGCGCGGCGTTACCGGCCCCGGGGCTGGGGGGGCTGCACCGCCTGCCGAGCCCCGGGAATGGGGGGATTGCATCATCGTCCCCAGGAATGGGGGGGCTGCATCCTCCTCTGATCCCCGGGAATGTGGGGGGCTATATCCTCCTCTGATCCCCAGGGATGGGAGGGCTGCGCTGCATCATCCTCAGGGATGGGGGGGCTGTATCCTCCTCTGATCCCCAGGAATGGGGGGGGCTGCGCTGCATCGTCCTCTGATCCCCGGAGATGGGGTGCTCTGCTGCATCATCCCACGAACCCCAGGGATGGGGAGGAGGCTGCATTGCAACGTCCCTAGGGATGGAGGAGCCTGCACTGCATCATCTCCTGGTCCCCGGAGATGGGGGGGCTGCACTGCATCGTCTCTGAGCCCCAGTGATGGAGGGACACTGCGCTGCATCATCCCCCAGCTCTCAGTCACTGCGGGCTGCCCTGCATCGTCTCCCATTCCCCAGTGATGGGGGCTGTGCTGTTTACAGATCCCTCTCCCTGGGCACAGGTGGGGGTCCATCCTGGCATTGGGCACTGCTCGATGCTGGGAGCTGCTCTCCAGCTGACATCAAAGCCTGGTCTTGCTTTTCATGGCTCCTGGAAGCCCTCATTAGGGTGTGCAAATGAGCCGAATATTTGGCTTCCTTGACTCTAAGGATTTTTCCCCTCTGTCTGCAGAGATTTTGTAAATAGAAAAGTTTTTTTGAGCAGGTCCTGCTGCTCTGGCAGGCAAAGGACTAAAGGAATCCAAAATAGCCTTCACTGCCTGTCTTTTACCACAACATATCCTGCCTCTTCTCTCCCTAGATCTCCCTGCCTGGGCAGCCCTGGCTTGAATATCAAGAAAATGCCTGAAATCCTCAGCCTAATTTGCTGTCTTGCAGAAAAGCTCCTGCTCTGCAGGAGCAGCAGAGTAGTGTTTTCCCTCTTGCCCTCTCCCTCCCAGACTGCTCAGCTTTGGCTGGATCAACCAGCTGCCTCTCATTCCAAGGTTTCTCCTTTTAGGAAAAGCAACCAGGATAAAGGTCTGCCCATGCTTGCCTCCCAAATTCTGGAACCCTCTCCTCAGGCCGGCTGGGGTTTTCCAATCTTGCAAATGGCCCTAAAGCCCTGGGAAGCAGCTGAGAGGAGGCTGGGGCAGGCAGTGTGTGGGCGATGGGTGCACTGGGAGCTCTGCCCAGCTCCTCTACCCAAAAGTGTGGGGGTCGGGCCAGCAGGATGCTCGAAGGGATGAAGAAGTACAAACTCTCCCTGTCCTGCCTCCAAACCAGGGAGCTGCAGGCAGTGAAGCCTTCCAGCCCCTGTCTTCTCCCAGGCCAACCCAGCCTCCCATCCCAGCATTTAATTGCTCCCTACAGCATCGTGTTAATCAGAAAGGCAGCGTGTTGATGTGATTCCTTGCTGGAGCATTTCTTGGCTTCAACCCCAGGGATAAGGAACAGAACAGAGCTAAAAGGGACCATTGGGTGGCTAAATAGCAGCATACCCCTAGGGAAAGGCAGTTTCAATATCCAGTTAGTGCCACTGAGGGTTTACATCTGTTTCTAGGGATGTGCTCCTGGGAATACAGACCTGTGTCCGCATGCCCTGACCTCTGTGAAGTTAACAAGGGTTGATAGGCAGCATTCAGATCTTCCAGAGCACATGAGTGCCTCTGGCATGAGGATTTCACCCATCTGACCATCACTGTGCTGGAGGGGGGACGCATCTCCCCAGGGCATTCATTCAGCCCACCTGGAGCTGTGAACAAGGTACCAACCCCTCTCCCTCTGTAGCCGGGGAGAATTGTGCCTTTGTGGAAGCAGAATCAGGCCTTTGAGAAGGGCAGAAGGTGCCCTTTGACTCCATTTAAACTGATGCTATGTCTTCTCGAGGTTTCAAAGCAGAGCTTTATCCAGCACAGTGATGCTCCTCATCATCTCCTTAATGTACATTGCAACAGCCACTAATAAAATATAGATACAGTAATGGGCACAATCATGTGTGGAGATGGAAACTGTCCCTCTTCAGGGCAATTACGTGCTGAAGAGCAGTGGTGGGGTTTCAGGTAGCCACAAATAGCCATGAAAACAATCACATTATCCCCCTGACCGGGCTCACGGCAGGGGGATTATAATGGGGACGAGTCAGGGCTGTTCGCTCGTTAGCAGGAGCCGAGCCGGGTGTGTTTTTGCATTCTGATCTCAGCTGGAGCTCGGATGTTCTTCCATCAGGAAGTGGCGCTGAAGGAGGACTGATTGCTTTTTTAGGACACAACAGCCCAGGGCCTGGGCTGTCACAATATTGACAGCCTTCGGATTTTACAGTGCCTGGGTGTCAAAATGAGCATCTCCTATTTAACATCGCTATTCAGATCTCCACTGAGAGGCTCTGCAAGTCCACACCACCCAGCAAAACACGCAGGACTTCTGCAAAGTGACACATGTCAAGCAGCCTCCCTGCCCAGTTTAGGGACGATTCTTGCTGGTTAGGCTCTTTTGGGAAGCGATGGCCTTTACTCTGCAGGAGAACATCCTCCCTGGAATCAAGCTGTCCCTCTGATCTAACCACCTTATGGCACTTAGGTTAGATCATCAGCGTCTCCCTGCTGAGATACTGCTGCCCAGAGGGCGTGTCAGAATGCCCAGAGGGTGCCAAGATGCCCGGCAAGTGCTGGGATACCCAGGATACCATTTATCTCCCTGTAGAGATACTGGTAAAAAGCAAGCCCTGTCCTTCCTCCTTGGAAGGGCATCTTCGCACAGGCCTTGCAGGGTTTAAGGGGCAGGTGTTGGGATGCCCACAGGGTGCTGGGGAGCCTGCCAGCTACTGGGGATACCCACAGGATACCTGGAGGCATGGCAGGTGCCGAGGATGCCAGCAGGGTACCAGGATGTCTGCTGGGTGTTGGGGATGGCTCTAGGATGTCCACAGGGTACTGGAATGACCACTGGGTGCCGGGATGTCCACTGGGGATTCCCGGAGGGTGCCAGGTGCCCAAGGGTAGCGCGATGCCCGGAGGATGGTAGGTGCTCACAGGGTACGGCGATGTCCGCTCGGTGCCGGGCTGCGGCGGGGCTCTGGTGCCACCTCGTGGGCTATCCCCTCCCGGCGGCTCCGGTCTGGCGGGGGGAGCGGGCGGCACCGGCCCGTGGCCCCCCAGGGGCAGCAGCTACGCTCGGAGCCCCGGGGCTGCACCCTCCTCGGGTGCAGGTGAGCCCTTCACCCTCCTCTACTCCCCCTGCAACCCCTCCTTGGCCAGTCCTCCCAGTATTTCCCTCTTCTGCTGCTTCGCAGAGGCATAGAGTCCCTGTACTTTCCCTGCTGGGAAGAGCTGGTGCCTTCGGGAAAGGTCTTTCAGAGCACCTCGTATCACAGGGAATGCCTCCAGACCGTCCCACGGGGACAACTGGGGGTTTATCTTCATCATCACGCAGACAAAGAGCTCAGCAGGAATCCCCGTGTCCCCATTAACATCAGGGAACAGAAATACCAGCAAGTGATGCAGCATATGGCAATCCTTCATCCTGTCTCTGTGAGGCCAGAGAGCCTCCGGAGGCTGGGTGGGCAGGGAATGAGATGATCTGTGAGATCCCTTCCAACTCAAGCCGTGCTATGATCCTGCAGGAATCATGATTTCCCAGCCCTTCCCTCTCTGGTTGTGCTGCCCTGAGCAAACTCTGCTGGCTCTCCTACAGATAACTCAGAGCAGCATCACCTTGCACATGAACAACTTGATGTGAGCACGATCCTCCTCCCCTCCCTCCTCTCACCCATTCCATTGATACCAAGACCCGTCAGATGGGACTGGTCCAGGCTCAGCCTTGCCCTCCAGGATTTTTCTTCCCTGTGGGTGGCATCTGGTCCCCAGCCATCTCCAGGGATCCCCCTGGCTCCCAGGGGCAGTATGCCAGGGTTGGGGCTGGATCAAGGGCAGGACAGTTCCTATTATAAGCGGCATTGTGCCCCAACAATTGCCAGACTGCTGGAATCTCCTCTTCCCAAAGCCAGACTGGCTCTTAACTGCTTGGAAGTCTGGGACTGGATGGTGGGGCTGCCTCTGCTGAGCCCCTTTCCCACCTGCCCACCCTCTTCTCCCAGAGAAGCTCCTGTAGCCCCCACTGACCCCCTTCCTCCTGAGGACTGTGCCATCAGTGGCCGTGACCTAGTTGCAAACCCCAGATGGCAGAGAGGAGAGGAGGTTAATCACCAGCAGAGCTGTGCTCCAGGCAGGGGACAAAAGAGGTCCTGGCTGAGTCCTGGCACCCAATCTCAACCCCTTGGCTGAGGTTACCATGGCCAAGCAGACATGGGTGAAACTGTCTGCCAAACTTGTTTGTTCTCTTTTCCCAAAGGTAGAGGAGTAGCAAGATACACCAGTCCTGCAGAGCCACGTGTTTATCTACCACAGGTCAAAGCCAGAGTTCAAAGCCTGTTTTCCCTGACCATTACTGAGAACCCAAATAAGCTGTGAAGCAGCATCCTTTTGTCCTTTCCCCAGCTCCCTGAGAGTGTCTATGGAGAGAATCAGCCGTGCCACTGATAGGCCAAAAGGAATATGCCAGAGGAAAGACATATAAATATATATTTGCATGTTATTTATATATATATATATATATATATATAAACATGTCAGAGCACACAGCAGAACCAGCCCCTCCAGGGCCTGTTTGGAACACAGGGCTGGAGGCTGACCACCCTCCATGGGAGCCCTGTATTTCCATTTTGAAAGAGCAGCAGCTGGCAGGTTCCTAAACCACGATGTCCTGCTCCTGAGGAAAAGCTGGAAGCACGCTGACTTCTTAGGAGCTGCTAGTGAATTAAAACCACTCCTGGCAGCATGAGAGGGAGCACTGGGGGATAGAAGCAGCAGGTGGGCAGCTTGGCAAGTGCTGAGAGTACTGACTATGTCCAAAGAGCTGCATCCTGCTAGGAAGTTACAGTAACAACAAGCACCAGCACGAGTGATGAAAAAGGACGAGATGAGGGAGAAGGAAATCAGAGCCCACAGCTGACCTTGCAGCAATGCCAAAATGCAGAGCCCTGCTGTTAGGTCATTGCCAGGAGAGAAGCGTCACCCTCCTGGAAATGTGGGTCCCCATGGCTAAACCAGAGGAAGCTGCTAAACAGGGATGTAAACAGCGTCCAGCCTGGGAATTATACAATTACGTGAGTCTGAGAGAGAAACCTCTCTGATGGCGTCACCCAGGGCAGGATCCCGATGCCATCTGCATCCCGTGATGGCAGACCCTGCCTCAAAGCCGGGGCTGCAGACACCACAAGCAGCTTAATCCGCTGAGCACCGGGATGATGGGGCACGGCGGGGCCGGAGACACAGCAGGGCGCAGCTGAGGAGCCCCTGAGCTGCTTGTGCAGGGCTTCATTCTCAAGCCCTGGCGGTGGAGGGGGGGGGAGTCGTGATTCATCTGCCTCCCACATGTCGCCCCTCGCCGCAAATCCTACCCGGAGATAATTGCTGTCTTCCTGAGTGGGTACTCCAACAGAGGGACCAGCCCGGCTGCGGGGCCGCAGTGACAGCTCGGGGCTCTTTGAAGATGCTGAGAGAGCTGCTAAATATGCAAATCTAGGCACGCTGCTGTGGCTCTAATTTAATGGAGTTGTTGACCCTCTGCAGCTGTGTGGGAGCAGGAAGAGACAGACCCAGCTAAAACTGTGGAATGCGGCACCCCTGCTTGACTATTCCAGCCACGGGCCAACCTCTGCTTTAAGGGCTGGGAGTGCTCCAAAAAGCCATTTCTGAAGAGCAGAAAGCTGCTGGGTGATATTTCTGTTTTGATTCCATGAAAAAGCTTAAAAGAGAGAGATAAGGGCGTAGCTCCAGGTCACTTTGCCCATGGCTGGAAGCTAAAGCAGCAGTGAAGCCAAGCCAGCTCTGCCCTCTGCTCCAGGATTCTTTCAGGGCTGCGTCTGGTTCCCAATGATAATGATGATTCCAACATCATGCTCCCGCCTGGGATAATCTCCCTTTTATTACACGTGTCCTGATGGGGACAAACATTGCTGGCTCTGCCTGTCCAGTTTCTTATGTAACAGCTCCCAGGGACAGAGGGCTGCATGGGGGAGAGTTGCTTGGGTTTTGGAGTAAGCTCCTTGGGCAAGAAACCGTAGGTTTGACTCCCCATCCTGCAAGGAGCCGGCTGATACCCCTTGAGAAACTTCCCCTGCTCAGGCCCAAGCAATGATCACACCTGGTACAACCAGCAGCCACTTCATCCTTCCCTACAGAAAGCTCATCCACTCTGGGCAGGGCTGCCTTTGGGTTCCCGTGGGCTCCTGATGCTGTTGGAGAGGTCAGGATCAGGCACGGGACAGTGCTGCCTTTCCTGGCTAAGTCGTCTGCTCTCCCTGCCCAGCCCGCAGGGCAGAGCAATCAGCTAAATGCTTTATCCCTCTGCAGCCAGTCACGCCAGGGAAAAAAACAAAACAAAGCGATCCCTTTGCTGGCCTGTCACCTTAAAGCCTCTCACCTCTCCCTGTCTTTCATCGGAGTTCTAAACTCCTTAGGGTGTCATCACGTGCCCCATAAATAGCAAATATATATAAGCAGGGGCCGTGGAGGATGCAGCAGACAGAGGAGGGGAGGCAAAACCCCACATCCTCCTCTCCTGCCAGCGCTGAGACGGCACCCCCGGAGCCAGGCGGGCAGGGAGCGGCGCGGTGTCCCCGGCTGGTAAGCACCCACATTCCTGTCCCATCCCGGCGGTACTGACAGCCTTGGGGACAGCTGGTGGTCCCCTGGCCACTGTGACTTGCTCCCGTATCCCAGGACGGGGGGGAGGATTTCTCCAGAGGAGTGGGAAGTTGGTATATAGAGCTTAGCTTGCTGAGAAGTGGTTTTGGGACAGGGAAGGGTGTGACTCTCATCCCAGCCCCTGTCTCACCCCTACACTTCCAACACGTGCTCCCAAAATCCAGCTGTAGGGACTCTTCTCACTGAAACTCTCTGTGTTCTGGGTGTGGGAAGAACTTGAGCTCTTTTGCACGGAGTATTTGACTTTAAAACTGGGTGAATAACTCCTTACTATCAACTAATTTAAAAAATCCAGCTCCAAACCCAGGCAGACAATTCATAACTCAGTAAAAGATGCTGCCAGGGGGGTACTGTGCACTTGCCTTTACATGTGAGCATCTCTCTGGACCATGGGGATGCTCTGATTTCTGGGGCACAAACACAAGTCAGGGCAGGGAAAATTTACAGAGCAAGCTCTTGGTTCACTGCTATGACACCCAAACACAGTGGGCTCATCTCAGGCAGGTCTGGCAAGGAGTCACAGCACAAAACTCAGCCTGAGTTCAAGTGACTTGAACAAATACAGGAGGCTTTGTTGGAGCATCAGAGGACAGATGAGCCATGGAGAGAGAATTTTCTTCATCACTATTTCTCACTTACTCTGGGACCTGGGCAGAGTTTCCTTCACCTCTGAAGGCTGGATGCTTCCCATGGTAGTCCCATGGCTGTGCAGGGCTCGTGGTTTTCTCCAGGGATAGGCAGCACTGCTGGTTTCTCTGTGCTCTGCAGGTTCTTTTCATCCCCCCTTCCCAGTAGACCTTCGATTCTTCAGGGAGCTGAGAAGCAAAGCAAGAAGTGCATTTTCAGAAAACAAACATAAATATATCAGCCCTCCAGCTGTATAACCTGGGTTGCCAGGAATAATGTGCTGTAGGGGAAGAAATACAAGGAAAACAAGCAAGGAGCAACCTTTCCCTTCCCTGACTACTGCTCCAGGGTGTTCCTGGCTGGGGTCTCAGGCAGTTTCTAAAAATAGCTGGAGTGACCTGATTGCCCTTTCCCAGTTTTCTCTAATGGGAATGGAACAGCCACTTAAACCCTTCAGTTCCATGGATGTTCCTGTAGAGACTCGCTATGGCTCAGTTGTTTCCAGCCTTCATATACTCTGGGATGAAGACTTGCTCTTGGACAGTGAGCACGGAATGGTAGCTGTTGGAGAGCAAACAGCCCTGAGGAGCCTGGGCTGGTGGAAGGAGTCCCTTCTCACTGCAGGGGAGTGGCCTACCTGACCTTTAACAGTCCTTTCCAACCCAAACTGTCTGTTATTCCACAGTCCAGTTCCATAATTCCTGTGGCAACTGAAATGCCGGCCCTGCCTGAGGCCATATTCAACTGACCTCTGCCCTGCCATCCCTGCACAGCCATCCCTGGGCCTGATCCAGCAGTGTCTCCCCAGCAGCATCCCCAGAACTCACTCCTGGCACTCAGCACCCCCAGGATCAAACCACTACTGCATTTTCAAGGTCCCCTGATCTTACCCTCTTGCCTACTCTGGGATTTATTCATACAGATGAGTCCCTAATCCAATTAGTAGGACGAGGAGTTCCAGAAGATTTGAAAATAAGCTCTACAAACACTCCCCCCAGCCCCCCCCCCCCTAGCACCCCATTCTCCCCCCCAGATCACCCCATTTTACTTTTCTCCTGCAAGAGCATGAACCACCCATTCCCAGCACGAGATCAGACAGTCCTTGGTGACTGGAATGAGCACTGGGGATGCTAAATAATTCCTCTGCCAAGGAAACCCCCTCTCTGTGATGGATCTGATCCCTTAGATACACACCCACAGCCAAACCAGCGATTCATTGAAAATAAATCCCAAGACCACCCTGTCTCACCTCAGATGGGATAAGACTTGCATTTCAAGCATCCAGCCCTCAGCATTTCGGGATGGAAAATTCCCAGCTTGTGCCAGTGGTGCACTGTGCAATGTTTGTGCTGGTAATGCTTTTGCTTCCATAAATCCTGTTAGCCGGAGGCAAGCCTATAATTAGCAGGGAAAGCCAGCACCTCTGAAACAATAATCAAAAATGACCCGGCTTTGCTTTGGCTTTGCTGGAAATTGCTTGAATATTGGTCTGAGTTTGGATGGATGGTTGAATGGATGGCTCTGATAGCCATTCCCATTATTTCTGTCTGCGGGATGTGTGTGTTTAGTGAAGTTATTCACTCAGTTTGTGGTTCTCTCTGGGTTTATTAACTGGGTTCACTCACACATGAAAGCAGAAGCAGATTGAAGCTACAGGCTCCGATCCAGGTCAAGGGATTTGTCTGGGCTGTGCAGGATGGGTGCTGCCAGATGACCTCGGGTGTTGGTGAACCTCTTGGGGAACCCATGTTGAAGGTGGAGTGTCCTGGCCTGGGCTGTGGCTGGAGGGATCATGCCACCCAAAGCCCCTTGAGCAGGGAGCAAAGCCTGGGGCACCTTGCCAGGGAGGATACCTGAGGCTTTCAGCCTCAATCACCCACTCAATCCTGCCAGGGACCCACTTCTGTGAGTGTAGACATGACCTAAGAGCCAGCAGAGGTTAAACTGTGTCACTCACCTGCTGAGTGAGTCAGAGAAGGGAGTAAATCCTGTAAGCTCGTGCTGTCTGGAGGAGGTGGCTCTGGCTGCCTGATGTGTGTCTCTGTTGGGGTACCTCTGTGGCCTGGCACTGACCTCTCACTTCAGCAGGACTGTGCTGTTCCACAAACACCAGAGCATTGCAGGGAACTTTCACACAGATAGATGCTTATTTTACAGCTCTTGGCTTCCTGCAGCCACATCCCACCCTGCCTATCCCCAGGGCAGGGTGGGACTTGCTCCAGGGTTCTCCTGCCCATCCCACTGCCTGGAGCTGCCATGGGCTGCGAAATGTTGGGCAGGATGCTCAGCATAACACCTGCTCCAGCTCTAACAACCTTGACTCTTCTCCCTGCTCTGTCCAACCACCTGGACCCCTGTGCTTTTGTCCCTCTGATCCCCGGGGTTTGCTCAGCTCACAGCTGGTGCCAGCCTCCTGTGTTCCTGAGCTCACAGGGAGGGCAGCCGGGATCACTGTGCGCGGCTATTTGCTGTACATACACTCGCATCTATTAGGCGACAAGCAACCTAATCCTATCTGTCATCCACAGGTACTTCTGCTGGCTGACAGCGCTGGAGGAGCTCGGCTGGGATAAAGGGTGTGGGAGCCGGCAGAGGCTGCCCCGAACCGAGGGAGCGGTGGGAAGCCGGGCAGGAGGAGGAAGAGGAGGAGGAGGAGGAGGAGGAGGAGGATGTCGGCACTCAGCGCGTTGCCCTTCCTGAAGCCGGTCCACCTGCGGCCGCCCCGCAGCTCGCCCGGGGGCCAGCGCCGGCACACGCTGCCTGCCAGCGAGTTCCGCTGCCTCAGCCCCGAGGACGCCGTCAGCGTGTTCGAGATCGAGCGTGAAGGTAAAGGGGGCCCCCGAGGGGGGTCCTGCCTGCTGGCATCAGCTGGATCCCTGTGCATCTGTTTCCATCACCAGTATCTTGTGCTCCTTGGGGTGGCAAATTCCCCCATGTGTGCTCTCGTGGGAGGGATGCAGTGGCTGTGACTTGTGGCCAAGCCGCCATGGGTTCCCTAACGAGATGGGGGAACTGTGGTTAATGAGCTGGTGAACCACGGCCCCAGCTCACCCTGGGGTGGGAATACTGGGAAGTGATGCTGAGTAGGACCAGGTGAATGAGGAGCAGCTCTCCCAAAACAGCCTGGCGAGATCCAGCAGGTAGGATAGGAAAAGGGGAAGCAGGAGGAAGGACACCGCACTCTGCCTCCTACTGCACAGGGGCACTTTGAGATGCCACCCAGGCAACCCTCCCACATTTCTTTCACTCTAGCTTCCCTCACCCAGCCCATTTCTCCCTCCTCTCCAAGGGCAGGGGCAGCCGGGGAGATGCCAGGAGGGAGGGTTCAATTCAGCACCCGCTGCTGTAGCTTTGGAATCAGCGGAGTTAGGAGCCGGTCACTGAGCCACAGGGAGCTGCTTCTGGAGGAGCAGAACTGCTCCCTGGAACCATCTGTGTCCGTCAGAACTCCTTTAGACCTAGCAGGCAGCAGGACACATGCCATCTCTCCCCATCACATCCCACTTTCCCTCCTCTGCCTCAGTGTTGGGAGTTTTTCTGCGCTGGGTGTGCTTTGTTTCTCTCACTGTGCTCACCACTGTACTCCTCCAGCCTTTATATCAGTCTCTGGGGACTGTCCCCTGCACCTGGATGAGATCCGCCACTTTCTGAACCTGTGCCCGGAGCTGTCCCTCGGCTGGTTTGAGGAAGGGCGGCTCGTGGCGTTCATCATTGGCTCCCTGTGGGACCAGGAGAGGCTCAGCCAGGTAAGACCCAGTCCTTCCCACCTTGTGCACTGGGAGAGGTGCTGCCAGAGCCCAGGGACCAGGAGGAGCTCCCTGGTGCTCTGAGGCTACTCCCAAAATCTTCTCCCAGGACTAACTGCTACAGGGCTGCTCTGGTGGAAATGAACCTTCTCATTAATTAATTTAAACAGTGCTGTTAAAAAATATGCCAAGTAACTCCCCTCAACATTCATTTTAAAATTTAAAACCCTCCGAGAATGATGGGGGGAGGCGAACAGGGATGGGGTGGACATGGACCCTGGTCCTTTGGGGTGGGGGATAAGAAGCAGGATGGGATAACCCCTGTCCCCTCCTTGCAGGCAGCGCTGACCCTGCACAAGCCACAGGGCTCGGCCGTGCACATCCACGTGCTGGCTGTGCACCGCACCGTCCGCCAGCAGGGCAAGGGCTCCATCCTGATGTGGAGGTACCTGCAGTACCTGCGCTGCCTGCCCTTCGCCCGCCGCGCCCTGCTCATGTGCGAGGACTTCCTCGTGCCCTTCTACCAGAAGTGTGGGTTCCAGGCTCTGGGGCCCTGCGAGGTGACGGTGGGGGACCTGGCCTTCGTGGAGATGCAGCACCCCGTGCGGGGACACGCCTTCATGCGCAGGAACAGCGGCTGCTGAGCCCCCTCAGCTCCCGCCTGCCTGGGGGGACGAGAGGCTGCAACCCCTCTCCATCCCCACCACCGTGATCCATCTTCCCCGCCTGGCCCTGGCTACAGCTACTCCCTCTGCCACATCTGCCTTCCAGCCAAATCAGCCTGGCCCCGTCCCATCCCTGCGGGGCTGGGGACAGGAATTCCCACCAGGTCCTGCTGGATGAATCAACTCCCTGGGCTCTGCTTTAGCCAGGGCTGCACTGGCAGGTCTGGGTGGGCTGCAGGGCCACGAGCCCCCTGGGATGGAAAGGCTTTGCCCTGGGAATGGCTGGGGGGCTCTGCTGGTTTGAGGGCACTTCCACCCACTGCAGTTTGCTGAGATACCCAGCAGAGCCCCCACAAACAATGTGCCCCAACCTGGCACCCCCTTCCACCATCACCACCACGAGTGGAGCACACCATGGCCAAGCCCTCCCTGAGCAGCCCCCAGACTGGGGAGGGGCCCTGGCAGCCACCCCCCTGCCCACAGAGATCTTTCCAGAACCCTTGGAGCATGTTCCCAGCCCATGGCCACCCTCAGCTGCACATTGCAGAGCCTCCCCAGGGAACCAGTCCAAACCATTTGGTCCTCCCTGTCCCACACCCACAACTGGCCCAGGACAAGCCTGCAAACAACTCAGGTTGTTGGAAAGCAGCAAATAAAGATGTGGTGGTGATTTTCTACACAGCCCATGTGTGTTCTTGCCCTGCTTTGAGTGTGACCCGACCATGACGGCCGGAGGGAGGTCACCAGCTGGCATGAGGGGAGCAATCCAGCACCCCATGGGGGCACCTCAGCCTCAAGGGAGAAGGGGCAAATCCAGCCTCAGGTCATTCAGTGAAGGGTGGGATAAAGGCAGGGGTGACTCTGCCCTCAGGCAGGATCAGGAGGTTCCACAGATCCAAGTGTTTGGCTTCTCCTTCTGCTTGGGACCCTCCAAATCCTGTCTCCTCCCAGGGAGGGGTTTGAGTGGCACATCAGGGCACCAGCCCCAGCTTGTCCTCCCTCCCTGCCACACCAACCATCACCAAAACAACCAGAACCCCCCAAAATTGCCACATCCCCATGCCCAAGAAGGGAGAAGAGGCCTCGTGCATCTCATTAAATACAGGTAGAAATTTATTAAGGGGGGGAAAAAACCCACAGCTTTTTAAAAAAGTATCAAAAAGAGACAAATGAGGTGATGTGTCTGTCTTTGGCTGGAGCAGCAACTGGAGGGACAGAGTGGGGCTGAAAACTGGCCCAGGGTGGAGGGAGGGATGCAGGGACAGATGCAGACACTCCTGGGCTCACTCGACAAGTGGTTGTGGAGAGGGAGCCAAGCTCTCAGCCCTTGAATACTCAATCCAGGACATCCTAACTGGGGATTCCCACCTGCCTCCATGTAAAAGCACTGAGGCCTCCAGCACCAAAGCAACACATCTCAGGGGAGAGACAGCCTGGCACCAGCCTGGGTCCAAACCAGCCCAGAGGGGTCACCTGGACCCCAGGAAGGACCTGCCTTCGTGCCATGGCTGGTGGGAGGGAGGAAGAGATGCTGGGGAGAGTAGCCCAGGGCTGAGGGCAGGGAAGAGGGAAGGTGACAGCCTCATCCTGCACTTCTCCATCTGACCAGCACCGCTGGAGGAAGGGAGGGCTACTTGTGTCTGCACGCTTTGAAAAAGGGAAGGGGGAAACAGCAGGGACTCAAGGCAGAAGGTTGGAGCACCGACAGCTCCTTGAGAGGTCTATGGGCTCCAGAAGCAGCCACACGAGCCCCCCAGGGAGTTTTTCTCTGTGTCTGCCTCCCACCATGGCACTGCAAACACATTCCTTGCTGCTCCTCCCCTTCCAAAAAGAGAATTTCACTGAAATAAGGGAAAGAAAAGCCCCCTGTCCCAAGTTCTGCCTCTCCATGCAGTGAGGAGCCAGGCAGGAAGGCACAAGCCTCCTTGGGGGCCTCAGGGGCGGCAGGACGGAAAAATATCTTTGAAGCTCAGCTCTGAACATCTTGGAGCCGTGACAGAGACTCTGGGGAGCCCAAAACAGGGAAACCCTGGGCCTAAAGAGCTGTGGATAAAAAAAAAGTGCCCCTGCAAAAAGGGGGTTGTGTTCACAGTATGAGCTGCAGTGCCTCGGGGCACTGAGGTGGGACAGGGCCCCAGGCAGGCAGGGGCACAGGCTGTAGACATCAGCAACTTCACCCCAGGGCTGGGAGTCCAGCCTGGCCGTGGATACACCAAAATCCTGCTTCCCTTAGCCCTTTCCCCACACAGGCAGCAGTCAGAGTCAGTTCCCAAACCAGTTATGGCTTTCCAGCATCAGGATGGAGCCCTGAAGGAGTTCGAGGCAGGGCTGGCCCAGCCCTTCACCCCCAGCGTTGAGCAGGGGGGACCCCAAACCCACATCCCTGAGGATGGAGCCGTGCCCAGGGTCTGCCCCACCCCAGAGCAGCCACCGCCATCTCCCACAGGCCGGGGAGGACCCACCCCATGGAAAACATCACCCGTCCCAGCCCCGTCCCTGCCGGCAGGGTCAGTGCAGGACCTGCTCCAGCTCGTACTTCTCGCAGAACTTGCTGGTGAAGGGCAGGCAGGTGAGGTACTCCACCCAGCGCCAGTTCACGGGGTACACGTAGAGCCACACCACCAGCGAGGCGAAGAGCCCCACAAAGACCAGCAGGGACACGATGATCATGGCCCGCTTGCGGTACTTGTCCACCGTGCCGAAGGTGATGTAGGGCAGGAAGGCGAAGGACAGCAGGAGGCCGCTGAGGAAGCCAAAGAGGTGAGCGATGTTGTCGATCCAGGGCAAGAGGCCACAGACAAAGAGGAAGAGGACGATGCCAAAGAGGTTGAGGAAGGCTTTCCAGGGTTTCTCCAGCACTTGCCAGCTCTGGAAGAGCTCCACGAAGAGGCAGGCCAGCAAGCCGAACTGGGACCCGGCAGGGCCCACCTGCGGGGATGGGGGAAGTCAGGGCTCGACACTGTGTCACCCCAGACAAACCCCATGTCCCCAAGGGATCTTCTCCTCCCCTAGCAAAGCACATTTGGCTCCTGCATCTCCATACAGGATCCTGTGTGGGGCTCAGAGTGGGAGCTCTGGCACAGGAGGATGAGGAGGGGAGCAGGGTGGTGCTGTTTTGGCAGAGCTGCGATTTTCTCTGACTCGGCAGCCAGACAGCATCACCCCCTCGCAGACTGCAGCCCCATCCTGGCACACCCCTGGGGGGATTAGGGCCCTTGGCATGATCTCATTTAAAGCCCGACAGGGTTTGGCTGGCAGCAGATTAGCCATCTGCCTGCCCGGGGACCCTGCACGCTCACGGACACGTGGTGGTATGTGGCACACACGGCACGTGCCAACACCACACGTGGGGCAGGGACACCCCCTCTCCCTGCAGCAGAGTCTGCCAGGGGTGACAGTCCGTGCTCCAGCCCCTTCCCCAAACCCCTGCCAGGACGGGGATGGGGAGGGTGTCCTTTGGTCGCTGGGGAGCTGGCTGGATTTGGGACAGAGCCCACAACCCTCACCTCTGCCCTGTAGGGCAGGAAGATGGCACTGGCCAGGTTGCCCGTGATGCCGCTGAGGATGAAGATGATGGAGATGCGATGCCAGCCTGCCAGCTTCTCCAGGTCCCGCAGCACTGTCATCTGGAACGTCACCGACACCAGGCAGTGGATGATGCTGGGGGAGAGACCCTGTGTTAGAGACCCCTGCCCAGCCCTTCCACTCACTGCCCCAGGGCATGGGACAGCTCCCAAAACACCCTTCACTGAGGGCACATGTCATTGCAGCCTGGGAGTGCCCTTCCCTCTTCTCTCCCACCCCATCCCAGTGGACACTCCAGACCCCAGTTCCCCCACCCCTGGGGATATGGGGGCTGGATCTCACCCGGCGTGCAGGAACAGGGACAGCCACAGGCGGTAGAACTGGTCAGGGACCTCCGGGTTGAGGAAGGGCAGGAGCCCACAGACCTCGTCCAGGCAGTGCACCTGTAAAGGCAGCAGGGTTGTCCCCAGAGCCACAGGGAACAAAGGATGGGTCACAGGGATGGGTTGCCAATGATGCCATGTGCCAGCTGTGAGGGGATTCTGGATGGTGTGGGACACCCACATGTCCCTGGTGCTGAAAAAGGAGCAGCTGAGCATCCCCAGTCCTCCAGGAGATGCTGAAGGGCTCTTTTTCTGCCTGAAATGTGCCTTTCTCAAGGACACCAGTGCTGCTCAGGTGAGGCTAGTTCAAGCCTGACATTTCTTGCTGCCCCACAGCAGCAAGGTGGGCACAGCAGCAGGAGCCCGGCCAACAGCTGGGCAAGTCCCTGCACTTTGCATCTCACACCCATCCCAACCATGTGCCTTTCCTGGCATACTCTAAAGCCCTTTGGCATCAATGTGGCTGCTAGCATTGCATCCCACACACCCTGCCATGCCTCCCTGGCCCTGCTCACCTGCGAGCAGAGCGTTGCCTCCTCGTGGAAGTAGCCGTGCATGAAGTCGCAGTACTCCCGTGTGGTAATCTCGCAGCTGGCAGGGGGCAGGAGGGGGCTCGCTGGGGGCAGGGCACACTCAGGACGCCCCTGAGCATCCCCCTCTGCTCCCAGCCTGCTGCCACCGTGCTTCCCACCCCTCAAGGCTCCCTAGCCTCCCTCTCCCCCCAGGCACAGCTCTAGACACCGATGGGAGAACACGAGGCAGGAGGGTAGAGGGGGGAGGCAGGCCAGGTGCCCCCTTTGCCACGACCCACCTGCCCTTGGTGCCGATGCAGCAGGGCCTGCCCTTGATCTGGCAGTCCAGGTGGGCGAAGCCTGTGTGGTTGGTTTTGGTCTCGTAGGTGCAGATCTGGAAGCAGGAGGGAGAGGAGCCCTGGTCAGGGTCTGGCCCCAGGCTGTCCCTGCAGCCCCCTGCCCACCTCATTGCCACTGTCACCATGAAGTCACCAGCTGATGGTGGCATCGGGCTCTTACCGGCCACTGGGTGATGTCGTCCGGCCACACGTGGGGTGGGTTGGATGCTGGCTCCTCACACGTCCTGCCAGGAGGAGGTGGGTGAGTCGGGTGGGTCCCCCCAACACATCCCATCCCCCTTGCACACAGTAACCCCCTCAGGCACTGACAGCTCTGGGACCTGCCCCGATCCTGCCCACCAGCAGTGTCCCACAACACCCCCCAGCAGCTCCTGCTGCAGGTGAACTCCACAGAACTCAGAGCTGTTGCACAGCCCCACCGATGCCCATGGACGTTCCCACCCCAGAAGGACAGGGATAAGCACAACAATGGCATCATGCGCTGCTGCCTGTGTTTAGGACAGGCCCCGCCCCAGTTTCTCCACTGATTCCCTCTTCTATATCACTCTCCTACAGCGTGCAAAAGCCCCCTATCCCCTTAGACAGGAGGATTCAAGGCATCCAAGCTGAAAATGCACACAGCCAGGTGACTAGGCCACCTCCACCGAGCTGCCACTCCTACCTGGGGTCCTGGTGACACACAGCCCCTGAGCTCCGCTTCTCTCCCGAGCCCATGGCTGGTGCGTTGCTGCCTGGCCACTTGATGAACGTTGCCAGAGTCTCCTGCAGGGAGCACAGAGAGATCGAGGATGCGGCAGGGAATGCACGGCTCTGACCCCACGTGCATCCTGCCCAGGTGCAATGCAGGGCTGAGACGGTTTCCCCCCCTTTCCCCAGGGATCCCCAGCCCTTCTCGGTGCCCAGGGGAGGGGGCACACACCGAGCAGTCCTGTGGCAGGGTCTGGATGCAGCCAGAGTTGTCGTTCTGGACGCAGCAGCCGGAGCCACGCTCCCGGTCCCGCTCGCGCTGGATGAGCCTCTCCACCTGCCGATCCTTCCGGATGCAGGGGGAGAACTTAGCTCCCAGGTGGATCAGGTCGATCTGGAAGGGAGATGCCAGTCAAGGAGATGCCTTGTCTGTGCACTTCTCTTCCCTCCAGCCATCCCCAGGGAGAGCTCACAGGGGCAGGGGACAATAGATAAAGGCCTCTGTTATCCCAGTGGAGGGAAGGCAGGTGGGAAGGAGATGGGGTCTCTTCTGTGATGCCACATGTCCCAGTGAGATGGGGGCCCAGGACAGCAGGCTGGAGTGAGGTGGTTAAACTCCCACCGCTGAGGAGAGGAGCACCTCAGAGAACCCCCTCAGCTCAGGGCAAGGGGAGCAGAGGACAGAGCCTGAGGCCTGGGGCCAAGGGTCTGGCAGGGTCCTTACCGAGCTGGGCCCGATCCAGAAGTTTTCCTGCTGGATGTACTTGACACTCTCGTAGACACCCTTGTTCCTCAGCACCTGCCAAGAGAGGCCAGGGTCAGCTCCCACTGAAGGGGTGGGCGCTGAGGGGGTGCACCCCTGTGTCCCTCCACTCAAGAGGGGCTGAGCAGCCCCTTCATTCACGGGGAAGGTGCCAGCGGCAAGGCAGGACAGGGGAACAGCTCTGCTCCCACCACATATTCTGCTGCAACACGGTGCTGCTCATCCCCCTGCCCTGGCTATTTCACAGAGCCTCTCAAACGCTGGAGCCCTGCAAAGATGCTCCCAGGCCTTGCAGGGAGCATGACACCACGGGACACTGGTGGTCACAGTCCCCCCCGAAAGATGGCTCTTAAACTTACTAACTCTGTCGTCACGTGCTGGGTGAAGCCGATGGGGGCGATGCCGTAGGTGCCGATGACCAGCAGCGTGATGAGGATGTGGACAAAGGTGATCCAGTATGTGAAATACGGCCTGGAGGGGACAGGATCCAAAATCGGAGCTGCTCAAAGATGGCTGAGCAAAGGGGCACTGCAGTCCCCTAAGCCCTGATCCCCAAGCTTCGAGGGGGACACACATCTGAGTCGGGGTGTCCCGTGCCCTCGGTGCCCCTCACCGGTGGCTGTCGGTGATCTCCAGCTGGGACTGCACGATGCTGCTCAGGCTGCGCCGGTATGTCCTGTTCAGCCACTTGCCCACCACCCCCAGCCCGTAGTAGCGTTTCTTGCGGTCGAAGGCGAAGTGTTTCACTTTGGAAGCGATGCGCCTGCCCCGTCGCGGGGCTGGGCCTGCGCCGCCGGACACTGAAGTGAGCCGGACGCCCTCCTGCCTACGGAGAGAGGAGATACCCATCACACCTGCCAAAAAGGACCAGCTGAGAAAAACCCCATGGCCACTGATGCCTTATCTGGCTACCTAGAAACAGAGACTAGATAGGAGTAAAGGAAAAAAGGTGGTATTTTGTTTTAAAGGCCTTCAAGTGCACACTTCAGCCTCCAGAGGGTCCTGCCTCAG
>VZRF01014193.1:45747-91511 GCA_013396875.1 Vireo altiloquus | reverse complement strand
GGGAAGGGAAGGGAAGGCTTTGGTTTTGATTAGTATTTACTGGTGATTCTGATTAGCAAATCAGAGAAGTAGCAACAGCTTCAAGCCAAATTTAAAGGTAGAGTCTTCTTCCTTCCTAGATCTAGTTATTTGATTATTTTGTATTTGAACTTGATATATGTTTCCTTCACAATTTACAAAGACCAAAGGAATGTCATTGACAGCATGGGAGAATCAAATTGTGAGATGAAATCACAAGCAAAATTGTCTGTGGCCACATATGCCTATGTGAAGTGTGCATTTGTGAAGAGAGAGATCTGTGTGCTGAATTGTTGCCAATGCATCAAAGTTCTTGGGTTACAGAGTAAGTTCAGCTGGAAAATATTTTAGCTCTATGTCTTTACTTACCACATGCAAACCAAAAATTTCGTTTGCTTATCACACATCCCAATTCAAGCAGCAATTCCTGTGGAGAGCAGAGGACCCACCTTTAATCCAAGCACTCCTCCTCTGCCCAGTTCCTGCATCAAAAGCAGAAGGTACTTTCTCCAACAAAAGTGTGCCACAACCACAGCTGTGGGAAACATTTTATTTCTCTATCTCATCTTTGAAACAGCTGAGGTCTCCTCTTTCTGGAAGATCAGGGAGGGGCATATGAAGAGAGAGAAAAGGAGGAATGAGACCTGACAGACAACCATGGCATTTTTGTCCTAGTCCAGTATTTCTGTTACATTTTTGCAAAAAAAGCAATGCAAGAGAGCATTTCTAAAATTTTTAATAGTATTATGCTGTTAGTCTTCCAGTTAAGAGCAATTTCTAAATGTATTTTATAGTGCTTTGCAAATACTTGACCTTTCTTCTGTGTTTGCTTGCTTTTTTTCTTTTTAAACTCATATAGTTTCAAATAATGACCCTACAGAGTCACTTCGGATGGGTTGGCTTGGCTGCAGTTGTGTGAGTGGGAACAAATGTGCTTACCAGGAATGACAAAGAGAATGTTTTGTTCACTACTTCTGCATTACAAGCATCTGGCTTGTGTGGCAGCTGCAGCTGGATTTAGACCCAGCTCATGGTGCTGCAGCGAGGTGGTTTTGTGTGCACCTTACCACATGAAGGTCTTCCCTGCTATCAGATGCCGTAAAGATCTTTTTAGCCCCCTGACAGACAGCTCAATGGAAAGGCCCTGTTGCAACACAGTGTATGAAAACTCCAAGCATGTAATTAAATTCCAATGAATCCCAAAACAGTCAAGGTTCAAGCTGAGGCACTGGTCTTTCTGGCCTGAATCTGCAGAACACTTCAGTGCATTAATAAACTTACTTTGAATAGTCCTATTAGCAAATCAGTGGGAAATACTCATTGCTTCAAGTTAGGTATATATTCAAGAGATTTGTTTGATGTGGCCACAGTGCCCCACAGTAAGTGCTGTGTTGAACCAGAGCCTAAATCCAGTTTACCATGTGGTGCCTTTTTGGCGTTGCTGATTTCTTACAAGGCAGTCTTCCTCATTTAGACTTGGACATCTTCATTTCAAAAGCAGTGTTAAGCACTTTTAAATGCCACTTTCTCATAATAAACATTCAGTGATGATTTCCTTTTGGACAGTAATATAGTGGTAGATTTACTCTGGCAGTCAAACTGAGTTGAAATTCCCTCGAACAGAATTTACAGGATTAGAAGAATATCATAAACATCTGAAAACACTGCACAGTCATACACAGGAGATACAAAGATCTCAAAAACTGCCAGTAAAAATGGTGTCTTCGGTAAAATCCTCCTTATCTTTCATCTTCATGTCTCACTTTTAAATACACTGTAAATAGAATTTTGCCTCTTACCATATTTCAGTCAAATGACAAAACACAGACCTCTTTTTATTCATTCAAGGTGAATTGTACCATGAAATAAGTGCTGCAAAGTGCCTACAGTCTGTCAGTACTGTCTAAAGCCATAAAGTCCAGATTTCCAGGCACATAAAACCAGCTGAACCCCAAAAGCAGTTTAGACAGAAATTTTATTATATAATTGAATGAATCATAGAATCATAGAATGGTCTGGGTTGGAAGGGACCTTAAAGGTCATCCAGTTCCATTCTCCTTGCCATGGGCAGGGACACCTTCTACTAGACCAGGTTGCTCTAAGCTCTGTCCAGCCTTTCCTTGAACACTTCCAGGGATGGGGCAGACAGAGCTTCTCTGGGTAACCTGTGCCAGGGCCTCACAGCCCTCAAGGGGAAGAATATTTTCCAAATATCTAACCTAAACTTATCCTCTTTCAGTTTCAGTAGTAATTTTTAATGGTGAACTCTCTCAGCTTCTGTAGGATGCTAGAACTCATTTAACTCAGGTACTCATGTTATGTGCTCTTCAGTGTTAGGTGTTGAAAACGACACCTCCATTTAGGTATCTCTATTATCTTAAAAATATTGGATATCACTCTTTGGGTAGTTTCAGATGTGATCAGATAGTGATAAATTTGTACACTGACCTTTACCTAGTTATATAAAAAAAATTTTGCTATAAACACTTAAACAAATAATGCTCCACTTGGACAAACATAATTGTACGTTTTCTTAGGTATCTCTGCTTTGTAATAATAATGTCTCATTACCCACCAGAGGGAGCTCAGTCAAACGTAAGGGCCTGTTCCACTACTGTAAATTAGTGACAGCTATTTGAAGGGTTATAAACAGATTTAAGCACATTTTTAGAAGTTAATGCATAGCTGGATGTAATTTATATTAGCTGGGAACTGTAATGTGGGTGGTTTGGGTTTTTTTGCTGGAAAGAATACTCCTTTTTTGAAATTATTTCAAAAAGAAGTGTTTGCATTCTTGGCAAAGTTAATTTACCAGGAGGTACTTCTTCATATGTGAGCAGCTGGCTTTTATTTTCACAGCCATGGAGGATACACTCTGAATAAATCTATTATTTAGAACAGCATTTATAGGAGTATGTCTGAATGTGCCTCTGTCTTCCATGAATACTAACATTTGTATTTTTTTGTACTGACAGTAAACATGTATATTGACATTCTTGCAGACCAGGAGTACAACAAGGTCTGACCACAAGACCTTGGCAAGACAAGCCAAGGTTCTTAGCAGGTAATGTTAAATGATGCATTTGCTTCTGACTGCTCTTAAAAAGTTCAGAGTGGTTAACTTATTTCAGCTGTCCACACACAGTAGAGGAATGTGAAAGTCAAAGGCCCAAGCTGGGGAGAGCACTGTGATGAAACGGCTGTGGAGAAGTCTGCCCACAAGGCAATCTGGGCTGTGCATTGAGATTTGTTATACACTTGTAAGAAATTTACGAGACAGAGGTGAAAGTTTTTCAATTACAGAACATCACACTGCTGTTCCTTCATGTGGGAAACTGGGGATCCAGTTCATAAAAGTACCAAACTCTACTTGTGCAGTGAAAGCAGAAAAAGCCCATTACTGGGGCTGCAGTTATTCAGTACTGAAGTGCTCTGGCTTCAGGGCAGCTTTTACTCTACATTGGCTATTTATCAAGGCTTTATTTATTTTTAAGGCAAATACAGCAATTGGCATAGAATTGGGCTCAATGACCCTTATGGGATCCTCCCAACTCAAGGCTTTCTATGATTCTATGATCAGCGGAATAGTCATATCCTGATACTGGTTATTCCTCTTTCTGTAGAACTATCTGCAATGCTCTGACATCTGTATTACATCATAACTCTGTTAATTCTAGACATAGCTGACAAAAATATAACCTTAATGAAGTAAATATTCCAGTAGAAAATGTTAGTGTAAACTAAGCTTGGAAAAAGTTTGGGAAACATCCAAACCAAAGCTTCTTAATGTTGAGCTAAGGATAATAGCCTGTGCATTCTATTGGTGCAAACCATAAGCAGCCAGAAAGCAAGCAGTTAAGGCAACAGCCCACTCACCAGTTCCTCTTCCTAGCTGTACCTACTTCCTTTCCATCACTTACAGTTCTCATATCACTTAACTAATTCTAAGCAGCCAAAGCACATTTTGGCATCTGGCTGCACATTTGTTTCATCAGCACACACATCCTCATTTCATTTCCCTAATTCCTGTATTAAAATTTAGTATAAGATTCAGACAAATAGCTAAATCCACAGACCACCTACTCTCATATTTTCTAACCAGTTCAAGGAAACCAAGCATCTGACACAGCAGGCACCTGCTGGCTGGTAGAATTCCTTGCTGTCACATACCAGCACTGAACCACAAAACATCACATGTAGCATTTGGAAACCACCTTGAGCACATGGTGATCATCAGACCATGTCATAAGCTTGCCAGCCAACTGGATCTGAGCTCTAGGCTGACGCTGCTTATGCAGTGGGGATGGATTGTGGTCAGGGGGGATTAAAGGAACTGAGGTTTAGAAGGGGGAACTGATAATTGGTGTGCAGAAAAGCAGAGTGACTCATATGCTAAATCTTGTGCTTTCTACAGAATAAACCACTGGACCATGCAGTGGTGGAAGCCTGGGTTGAGGATAACAGTGATTTGTGAATGGTTGTCATCTTTCATTCATATGGGTATGAGTAACACATGACACTACTTGTAAGGAGCATTGAAGAACTTAGAGGTGACTGGCACTGTCCCAAGCAAGGTAGATTCTTATAAAATAATCTACTTTGAATTTAAAAAACGTTTTGGTGTGCATGTGAAAGACCATCTTGATAACTCCCAGTTTAACATTGCAAAACCAAGCGACTCAGTGAAAGAAATGGTGAGGTCGAGGCTGCCCCTCCAACTCCGCTTTGCTACCTTCCCTCCCTCCATAATATGCAATGTGGTGCAGCCATGCAGCCAGTGTCTGGTGTCATGCCAGACAAGTCCATCAAGATGGACGACAGAGCCCAGCTTTTTGGTACTTGTTCAGCCTTAGTCTTTCATTGCTGCACACCTTCCAGGCCCATCATGGAGACAGTTAATAGTTTCATCGTGGATTTTCCAAGGATATGTATCACCATATCATCCACTCATGTGCATGCCATGACATTCCACCTTCTCCAGGAGGGAGAAGACCCTCAGAGCTGTGGGTGCACAGGTACAACTGTGGAGGTATGAGGATGGGAGGGAAAAGTCATGCCAGCACCCAGGTTTTGTCAATTCTCCTCACAGTCCTGCTGGACAGGGCCAGCGGTCTTCCTGTTACCTCACTGCCTGGACCAAACTTCCTTTCCCTGCCGCCCTTTTCTTCCATCATTGCACATTTTGTACCCCCAAAGAAAGAGAGGCAAGACTCCTCCAGACAAATCTCCCCTGTTCCTTTACACACTTCCACTTGATGCATTGATCAAGAAAGGAATTGTAGGGAAAAACACTGAGTGGCTTCATGATTAAGACTGTGACTAGCTCATTCCTGCAAGGTGTTCTGTGACTGGAGATGAAGCAGCAAAGGGTCCCATGGCAGAGCTCCCCAACCACACAACCCAAAGGAAGGCTGAGAACACCCCTCTGTCCCACCCGTGCCTATTCATCCCCACTATTAGCAGCGCGTAATCCTTGCAAAGGCCTAGATGGCAATAAAGCCTCTGGGGGAAGGTGACACACTTCCAAAGATCATTAATTCACAAAATCAGACAGAATAGAGCTAATCCTGGAAAGGGAAACATTTGAAAAAAAAAAAAAAAAGGCACCGAACTCAAACTTGCAAGTCGTCGTCTTCCAGACTTTCCAAGTGTCGAGTCACCCTCAGCTTTGGCTGTTTCAAGACTGCATGAGTCATATCCTTGCTAACTGGAAGGCTTAAACTGAGTTTGTTCAGCATTCTTTACGATGGAAGGAAGTTAGCAATGATAGAAAATGGAAAGCACAGATCTTGTTTTTATTTTAAACCCATGTACTTCACTGTTTCTTAAGTGGTTTGAAGCAAATGCATTTACCATGGTAGTGGGCATGCTCACTTTTGCCAACCTGAATAATCTAGATAACAGCAAGAAATACACTTTGTCTGTAATATAACTGCAGTTCTCACAGGCTGTAGTCACATGTTATAAAACTGAACCTTTCACTGGCACTTGATTTCGAAAGCTGAAACAGGCTTCTAAGTTCTTGGGTGAAATACAATGTAAAATCAGCTTTGAAGTAATTGTATAAAACTTGTTTTTATAGCATGAAACATACTACAGGACCTAAATGTGCAGACCACTTCAACCAGGGCACAAATCATATTGTCTGCTTGGAAAATACAGGATCAATATGATAAATACTTTATTAAAAAGCTTAATTTCAGCTCTTTCGTCAGCGGCTCCACTGTATCTAGAGAAAAACAGCATGTTAAAATTGGAGACTTATTGAATGCGAAATATTTCTCACTATTATGCTCTTGATAGACAAATCAGGAGATGAATGATAGACACAGCAGTTACCTCTCAGAAGGTTGTTCCAGCTACCTTTACTCTTTTCAACACCTGGATGATTTTCTGGGTTATGTTGACTATGCTACATTTTATTTGAACTTGCCTATGAATATTTTTGGAAAATTCCATTTCCCTACCTTCCTGCCTCTGAATCCCACTTACCCAACTATGTTTTCTTTTAAAAATATTTTCAAGAGATACTTTATTTTTTTTTCCTTGGTACTTCTCTATCAGTTTTACTCATTTGAATTGTGATACAATTTCTCTGAGTCACTGCTCTCAGGCACATGAGCATGCATGCAGGCAAATATGTTCATACAAGGCTGTTATTTTTTATTTTCACCATAACTAAGAGCAGGAGGAAAATTTGATTGCACATAGCTACAGTCCAAGTTGAACATAAAACTTTGACTTGAATTAGTTTGGGATCGTTTAAGAATTTTATATTTATACAGGCTGTTAGGCTGGACCACACCAAAAATTTGGTGTCTGCACATCTGTAAAATATTTCCTGAATTCTTCTATACTGGCCAGTGTCTACAGGCTAGGAAAAACATACTCCCTGTCTATTCTCAAAATGCTGATTGTCACAAATGAGGCCCAAGCTTTCCTTCTCCACCTGACTGTGGCTCTCCCTCAGGTTTTTCTCCCAGCATATGACTTGTCATTTTTCTGATATCTACAGCATTGGGGCTGCACTTAAATAGAAAATTTCAAGGCAAACACAGTTATTTGTAAGTAAAGGTCTGCTGATCCATTTGCATCCAAAGCCAGTCTGTCAATAAACTAATTTTATGTACTTTATATGGTTTTCAATGAATTCACTGAAATTATCCCCCTGGATGACGTTTTCAAGGCTGGATGGAAAAACCTTTGACTAAAATGACAAACTATTTAAAAATGAGAATTCTCTTGCTCAAAACACATAAACACAGGCCAAAAAACCCCCCATTTTAGAATCTATTGTGTTCTGTGCTCAAAGCAAAGCTCTGATTTCTCTTCAGATTTTGTTTCTCATCAGTGCAAAACTCAAACAAGGCTTTTCCAGCACTTCCAGGCCTGGTATTCCAAGTGGTTTTTATTAACTATGGTTTTTTTTCTCTTCAACTTCCACAAGGTACAGTGAAAATTGGATCCTCAGATAATGTGGAAAGAGGAATAAATACAGTGTTAAACACCTCAGGGAGCATGCCAGCAGGAAGCATGTACCTCAAGAGTGGTGATTTCCTAGGAAGAGCAGAAAGCAGGTTTAGATGCTGACACTGCCCTGGTGGCTCAGGAGAAGTGGAAACAAGGTTGTCCTCTCCTGCTATCTCTTCATGCTCTCTTGCTGCAGTGCCAGGTGCCTGGAGTAAAGCAGAGCCAGTTTTCACACCTGTGATGCAGGGAATACTGTACACAATTAGCACAGAGAAATTACAGCTTGTAATTATTTTTTTGTCCCTTTGCTGCCAGGAATTGTTCTGATTAACATGAAATTCCATTTTCTTAATAGATTAGTTATAATAATCAAAGCTGAATTTCTGGTGGAAGTCTTAAGTTCATAGTTTTCAATTACTAAGACACATTTCAGTACTAATAACACATTGAGTTGAATTCCAAGCTCATGGAGACGTACCAAGCTGCATCTGTCAAGCGGAGTTTAAAATACAAGGTGGTTTGAGAACATTCAGAACATAAAAGGGCTTTTCTACATCCACTTTTAATGAAAAAACTGCTGTACGAATAGAAATGCAAGTATAACAAAGATTTTACAGATGATCTAAGAAAATATAGGGATAAATAGAGCAAGTAAAACCGACATTTTACTTCGGTTATTTGTGTATCATGGAACTCCTGTCCCTACTTACAGCCACTTATGCTTCAAAACAGACCAGAAAATAAGAGCAAAAGATCCTCAGAACAATTTTACTGACATAGTCTCTGTTGAAACTATAACGAAAATATGATTCTTACATTAATTTTTCCTTTCTTGCATGCCAAAAAATACAATAAAAAGACTCTCAAGTAATCTTTCCATTTGAGGAAGGAAAGTTTGATCTCATCTGTTTCCTTTTAATTTTATAACTTGCAAATTATCACTGGCAGTGCACTTGTTTGATAAAAAATTATTTTGTTACTTCAACTTTTAATGTGCAATTTCTCAGATTTTATACAACAGTGTGAAGTTGACATGAAATGTAGTTTTTACCAGTGAGGAGATCTGCTTCAAGAAAACTTCCAAACACTTTAGGCATGAGGAAAATAATTTAAAAATAATTCACCAAACTAAAATTAACATACATGTATTCCAAATATTAGCATTGTCCCTGCTCTATGCCTTAGTATGATTCAAATTTCCAGCATAGAGACTATTTATATAATTTTCTAGTGTGTCCATATCATCTTAAATTGGAAGAAATATGTTTAGAAAAGAAACCTGATCCACTAGAACATATAATGGGGATAGATTAACTTCAGTTACATTACTTGAAATAAAACATTCATTATATAATGGATGAAATATCCATTATATTAAGCTACTGATTGGCAAGCATTAAATCAAATATAGACTTCTACATACTCTGTATCTGTAGTAAAGTGTTGCAACACATTAAACAGATCTTTATTTTAAAATCTCTTTCTAGCACAGGACCAATCCTGCATGAACTGCCTCGCATGAGGTAGTTGGGAGTTATGAGGAACCCTGTCTCTTCTGGTACTGTATCCTGAGCTTTTCCAGTTGCTCCACACACTGCGTCTGGGCCAGCTTCAGTGTTCGGTTCTCTTCTGTCAGTTCTGCATACTCCTTAGCCAGCTGAGCAGCATCCATGCTTTCTTTTTCCACTTGTTCCAGTCTGGCAATCAGCTCCTTTCTGATGATTATTAAAAAAAAAAACAAACAACCAAATATTAAAGATGGCAGCAGGCAAAAATTTGTTGTCATGTTAGGTTAAAGATGGGCTGTGGGTTGTTAACTTTATTTGTATTACTTGAACTTATGTGAAACAAGGACCTAGAAAATTAATTTTTTAAAGTCCTGTTTTTTCCCTTTAAAAGATGAAGCTTCCAAAATCTCTGATAGGTTTGCTGTTCAGTGACCAAACCTGAAAAATACTGTGTTCATGTGTCTGTCTTTGGGACTATTCAGCAGGAGAGAAGGCTTTGGGGAGACCTTAGAGCCCCTTCCAGTACCAAAAGGAACTCAAACAGAGCTGGAGAGGGACTCTTCACGCAGGTGAAAAGGCAAGGGAATGGCTTTAAACTGAAAGAAAGCAGGATGAAATGGGATATTGGGAGGAAATTCTTCCCTGTGAGGGTGGTGAGGCCATGGCATAGGTTACCCAAAACCTGTGGCTGTGCCATCCCTGGAAGTGTTCAAGGCCAGGCTGGATGGGGCTTGAAGCAACCTGGTCTAGTGGAAGGTGTCCCTGTCCATGGCAGGGAGTGGAACTGGATGAGCTTTAAGGTCCCTCCCAATCCAAACCATTCTACTGATTATATGATTCTGTGATTTCTAATGTCAGTAAGAGCTGAACATGCCGTTCATGGTGGAGAATCAAATTCCTGGAGATGGCTTGCTAATACTTTGCCAGAAGAATAACAATTTATTTTTCTCTTGATACCAGATATCATTGAAAGAGAGTGAGGTGTTTTTGTTTGGTTGGTTAGATTTATCAGTAAGTTCTGTGAAGTATGCCTGGTTTCCTTATCTATACTACAAACAAGTCCAGTAAGTACTAGGCACTGAATCTGAACTACATATATTGTTTCTATAATGTATTTAAGCTCAGACCTTAGCCCTGCTGCTGAGGAAGAGCAATATAGCTGCAAACCTGACCCCTCCTGGTCCTTTTAAGCGCAGACACAGGAGGATTTAAGCTTTGGCTTCTTTTGGATGGAGTCACACAGTGCCCTATATTCCCAGAGCTGGCCAGGAGCTGGAGTTTCCTGTATACTATCAACTGAAATTACGTCATTACAAGTTAAGATAAAAGAGGTCTTAAAACACACTGAAGGCATGAGTAATTCACAGAGTATCTAATTGCTCTCCCCTTAGTCACCGACCAAGTTAGCCTGGCCTCTGGGGATGTTTTTTCCCTTTAAGTCAAAAATCCACCCATTACAGGAAATGTCTTCTAAAAGGTTCTTTTGGTCATTCTATCTCAGAGATTAGTTAATCTTTTAACTTTAACTTCTTCCCTGTGACTTTGTTTCTCAGTCATGTAAAAACAATGCTTAGATCATCAGTGGGAAGTTGTTAATGCCTTCATAGTAGACCGATTTCACTGCAGTCCTTAAAGAAGCCCTCTTGTCAGGCTAGACCAGTGCTTTCAGATAGGAAATCCTACAGATCAGGAATTCTATTCCCACAGGTCAGAGTATTCACGAAAAAATAACATTTCTCTGTTTGCTGATCACTTATGTTACCTGCAGCTGCAAAGCTACCACTTAGAGCAGCAAAACTGTAAATCTGGCTTTATAAAAGCATTTCTGTCTGGCCTTCTTTTAGAATTGGTTTGACCTTCCTCTGTCTTTACTGCAGCTTTCACTGATAGTAGGGTTTGCCCATGGTTTTGTTGACTGTTTATAGTCACAGTTACTGCAGTTCAAGGAGTCACAAGTTAGAAGAGACCCTTGGCACAGCCATTTCTACAAACTGTGCTTCCCTTAGATAAAAATAAAAGGAAAAAAAAGAGAGAAGAGCTAGCAGTCACTACAGAAATTTTAAATCATCCCAAAGAGGCAGCACATAGGCATCCCCCTATACAATGTCTTTGTTTTATACTACTTAGGTAATGCAGAGCAGCTGTGCTGCAGCAGCCTCTTCTTTTTCCTTTCACCAGGT
Organism: Vireo altiloquus; assembly: GCA_013396875.1. Classification (NCBI taxonomy): domain Eukaryota; kingdom Metazoa; phylum Chordata; class Aves; order Passeriformes; family Vireonidae; genus Vireo; species Vireo altiloquus. The sequence goes on along the minus strand of VZRF01014193.1, from coordinate 80,335 downwards.
GACAGGTGCATTCAATCAGGCCTTTGAGAGAAAACATCAAGAGGGTATTTTTGCTCAGTAGCATTCTGTTTACATTTAACACAACACAGCTGTACAAGTTTTAAACACAGCAAGCCACTAAGACTTTCATTGCTCTGTGGCTGGGTCATTCTAGATCAACCAATTTTCAAAGAGGGCAAGACTTTTGTTTCTGGAGACCAAATGAGAACTTCTGCAATATTTCTTTGCAATTATTCTCTGGTGCAAGGTTGGACTGAAGGGCTAATTCAAGCTCTTTCAAATTACAGACTGTTATATCAGAAGAGTCCAAACAAATGAATTCAGAATCATTCTTCCTTATTTCTCTTACACTCATGAACTTCTTAAAAGGGAGATGCAGTGAACGCATAATAGGTAATCAGCATCTTAAAAGCAGGTGGGGACTTTCAGTTGAAATGGAATGGTACTCACTACTTTGGACTTGAGCCAGGAGAGGCACAGACAGACAACGTGCAAACTCAGACAGCTCTATTAATGAGTGTCAGTCCTCATTTGACTACATTCGGCGCAGGCATGGCTTTCATGCTGCTCTCCAGTAATATTCAAGCAGCACAGATAACTTTCCTCCCCCCTCTCCAGGACTTAGCTTTCCTGTCAAACACACTCTAAATGCATTAAAATCAATATACTCATTGCTGTAGTCCACACTCTCGTACCTCCCTCACAGAAAGCAGTTTCCTTGCACTGAGGTAGTAAAATTGCCCACTTCTGAGTCAGCAGAACCTACTTATTCCCTTCCCATCAGGATCAACACCTGTTTACAGGATAGGGTGATGTTTCAGGCTGATACTGTCAGCCTGCCACAGATCTAAAATTAGAGTACCAGGGGCTTGCTAAATGTTATGAATGGTGTAGTTTACAGAGCTCACAAAAGGATGAGGACAGTAACTAACATTTACATTAATCCAAGATTTGAACTTAGCTTTCAGAGGTTAAAGAACACCATACTAAGCTCTTGCACCATCTAGACTTTATTGTGGATGCTTATTAAACAGATGTAGCACTGTGTAATCTGTGTTTTCCGTTAATGGTTACCCCAAGTTTAAATATTAACAGTATTTATAAGGTATTTTCTAAACTAGTGCTGAGGTACTCAAAGCTTTGAGACAATCTGCAATGTGCACTTGAAGTGTTCTTTTTTGGGGAGGGGTTTGGGAGGCAACATAAGTGATTTGCATCATAAACCAATAAACCACAAGCCATGGCAAAGCAGGACAAAAGCACAGCATGGTCTTAGTGGAATTATTTTTCTTGTTCTGGCCTTTATGACTAAACACACAGAGAGCAGAGCTCCTTAACACTCATATTCACAATGAATAAATACAAAGAAAAGTGACAGACTAAGCAGATAAATCTGCCTGGAGATGAGTGTATTTAGAGATGGACTGGACACAAGGAAAACGGTTTCCAGAATACAAAGAATCAGATTTGTCCTTCCCCCATTGTGAACAAATTATCCAGGATCATGCATCTGTGACAGTACAGTGCCTTCCCCGACAACTGGTGTGTACTGGTGGCCATAAGGTCATTTTGCCCTCCCATATTTGGCATGACTTTCACATCAGGGGGATCTATCAGACTGTAAGGTAACTGCTGTCTGAGGAGATTGTCCTTTCATGTTCAAAGTCTACTAATTAATTTAAAAACAACATCACTAAAGACATTAAAGTCTGCTTTAATGTAAATGAAAATGTCTCAGATGCTAACACATAAAAAGTCAGAGAATGACAGAACAGTTTGAGTTGGAAAGGACCTTCCAAAAGCAAGGACAGTTCCTTTAGAAGAGGAGGTCTCTCTTTGTATTAGAAAAGTTGTAATTTAATTTCTAGTATTTGGCAAGTAACATATATTTTGCATACATGTGAGATGATAAAAAAAACAGGTCTAGAATGCAAAAACTACTGGAGAAAAGGAGGCTCAGGGGGACCTTCTCACTCTCCACATCTCCCTGACAGGAGGATGGAGCTGGGTGGGGGTCAGGCTCTGCTCCCAGGGAACAAGGGTCAGGGTCAGAGGAAATGGCCTAAAGTTGTGCCAGGGGAGGTTCAGACTGGATATTAGGAAAAACATTTTAATTGAAAGGTTTGTCAAGCACTGGAATGGGCTGCCTAGTGAAGTGCTGGAGTCACCATCCCTGGAGGTGTTAAAAAATCACGTGGAGGTGGCACTCAAGGACACAGTTTAATGGTGAACAGGGAGGTGGTGCTGGGCTGGTGGTTGGACTTGATGATCCTAAAGGTCTTTTCCCACCTTAACAATTCTATGATTCTATGTCTACTGTAACGTGTAAAAGAAGGAAAAGAAATCATGGCCGAGAAAATGAATGATCCTAAACCCAGTGGTGATCAAATGATATTTTCTGTAGAGTTATATTAGAATTGTCTGGGGGAGGAAAAAGAGATAACCAGCCGGTTCTAAGAATATAAGGTACAGCTAGCAACCATGGCAACTCTAATATTTAACTACATAATCCAGGGTCATTATCTAGTAATAGCAATATAACAAGTGCTCAAAATAACCAGCCATCCCATCCCTTTCACCCCAATTTAGATACCCAAAACCATCTGTTATGGAAATATGTGTGTGTTTCTGGAACATAAATTAAATTACATTCTGTGCCCTAAATGTGGTGTGTACTTGCTTCCACACCCTTTTCTTTTATTTTCAGTCATGTCTCCCATTTCAGAGTGTTTTTTTCCCTTGTACTGCATATTGCTGGCATAAATGTGAAGAGTTTGAGTGAAGACAGCAAACAAAGCTATGATTAAATTAGCAAAAAACTACCCAATGTTCTTTCAAATTCTTGATTTCTTTTTTGTTCTTGAGTAACTTCTTTCCCCATACTTATTTGCTTTGTTCTTTGATGTTCCTTTTTTTTTGAAACTGCAATCTCTTTTTTTCTTTGACATTTCCCATTTTCCTGTGAAATACTTGTCATCTTCTCTCTCACTGCCAGCCTAGTACATTCACTTGCCATCTATATTGCACAAAAGAAAAAGTAAGTAAGCTTTGTTCTTGCCTTGATGAAAAGCAGCCCTTGTAATTTCACTTCACTGACTTTTTACCTTGGCCATACTCAATGCTCACATTACAAGTCAAGCTAAGCAGAAGTAAAAGCCTTTGAAAAGTTGTAAAAGATTCAATGTTTTTCACTATTTTTAAAACAATGTTTTCCAACTTTCTATTTCTAATATATATATATATATACATATACACACACACACCTGCATATATTATTTCATGTATGAAACATTACACTTAACTTTGGAGGTTGGAACAAAAATTGTTTAAAGTAGAATTATCTCTGCTCTGTTTTTTTTTTGGTTTGTTAAAAAGCTCTAATACCTGTATAGATATTTATGTCAGGTTAATATTTCTTCCTCCTAGCCAACAAATAAAAAATAATTGTGTAATCCATTTTCTGCTTTTATCCTGTCAGTCATAGCCTTCAGCATTCTGTGTGTACTATCAGCAGGCGCTACTGGTACAGAAACTGCCAGATGGGACTTGCCATTGGAATGACACAGGTGAACTGATCTGTGAAGAGAAGCTGGGAGCACTGGCAAGGGTACCATCCAACAGCATTTGTGATTGCCTTTGGTAAAAATGTACACTGAAAAACACTATAAAAGCTGTTTGTTCCCTTTATGAGGGAACTTGATCATTGCCCATTTTATTAAAATAATATTTAAGAGAAATAGACAATAGATAGCAGGTGTAGTTGGCAATTGGGAATCTTCATTTCCATACATACAAATTCAAATGTAGAAGAAGATGCCCACAGCAGAGGCAAATTTTAGAAAATTGTAAACTCCATGTTTACAATTTGATTATAATTGCTTTTGAGGCTAGGAGCTTGTGCATCTCATCAGAGATTTTAGACAAGTCAAAGCATCCTTCCCTTCTAAAAATGGTATACTCAATACTTCCAGAGATGGGGCAGTCAGGGTTCTCTGGGCAACCATTTCCAGTGCTCCAACATCCTCACAGGGAAGAATTTCTTCTTAATATCCAATCCAAACCTACTCTGTTGGTTTAAAATCATTTTGCCTTGTCCTATCTCTACACGCCCTTGTAAATAATCTCTCTGCATCTTTCTTGCAGGCTCCTTTCAGGTAGTGAAAGGCCACAGTGATAAGGTGTATATACAAGTGTATACATATATAAGTATATGCATGCACATATATGTATATACATACAGAAGGCGAAACATGCATGCCACCCCAGCTATTATAATCCACTCTTGATTCAGTATATGCTACCCTCTAAACTACTTTTAACTCCCAAACTGTAAGTGCGGATAATATTTTTAGACATCAATCAGTGAACACTAGAGCTAAACTCTCTTTTACTTCTCACTTACTCCTTTGCCTCCACACTTATACTCCCTTTCTACCTAGTTTTAGATAAAATCAAGGCTAATGCGTTCAGGTTTGTTCGCTTACATGTGTGTAAAGCTACATGTGTCCATTATAATAACTTTCTAATCCACCTTTCAATTTCAACCAAACTTCATGTGGTAAAGAGGTCCCAATTGGTTTCTGGAGGGTTTAATAAAAACAGACTGCTACAAAAAGGAAAGGTACCCCAAGGAAGAAAGGCAGTCTCATGAGGCTTGCTCCAAAATACTACAAAATAGGTAATCTACCTGCAGGTAAGAGTTATAAACAATCCACATCTGGAGAAAAAAATACCTTCAGTTGGCACTTGCATCTTATTAAACCTCGAAATCAGGCAACCACAGTGCACCAGCCTGTAGGAAATTAAACGCCTTTGATCCCAATGCTGTAGGATCATTTTTTCAGGTTAAGACACATGGGAGGTGTGAAAGGTGCTGCCCTGATATGAGTTATGTTTAGGCATTTCACAGCTATACAGCATATGAACACAAGGCTGCAAATATGTAATTAGAAGGTACATAAGAGACACAATAATATAATTCCATTTGTTGCCTTATTCAGCCATTCTTAACATATGTTTACTGGGGCATGGATTTCACAGAACTGGTTCAGCAAAGACAGCAGTGGTGGAAGCTTCCTGACATTGTTCCACTGTTGACATCCACTGGTGGAATGAAGGAAAATGCCAGCCTGAAGCCCTTTAATTCATCCAGGATAAACACCATGAGAGGCTGGCCTCTGGGCTCAGAGATTGATTAGGATAGTTGTGAGTTCAGGTGAACAATTTTTTGCATATACCTGCTCTTCTCAAGAAGCAAACCATTTCTAATTTAGATAGTACCACAGACTTATAGATTAAAAAAATTCAAACAGCAATTTTTTTTTTTTTTTAATTCCAGAAAGTGCAAAAATATACATGAATGTCTCATTTTTATGAGCTCTAATCATTCTTCATAAATAGGCATAACTGATTCAGGGATGTGCCAATATTAATAATAATGGATTTATATTAGTAGACTCTAAAACCCAAATGATTTAAGGCTACCTTTGGTGTTTATACAACTTAAGTCAAGAACCTAAAGAACTGTGGTCATGACTTGGCAGTGAGTTTTTGAGAAATCTCAGAGACAAGTTGGGAAAAGCAATTTCTTTCTAACTTGTCTTCAATTCTAAATAGTTAACTCCATTTCTAAGGTAGCTCTCTGTAGTTTCCCAGGAAGAAGAATGTAAATATGAGAAATGTTTATGGTAAAGTGTTTGCCTGACCAATCAAAGGTTTCCTCTCTGTTCTTGTTGTGCATTCCATTCTGGTGTTGGACACACACAGACACGGGGAGACATGGAGATGGATCGCAGCTCCAGCACCTGCTGTAGAAGCTGCTGATCTCTCCCTCTCTCTCAATCATCTCTTTATTAACATCTATCTACTTATCTATCTATAAATAAAGCCTTCTGATCATCAATCTATGAACACAGAGTGATTTGTAGACCAGGCCCTCAAAATAGGGCTGCATCTTTTCTACAAAGAACCATTTAATATTTTATATTGCACTTGGATTTTCAGAGTAGACAAAGACACATGGTTTCCACTGAATTGATTGCTAAATACATATGTGAATGGCTTATATTAGACAAACAAATTTGAAAAATCATTGCAAATTTTTTAAAATTAATTATCTTCTAATATCTTTTTTTCACTTTTGATTGGCCAAGTTCAATTAATGATGGATCAAATGCAAACACTGTGAAATGATGAATCAAAATGCAAAATGCATTTTCCCATGACATTGGACATCTTTTCCAGCTTTTGTCTTTCAGCATCTGAGGGCCACATAGGTCCTTCAGTGGAAAGGGATTTGCAGTGGGAAACTTAAACTAGCTTTGACGCTTCAGGCAAAAAGTAATTATATTGTGCCCATAGCCATCAACCCAGATAAAGACATCTCACTTTCTTACCCTGCATAGTTTGGATTCAGGGAGTTCTTTGGTTGCCTTGTAAGACTACAAGATTTTAACATTTTCCCTCCCATTATCTTGCTTCTGCAGCTGAAGATTCGCATGGATGCAAACTTGGCTGAACTGCAAGGTCAACTGGGCAGAGATTTCATTACTCACCTTCTTTCCTCTCTCTGAATTTCTTTTTCAGGTTTCTTGTGGAAAGGGACCGACAGCCACAGAGTGCACTTTGCCATTTAATAGTCAGGCAAAAGATGACAGGGCTACGAGTACCCACCATAGACAAGAAACAAAGTCTCCAGCTTACTCACTTTGGGTATGAACACCTGAAATGCCAATGTATATTGAACCAGTGTACGCAAAAATCTCACAGAAACATGTTTACTAATACTGTCGAGTATTCTAAGCCTAAATGAGGATCCATTATGTTCTTCATTAAAGCATGCAAAGTTTATTGAAAAAACTAAAATTGAAAAGGGGATCTATCCAGCTGAACTGGATTATGTGACCTAGAGGCTGTTAATGAAGGTTTTAAGGGACATCCACAAAGCTGAGGGCCCAGAACTTCAACAGCCCTTAGTGGCCGCCGTTGATCCTGCAGAGCAATGGCCAACTTGTTCTCTACTGTGACCATCAGGCAGAGGCATGAAATCATTGAACCAGAATGCCTCAGGTTAGAAGGGACCCCAAAGATAATCCAGTTCCACGCCCTGTCACAGGCAGAGGACACCTTCCACTAGACCAGGTTGCTCCAAGCCTCATCCAACCTGGCCTTGAACACTTCCAGGGATGGCACAGCCACAGGTTCTCTGGGCCCTGTGCCAGGGCCTTATCACTCTTACAGGACAGAGTTTCCTCCCAATATCCCATCTTACCCTGCCTTCTGTCAGTTTGAAGCCATTCCTCCTTGTCCTGTTACTCCAGGCCCTTATAAATAGTCTCTCTCCATCTCTCTTGTAGGCTTCCGTAGGTACTGGAAGGCCACAATTATAAGATATGTATAAATAAGTATATACATATATAAGTGTATATGTATATAAGGTCAGAAAATACAATGTTAAATCTTCATGTTTCAAACAGGGTTTTACAAAGAGAATATACATCAGTAAATCCTTTGGGAAAGTTACTCACTTTCTTTCTTCCAGCAGAGCAATTTCTTTCTTGACCTCATGGTACTCTTCTGCTATTTTGCAGTGCTGTTTATACACCTGCATAGATTCCTTAGAGTCATGACAAGGAGGCAGAGGCTTTAAGAAAAAAAAGAAGAAAAAACCCCACTGTTTTTTGAATGAAATATTAGTTAAAACCCCACATATTTTGAAAGATACAATATTTATCTAAATTCCTGTGAGAATACCTGAAGAATTTTGTTCCCTTAATGGCAGGATGTGGCCAACTATTCCTAGTGATGGCTTTTCATGGAGGGAAAAAACCCAAAACCGTTCCCTGCATAAGAATATGTGTAAAACTTCAAGTGTAAGAATTTTCAGAACTCTCCTTGTCAGCTTTGCAAAATATCCCTGAAGATTTTTCGAAGAAGGATTTCTCCCTTGCCTCCCTCTTTTTCAGCTAGAGTGATATGTAAATGTTAAGGGTGATGCATTGGTCAGACCTATCACATACATCTTTTCACTGCAGGAACTGACATCATTGCAGCAAGACCAATTTTTTTTCAATGCACCCTGAATGTAATAAATACGGCAAATAAAACCAATCTGTCCTAGGACTCCTCATGTGAATTTCATACAAGTTCTTGAAGATACATTTTGGTTAAATGTAGGTGCCTTTTGCTCCTTAAAAAAGGACGCATCTTAATTCAGGCTTCAGGCTTGACTGTCACATCTTGGTTATAACACTTTCAGGAAGTATTTTTAAGTTATTAGCCATGAATCTGTTGACTGTAAATGAAGTCTGAATAGCATGCTTGAGCCACCTGTTTTAAGTAAAAGGAAACACTTAAAATAGTTTACTGACCAGTTAAATAACATCCAATTGAGTTTCACAATATTAGTAGATTATTTTGCATTTCTTGCTGTCCTACCCTGACTCTTCTGTGGACTATAATATTCCCCTAATGACATTATTGTGAAAAGAAAAGCCCAAGTAGTCAGACTTTTCCTACTTACCATCTTGCAGTCCTTTGTTTTATCTAAACTGGAAATTTAAATTTTACTTAACATATTCAGAGACAAAGATTAAAAACTTGTTTTGTTCAGGAGACAGGGTAAGCTGGCTTCAGGCATAACCCAAAGCACAGATGTAAGTAATGTATGGATCTTGCAAGTATTTGTAGATGGTGTGTGATTTCTCAATGAAATTTTAACACAGACACTCATTCTCCATGTTCTTAATGTAAAACTACTGCATCAGAATTTTTTTGCAGCACATTGTTTCATTTCCCTGATCTTGGAGATTTTGGGAACCCAGGGAAAGGGCAGCCCATTACTTCATTAATCTAATCCCTAGAAAAGGGCTTTTAATTGCATTTCAATGTGGATGAGCAATAGCACCATTCATATAGCCACCCAAATAATAAGCATAAATTTAACAAGACTGAATATAGAAGTCTCAGTGCTCTAATCCAAGAATGCAGGGATGAGCCAAAGCAGCATCTCTGCTATCTACCAGAGATCAGCCACCAACAATAGTGTCACAATAAAACAATTTTGAACAGCACCAAGGGGAAGGTCCCCAAACAGTGATACTTCAAAAGAAAAACACAACAAAACAAAGGAAAAAAACACCTTGGATTTGCTTCCAGTTTAGTTTCTGCTGATGTAGCTGGTTTAAACCAGTTTAAATATTAAAACAGCGTTCAGTTTCTATATTCCAGCTTCCCACTCAAAAGATTATATATAGAGAGCTAAAAATTATCTAGTCATGCTGAAACTTAGTATCTAAGTCTCACTTAGAACCAGTTGCTGATTTTTAAACCCCTTCCTATTGTTTCCTCTTCAGTGATGTTTTTTTCTTACACTGATATTTCAGCACTTAAATTAAATTTAAAACAAATTATACCATCAGTTTACTAATTCCTGTTCATAAAATTATTTTCAATTTGTCTGATGGTATTAAGCACTATATCAAGAACCTTTGAAATCATTAGTGAATTTTTCTTTAAAACATAAATGTGATTATGTTTTCAAATGACTAGATTGAATATCATTGGATCATATTATAGAGTGGTTTGGGTTGGAAAGGACCTTCAAAAGCATCTAGTTCTAGCCCCTTTGCCATGGGTAGGGACACCTTCCACTAGACCAGGTTGCTCCAAGCCCTGTCCAACCTGGCCTTGAACACTTCCAGGGATGGGGCAGCCTGAACTGGACAATTTGGTTTGCTCTTCTGTAATGTGGAAACTTCTAATAAAGGTTTCAGAGATAGTATCTACAGCCTCCATGAGTAATTTCTGGTCAGTAGGGTATGAAACAGGCTTATTAAGCAAACACCTTCTACTGCAGTTACATGGGGAAAGGAGACATACAAATCTCCATTCCACCTGGAAGGACTTCTTAAAATGCCTGTGGCCAGGCAATGGGAAGTAGTGCAGATCCTACCCAATGGCATTCCATGAAGCCTGTATAATGTTAGTATGTTAAGAGATTGCTAGTTTACCGAGGTGACTAATTTCAGAAAGCCTTAATAAAGTTCAGTTTGTAGTATAGGCTTTTTATTACTCAGAAGCAAACGGCCATACTTTTAACTTCCTCTTAGGACAGTCTGAGCTTGCTACATCACAATGTACCTTGCCTGTCTATAAATTAATATAAATAAAAGCATACCTGCTAGACAAGCAAAAAAACCCCCTGCCAAAATAAGTTACATTTAATGGCAACAGTTGCTACTTTTAATCCTGTTTATTTCAGGCTTCAGTGTCATCCACTCTCATTTTCCTGCGCTGGCAAAATATGCACATGCAGCATCTCTGATTTTGTTTACAAAGATAGTACAAGAGCTGCAACTATAAGTTATATTGGTGGTTTATCCTATTATGCCTGATTTTCAACAAGGTCTGATTTTTCCTTGTATTTTGTTTAGTAACTCACTGTAACATTGATAAATGTTCTACAGAATCCAGCAGGTAGACACTAAGAGATCCTTTTATAGCCCATCCTGTAACTGCACATATATATGTAGATCTTTACAAGGCATATGCACTGTTTATTTAGACTTTTGTTCAGAATCCAGATATGAAAAATGTTGGAAGATGACATGCAAAGGTAGTTAATGAAGAAACAGAAAATCACAGAATGGTTTGGGTTGGAAGGGACCTACTTTCCTTGTAGGGGAGGTGCTCCATTCCTCTAATCATCTGGGTGGCCTCCTCTCTTCCTACTTTTTAAGGTAGGTTGAAACAGGTATTCTAAATAAAATCTTTGCTGGGGGAACACAGAATGACAGGTTTCAGGTTTGGGGTTTGTTTTGCTTCAGTCACGTGACTAATTCTTTTGCCTTGCCACATGAATCTCAGCATTTCATATACCCAAAGCTGTAGAGTTGACAGTGCCACTCAAGTGTTCAAAAACTTTATAACAGTTGAATTTTAAATTCACCAAAGTTTATTTGCATTTACATGTTTGTTTAACTGTGAAAAAAATTTAAAACTTTCTCCTGAAAATATTGAAGTTTCAAGAAAAAATTGTATCAGGCAGCTTTTCCAGATCACATGAACTTATCTAGAAGTCTTCAGCACTGGTCTAATTGAAGAGTATGTCTTGCATTTTGTAAATTTGGTACCTTTCAGCTACACTCTTCTGGAAAACTGGAAAATCCAATACCAATATTTTGAATGTGGCCTATGTTCACTATATGTCCTTATGACCATATGCATATGACCATATGCAGTCTTCTATGATGGAAAAAAACGCATTGTGCCAAGCGAAATTAGCACATTGCAGCTACTTTTTTGTTGTGCAACTGGAACTTTTCCCCCAGTTTCAGATACCTATTTTAGGATACATCTAGTCTAGTCTAGTTTTACTATGAAAGTAAGCAGTTCTCTTTCCTCCAAACAATTCAGGTCAACTGGATGAGAGCAATTGTGAGTTTTACTCTCCTTCCTGGGGGATTTTCTATTTTTTTTTAACCTGAGTATGATGCTCTGACTTGGTGAACATGCATACATGTTAACATACATGCATAACATGGTCTTACATAATCTAAGACAAAGTTATCACAGCAGCATTACAGGAGACTTATTAAGTTTCTGGGCAATCAAATCTAATTATAGAGCACCACAGTGCTCTAGGAATTCTCAAGGAAATCAATCCATATTAAAAAAAAAATACAGCATCCTCTTTAAAAACACAGTATACTTTAAAATTTTCTAAAATAAATTTATATGCTTAACAAGAATTCTGGCATTCAGTAGAAGCAATTAAAATTCCAGAGCAAACAAGGTTTCTGCTAATGCTTGTATCACACACAACATACTACCCCTTTCATAACTTTTTCATTACTTTTTTTATAAGAGCATTCTCCACTAAAGCAAGAAAAACTATCCTTTGACTTAAAAAACTGATGTTATAAATGGTTGGAGCTTTTTCTCTCTTGCAGCAATTTTATAGTCATCTAATTACACAGATTTGTAATATAAAATATGACATAAATGTCTCTCAAGCTCAAAATTTCATGAGAAGAGACCATAAAACCATAGAATTGTTTTGTGTTGGGAAGGACTTTAAAGATCACCTCGTTCCAACCCGCAGCCATTGCCAGGGACACCTTCCACTAGATCAGGTTGTTCAGAACCCCGTCCAACCTGGTTTTGACAGACAAAGCATTATAGAACATCCTATGTATCCATATGTGACTTCTCTCTTCAGGATCAAGCTCTCAGTTGGAATAAAGTCTTTGATGAAGAACAGAAAGATGAAGTGAGCAAGTCACAGGAAGTGTTGGAACAGGACAAACAATGCACAGGGCATAGCAATGCAGGTACTCAACACTAGATACCTTCCTCTCCATTCAGTGACCTGAACAAGGCCTCGGATGCTGATGTATGTTTCTAAATACAGCAGATGACCCATAGTAAAGTGTCTCTCAGAGGGGCCACTATGCAGCTAATCAAGGAAGTGACCTCCAAGGACCTGTCCAGCTATTACACAAAGGTTAATGTTTCCCAGTGACAGAGTGACAGGTGTAACCAGCCTACCCTTGCTGCACTACCCACCAAATGGCTCACACACAGGAGGGGGGAAAAGACAACAAAGCCCAAATAAGCAGGTATTGCTCATCAGTGGGAAGAGAATAACTTCCAGTACTGCAAATAAAAGGAATTGAAAGCAAGAAGTTTCTTAATGTGAGTAACTTAGCAGTAAGTTATTAGAGTTGTGGGGGTTTTTTTAATAATAAAGTTGAAAATATAGCTTAAACTGCTCTGTTCACATATGTAGGGCTTTTGTGTCTGGTCGACCACATATCAGTTTTGATTTAGAGTAGTTACTTTTTTTCAAATTGCTTCTTGGAACGTGTAGAAAAATGTAACATTCAAAAAAGTAATTTGAAAATAAAACATGTCAATCTGAAGCAAGCTAGTAAATCAGAACACACAGACTGATCATTTTAATCCTTCAGAAAGAAGCTGCAACTAGAACTATCTTTCAGTAAGAGTCCTCATAGAAAATTAGCTTTTTTGCTAAGTCTTCTAGAAAGACCTCTCCAGGCAGTCCCACCTCTACCTCTGTTGAGCTGGGTGCTTGGACAGTAGGGTTTGTTACCCTGCCAAGGGGAGGCTGCACTGAACTTTGCCCTGCCATCTGATACTTTTGCCCAGGGAATAGGTATGGAAGGATTGTGGGAGGAAAAGTGGGACCACTAGGTAATTCTGCTCAAATAGCCAAGTTGTCTGCCAGGGCCTAACATAGGAGGACGAGGGCTTGAAGCCTAAAACAGAGGTGCAAATTGCTTGGTACTCAGGCTGTGGTCTGCTGCCTGCATGCATAGAATTCTAAGGCTCTGATTTTCCAAGTGACTTGGTGAACTTGCATAGCTTTCAAGCTGCTTTCAAAATCCATCTTAAAGATAAGCTAATTTAGCCTTTTTGTTTGTTTGTTTTTAAAACAGCTTTCAGAATTTTCATTTGTATGCTTGAAACTTGAAAAGTTATTACTTTTTTTTTAAAGGTGCTTATTATTTTTTTTAAAGGTGCTTATTACTATATAGCCACCTAACTTGCATTTATAGTTTGCTTCTTTAAATAAAATTCAAATGTTTTTGATTGTATTTATGGCACAGTGATGAAAATCTTGTGGCTCTAAGATACGATATTTTTTTTTATGAACATATGTACCAGCATTCTTATGAATTCAAGAATTTCAGGCTGCTGTTGCCACAGTTGATTAACAGGCTTATTTACACGACCCTTCATGTGTGTGCTCTATGTTAATGCACTCTGGGACAGAAAAAAGCATGGATGGAATGACGAGGGACACGAACATTCACTACTTCTGCAGGTCCTGGTGAAGCCCATGTTTACTTGTTTCTGTAATACAGGAGCTACCTGTTTCAAAGCTGGCATGAATTGCAAGCACATGCCGTACAGTTCTGACAAACCCTCGGCAGTCTGGATTGTTGCAATTGAAAAAAACACAATTAATAAGAAATGCAATGAGGTAAATGATAACTTTGTAACAGTTATTGCTTGTTTGAAATTTTAAAGCAGACTAAAAATATTGTAATTACATTAAATACTTATCACATGAAGCTGTGATCCAGATTGACAAAAGCAAGAAAGTCCAAGTTTTTATTGCTAAATTTGAATGCAATGTTACCTCTGCATCAGCTCAGAACCCTGTGTTGACTTAACTGCCTTTGGATGAACATAAAGGCATCGAAATATAAATATGCACATAAGCTTGAAAAGCTAAAGGATTAAATGCTGCCACAAATCTTATACTTTTTAGTGGCTGAGTCAGACAGGTAGTTCTCATAAGTTATCCTTTCAGCTACCCTGATACTACCAAGAGAGTTTATGAAGAATAATAAAAAGAACATTATATGAATCAAAGCTTTTGATTGTTTCTTTCATTTTGTTATCATATTGAGATCATGTGAGTAAAGGAAAGTTTCCTTGAAAAAAATGTCAAGTACTTAACAGATAAATAGGGTACACTTAGCAGGATTGTGGTAGCGTGTACTTAAAAACTTTTACTGAAGGGCTATTATTTATTCAGCACACTTGAATATTTCCAGAGGAGCATTTTCAGTCTGTCATGAAATTCCATATTTAGAGTATATTATAGGTTCCAGAAATATGGGTCATAAAAGTCCTAATAAAAAAATCATCACTTGTCCTGTAGAGCACTTATATCTAATGCTAGTAATTTTGCTTTTATGTATCAACAGCAGAAACAATAATCATACTTTGCTCTTTTAGAGCAATCTTCACCCAGTGATCTTAATGCTCTTTAACAAAAAGGTAAAAATTATTAATTTCAGAGACGAACAGAGGGATGAAGCAACTCCAGGACTAGGCAATGTGTCACTGAGAGAGTTCGAAACAAAATGCAGGTTCTTTACTTTCAATTCAGTGCTTCAGCCATGAAACATGATTGCTTTTCTCAAATTGAATTCTTCTGAGAAAAAAAATACCGATCATGTTTGCTGCACTGGAAGGTTAGTGGAATAGAGGTTAGCATACCACCCTGTTCCTTTTGTCCCAAATCTTAAGCTGTTATTCATTCCTACTTATGCCTAAAGAATCTGCCCATATCCTCAGGATGAGAGGGATACAGGAAGAAGAATCTGTCATCCTCTGTTCCTTTTTCAGTTATCCTTTTGATGAGAGCAGCAGGACAGAAGCATCAGCCCTTGAAGTTAGCAGCTCTCCCGTGTTGTCTCATGAGTTGATGGGTACAGGGAAGATGACATTACTGGACAATGAATGGTCTACTAATGTCTTTCTCAAGTTACAGACAGGAAACAATTGCCTTCATAATGAAATATCAGAGGAAGTCTAAATGCTTCTGGGAAAATGGATGATCTGAAGTAGTCTACAAAAGCCAGCAAACACTCCAGAACCACCACAGAGAAAAGGCTTTGTACCTGGTGAACCATGGAGTTGCCATCAACTGCTCACTGTCCAGTATATTGGGGGCCCATCACCCTATGCTGACAAATCAGACTGGTCACAAAAGGATTCTCTTGGAATGCTTCTGAGAAAACTGATTATATCAGTCATAGCACAGCCTGAAGGCATTAAAATATATAATACCTATCTCATTCTTTCTCCCATCAAATGAACAAGAGCTCTCTTCATTGCACTGCAGCAGCACTGCAGGAATTGTATAGAAAATCTTAAAAGCAGGCGAGATTGTTAAAATACTAATTTCCCTGCAATTGGACTAAAAATGTTAAATTAAATTTCCTGCAGATCTTGAAAAGACAATGTTTTCCTCTATGGATATATACGGTCTTATTAAATGTTAATAGGCTAGAAAAGCACCACTAAAAACTTCCACCTTAAGTGGAACAACCAGAGGCTTTTTATAACAACAAATACAGTGAATGTGAAGCAGAAGAAAAGTTTACCTGCAGCTGCTGGTCTAGTTCTGGAAACGCCAAAGAGAAGTTTTCAGGGGAAGCATCATCTAAAAGGTAAACACGATGTTAAAAGTCATTGTCTACCAAAGAGGGCATTTCAAGTAATCTGTTTGATGAAGTTTTATATTGCAAATATGGACACTAATATCAGGCTCCTGAAAACACCTCCACATCTTATCTTATACATTTGAGATGTCTCACTAGAATCCTTGAAAACACTAGTTGGTAGTAACTAGTGAATCCTTGAAAACACTAGGTTGGTAATAAGAAAAGTTTATGTTCTGGAAACACAGAAAGTCTATTTTGCATTGCAGTGATTAAGAAACAAAGCAGTTAGTCCAGTAGAACATGTGATAATTTAATAAAAAAAATAAATCTAAATTGCCTTTCTTCCTGAGCTCTCTCCATTACACTGCTAAGCAAAGGACTGTCTTAAAGGACTTTATCTTGTCCATTACAGTCCTTATGGGCTAGAGTTAGTGCAATCATGACAAAAAACTAAGCTGTGTTTTTATTCGTTTGTTTGTTTGTTTATTTTTAGTACAGGCTTCCAGCAAAGGTACGAGCCAGTTATGTCAGGGATGTGATGTGGACACCTGCCCACTAGTAGCTGGACTGAGATCAGAAATATGAATTACACTTGGTAGCGCCGCTGCAATATTTCTTTCTCAGTGACTTTAACACTCAGTTTTGCATTGGATTGTGATGACTGTTTATTTTTCTTACTATAGTTTAGGGGAGTGAGGAGAGTGAGAGAAAGCTATTAGATTGCAGTCAGTTATTTGTAATGTGTCAAAATTAAATAAGGATGGCTCTTACAGAAGAAAATCACTAACACAGTTCAGATTCTTCAACCTGCTGTGTACTTGTAGACTTGAACACAGCAACAAAACCCCAACAAGACCAAGAGGACCCCATATCAAAGCAGGATTCTAAAAGAGTATAGACTAGGATCTAAATTATTTATCACATATTTGATATCTCTTCCTCCTAGCCTCTGCGGTTATACAACAAGGGATGTTAGGGGGGGAAAAAGTAAAATAAGTCACCTTATCCTATGAAAAATAAACATACTGGTTAACACATGGTTGGAGCCTTACTCAATAACATAGCTAGAGCTGGGCGGCCTCTGGGAAGAGATGCTCAGAGAAGAAAAAAAACAGATAGTGATACAAAAGCAAAAGCTCTTGAACTTCCTCAGAAAACAAAGTGAAGTTCCTGTATTTTCATGGAGTGGGTATCTTGCTAGCATTATCAAAAAGTAATACCCATGTCATGTGAGCATCCCCCTCCTTTTTTCACTCCATATGCCAAGCATGTCCGTTCCGGAAAGTACTGAAATTGCTTTAATTGTATAGAATTGTATCATGCTAATATGCATGTGTTTACCTTTAATTTGCTATTGCTTTCTTGTACAGTATATAAATAGACTAATACTCTAGAAGAAGAAAGATGAATCATACAGCAAGGCTAAAAGGAAGGACAGAATAAGACTCAGTCTGACTAGGGCTACAGCTGCTCTACAAGTATTTGGCTGAATAGCTGTTAAATATTCTGACAGAGATATTGGACTACTCATGGATGGCAGTAAACTGCTATTTGTTTTGACAATTCCAGCAGTACAATCTTTGTTACAGTAGCTTTATGGAGGGATCTTGAACGTCTTTAAAATTCAGAAAAACATAGCAAAAGCAACACTCCAAATTATTAAAAAAATTTTGAAGAAACTTCAGACAGTAAATACTTTTTCACAGGATCAGCTATTAATAAGAAAATAAAATTAATGCACTGTCAGAATACTGGGAAATAAATGGATTATACTCTGAAAAGAACCAGTTAAAAATTCTGGAAGTACTTCATAAAGGATGGAATAGAGAGAGAAATTACTATAGAGGAAATCCTTTCAATAAACAGATGTTCCCTACTTATTTTTTGAACTCAAGTGACTGAGTCAATGGTACTAAAAATAGGAGGTACTGGTATCCTAACCATTATGACATACCATAGTACATTTTATAATGGGCCTGCCCTAGCATCTACTGAACAGCTGCTAGGTTTTTTTTTAGTTATACTAGTTTAAGACTTGTTTAAATCATCATCTGATGGGCAGAACATCATCAAGAAATGCCACTGACTTCAGCATTTTGAAATTATCCTGAGTTCCAAATTCTCTTAGGCTCTTTTGAGAATTTCAGCTGAAGTATTTAGTTTGCAAAAATTAAAAGAAATCCTCATAGCTAACTGCAATCTTGTTTTAAACAAAAAGAACAACAAAAGGCTTTCCCCACAGCTTTCAGTGAAATAACTTATTGCCTCAGATCAGTCTTTATTTCACTGTTGTCAAAGTAACTGCAACAATAACAATAAAAATCACTTGGTAATAATGAGACACTTAAATTTCACATAAGGGGAAAGCAAATGAAAGCAGTCATTCGCCTCCTAAAACTTTTTTGAGGATGTTTTCAGAAAGTCAAGGGGAAAGATATAAACGCTAGCATTTTTTTCTGAAGAATTGGTATTGCCCTTACAAGGTGGAATACTGGGTGTTATGCAGAAGACCAGTCAAAATCACATTGACTTCTAGCCTTAAAAATCTGAAAATCTCTGAAAATCAGATACAAGAAATGTCTGAAATGCCATTGAAAATATTCTGAAGATCAAAACATTCTCAAAACTATCTCCTGATCTGTCTGTGTTTATTTTCTGCTCTACCTCTCCTTAACTAGAAAACAAAACTCTGAAATACCTCCTTTTTCCCCCTTTTCTCAATTAATTATCAATTTTTAATTAGTATCTAGGTTAGTATAAGGAATCACTGATAGGATTAAAGACCCCTTTTATAATAGAGTTAGTGTCTTTTCAGTACCACAAAGCCCTGAAAATACCTAGGCTGATTCTTCACCAGCTACAAACAGCATCTTATCCCTATAGTCACTATAAAGAAACCCATAAAGAAAAATCATTTACAGTTCAAGCTGGATGTTGAAAACCTATTTCGTTTAAAATAAATATATTTTAAAAAATCAGAGACAGCAACTCACTGCACCTGACAATGAGTCAAGATTTTGATCAAAAGGAAACAAGAAAGGAGGAAAAATGTACATGTGTATATTATGGCCATCCCAGCAAACTCAACAGCACTATCCTGTGATGTGAAAGAATCAGATCAGGGACTTCATTACAGCCACCTAAGTTAATGTATCTGTAACATGATTTCTAAATGAGTAGCATGTCCTGATTTCTCACAGATCCCAAATCTAATTTTGAAGTTCTATATTTAAAAATGTCCTTAAGACCTGTACCTTAATTAAAACCCATGTGTTTTTAACCAAAGACTCAGTTCATGTGCATGAAATAGTGTGATTTTCATGAACGTAGTTCCATCAGGTTCACATGCTCGCTTGGCTTTCTTCTGAAAACTGTCATTTGTAAGGGAGAGCATCTGAACTCTATTAAAAACCGATTGTCTTCGTACAAAAGGCTCACTACTTGCCCTGAGGCAGCTGATATATGCTAATGTTGCACATTTAAGAATGAATCTTGATTTCCAGAAGGCTTCACTTATTTAATCATGTTCTGGCCTCCTGGAGATTCCAGTATCCCAGACCTCTATCACATAGTCAAATGAGAGAAATCCTTTACATGTTGCTGTCTGACTGACACCATGTTTGGCACAATGAAGTGTAATACCCAAATCTTTTCCTATATGGCTCTTCCATTTAACTGAACTGTGAGCTAAAGGCAGCAAATACTTCAAAAACAACATCTGATTCATTTGCAGTATAGTCTTGCAAATTTGTTTCTCTGTGATCTTCAAAACTATAGACAGAAATAGAATATAAAAATTTAAATGTGTTGAAAGCACATTAAGGTTGCTAAATCAAGCACTTGAAACTTAGGAAATGCCAGTCACAGCTCTGCTTCCTTGAGTAACTGAGTTATGATCCAGTATTTAATTATACTGTCAGGTACTATTTTTTTTCTCCTACATGTGTGGGCCAATGTATTCAGATCTCTTCCTTCTAAATTAAAGAATTAAGTTGGTAACATAAGTAGGTTGCTATCCTGTAAGTGGATCAGCTCTTGCACACGAAAAGTGCTCAAACTGAACTGCAAGCACCACAACTTGCACCAACAACAGTGACAAACTGCATGTCAAGGTCCAGTCTTGACCCTGGGAGGGCTGTGAGATCCAACAGCTCTGGGCCAGGGTACTGACAGACAAGCATAGACTCATCAGATTCATTCTGGAAGGCTGTGTGGCTAAGTGACTGCGACTTGGCACTGCTTTGTGGAGCTCCATAGCTTCTATTCACAGCCCTGCCTGACATGACCTTACACAACCTCACAGTTACCTCACTCATAAAATAGTGGGGGAATGGTCACTGCCCCACCCAGGAATAGGATGTGAGGGCTTGCTCAATAATAAGAGTTGTGGACCTCCCAAAAATAGAAACAATCCATAACGGAAGAGGTAAGAGCAAAATCCTTCTGCTTCCCATACTTTTACTCAAGCCTAAGCATTCTCAGATGAATGTCCCTTTGAGGGTATCTCTCCTGATTTCCTATCTAATTCCCCAAGGACAAAGCCCTATAGGTTGGGTGTAGATTTAGGAAATTAGCTATGTAAATTTTAGCCATATATTTTAGCAACCTTCACTGGTTTTCAATCAATGTGCTGGAAAGCCTCTGTTGCCATTATAACCAATATGAGGGTGGGGTAGGAATGTGAAAGTTGCTTTTGAAGAAGCAACCGCTGCAGAAGAGTCTTGCATGATCAACTAGAAAAGCAAAAAAATTCCTTGTAATCACTAGGATAATGAGCATAAGGAGGAGCAAAATAAGTAATTTTGCTATGCTTGCAAGAATATGACACTCTTCCACTGTCTGTCAGGTTCATTAGAAGATGCATGTTTTGCCTTTATTGTCATGATTTTTCTGGAAAGTGCTGTCAGAGGTAGGCTAATTTCAAATTAAAGAACTCACTAACAATTTCAGACCCAGTCATTTATCACCACGTACCACGAGCAGAACTTTTTAGCTACATTCAAGCTTTTATTCTAGGAGACAAGGTCAAGAGATACTAAACCTTCCCTTTGAACTATTACACAAAACAAATCCAGCTGTCTAAATTCCATGAAGTTCATATATTTGTAAGTAAGATTGATGAAAATTAGGACACATTGAATTTCACTGGTTAAATGAAATTGATGCTGACAAACCACAATGAATTTTCAGCTTTGGAACACTTACTTGAATCTTGGAACATCACATTCAGTTCAAGCTGCATCAGTTTCCAAGTGATGCAAGGTAGGTTGAAATAGTATGCTTCCAAGTCATTACTTTAAAACGGTACCTTAAGTCGAACTGTTGCAATACAGCATGCAGACACACCCTGGGAAACGTGGGTTAGTGAACTTGAGTGAAAGAGCCAAACATAGACATTTATATATATAAATTTATGTGGAATAAGAGATCCACAATAAAACTGTCTTCTTATATAGCACTCGCTGATGGGCTGCTCCTTAGACTTTTAAGGAACTGGTTACCCTACTTTCACATTAAAAATACATCACAAAGCTGGCCAGAATTTCAGTCATCAGGTGTTGACTGACAAATAACGTTACACAAATTATTCCTTGTACACTCAGGATAAGCCAGCTCTGGTCTTGTAGGTCAGTTAACACAAAATAATTTCTTCTCATGAGCTGCGAGTAGTTTTTCCTTTCACTGCTCCTCATACCCACTGCTTGGTTACAATCCTAGCCAGTGAGATAATCGCCACCCAGAAGAAGTATTCCATTTCCTCTTTTTATATCCAGTTATGCTGTCAGTTCCTCCCAGTAAGCAGTTGCACAGCCCCCGGAAGGAGAATACATCCTTTCTTGGCGAAATGTGTCACTGTGTCTTTCAAGTGAGGTAGAATTTAAGGAAAAGCTTAAGTCTGAGAGATTTCCTCACCACTTAGCTCTTGTGAAGAACTTATTGTATCGTAGCAGTGCATAAGCTTCAGCTCATGCTTTACTATCACACATCACATAAATCCAGTTTGAACTGAAAACAAATATCCTTGTCAAGGAGAAAAAAAAGGTGAAAAAAATGTAAAAGAGTAAGGGGGGAAAAAAGCACCTGCTATGGAATACCTAAAGGTCTATCTGTTGAATGTTTTTGTACCTCATCTTAAAAAAAAAAGTTAAATTCTTGTTTGTACTCTCTTGATTCAACTATGGTTTGCTAGAAATTTTCACACCTATTAAAAGCTTATTCCCTTTGCCTTCTTGAAATATATCTAACATAAAAATGCTTGAAATTCTTATGACATAGTAAAACAACTATGTTAGTTTAGACCTCCTGGTACCCTCAAAGGGATGTGATGCAGAGGGGAACATGGCATTCACTGTACTGGTTCCTATTTTTTTTTCAGTACTCATGAAGATTCTGGATTGCATACTGCAGGAACATTTGTATATATACAATAAAGGATTCAAAATTTTAACGATTTTAACATTGGGACAATTTAATCATATGTAAAAAAATAGATTATGTTTCTCTAATTGAGTTTATTTTTGTAAACATTAAGAGAGAGGCTGGAATTTTTATCAGGATAAAAAAGTAAAAAATAAAATATGATGCAATGCTAAGGAAGTTAGGCTTCCTGCCTTTCATGTCCCCTTCTTCCAAGCTATTCACAACCTTGTCATTTCCTACTGCCGTCTCTTGTCACAAACCACTCTGCTCTCTTTGATTTTCCCATGGTCTCAGCTTTCCCTGATTTGTTTTCAGTGTCTCGCATTAGCATTCTTTTTCCATAATTTGTAAGAGCACTCCCTTTTCTTCAAGATCTCTTAAAGATCTATTTGTGCCATAACTCCTGCAAGAAATTTGCCATGTGACTATATGTGGAGAGATGTGAATGATTCCTTACTGCTTTCTGTAATGAAAATGTAATTACCAGGTTATTTTAATTTATGAAAAAGGGCACATAGATTATCATGTGGTTTTTATATTCCTTGTCCCAATCTTTCTTTGTCACTCATCTTTATGAATCGAAAGTTAGGTTCAATACTATATGAAGACGTTTGGTTTTTAATTCTCTTGCTTAGGGGACGAGATTGTATTTCAGTATTGCAGCTGAAAATTAATAGTACACAACAATTAGCTAGGAAAGATAATTCATATACTAAAGTATTTTTAAAATAGAAAATTGCATTCAAGCTGAGATTCTGTTCACACAAACCTCAGGCAGTGACCTCATACATTATCCTACAATGCATAGAGTCCCAAAAAGCACTCAACAGCAATAGGTTTCAGTTGTCCTTATACCTCATGCCATAAATACATCTCAGCGTGGACTCCAAGGCACTCACCTCTAGCAAAAGCAACAGCCAACTTTTTTGGGATACTTTTCAGCTTCCGCTTGGATTTATTTCAGTCTGACTTTCACTGTTTGGCAACAGCTCTCTGGTCCTCATTAATAATGAAGGTGCAAACTAATCATATTTATCACTCCAAAGGGTCCATGTGTGTACAGGGTATGTTTGGGGAAATTAATACTCCCTCAGCACTAGCTGATAGGATAAACATCAATGAAATTGCTGCTGCTGTCTCAGAGAACATGCCGTGTGGGGCACCTGTTTCCTGAAACCTTTCACCAAGCTGAGCATGTGTGGCACTTTCCAACCTTCCTCCTAGAAAAAAATCTCTTCCTGCTCTTGGCTCATCCAAACTTGTCATTTTACTTTTCTTGTCTTACAATTTCACAAAATCAGACAAACTGCATTTGCAGGTAAATTTGATAGTTAATTACAGTCCTAATTGCATTCCACAAACCACTGGAAGAAAGTTAAGATTGAAACTGTCAATCTAGTGGGTTTAGTCTAATGAAATTGTTAATGGAAACATTAAAAGTTATCAGAGAGGAAAACTGATCACATGCTACCACTCAGGAAAAAAATTCATCCATTACACTAGACTAGGTTTGATATTATAAACACCGGTAAGTTAATGTAAATTTAAAAGCAGTTGTGGTTTAAATTAAAAAGCATTGTGGTTTACTCCATAAATTAAACTGTACCTGGGGAATCATTAAGGCTGAAGGCAATTCGTACTGGCTTATCAGCAGGTACCCTGGCAGTGGTGATCATGTGGGCACTTGAGTCAATGCTTTTACTTGTTTGTTCCAGCTGCAATAACACAAAAAATATATTTATTACAGAGCATGTGACATCATTCAACAAATGAGTTTTAATGCTTTTCATGCACTCACAATTGCTTTTCCCATTCTAGCTAAGAAATGTTTAGAATCAAAGGGAGTGCCATTTCACTTTTCCATTTAAAAACAATTTAAGTGAAATTCAGTGCAGAGACTGCTTTTATTTTTGCTATTTATAGATTAGAAAGAACTATGGCAAAGGAAGCTGCCTCTCTTCTCACCTGCTTGCTCCCCGCCATTGCCCCTTCAGCAAGCCTTGACTCGTGGCAATGCTGCCTGGTTCTGAAGGTGAAGAAGGAAGAAGGGGTGGGGAGTTGAGAGTAACATGACCCCAAGCCTGCCCTGTGATTGGAACCGTGCACACCACTCCACATGGTGTCAATGAGGAGGCACTCATCCTCCTACCTTCCACCCATACTCCTGCAGTCCAACTGCGCCTGCAAGTCACACACTTCACGACCAAAAATTCATGGGGTCTCCAAACCTTGGTGATGATTCTTCAGAGGAAGCCTGTGCAGGTGTAGGGGTCTGTCTGCATGGGTTTGGCTCCTGGGTCAGGACCTTACTCAGTCCTCCGTCTTTCTTCTGAGACCATCAATTCCAAAAAGTGATTTTACTGTGATGGAACCCTGTCCATTAAGAAAACTGCTAGTTGATTTCAAATATGGCACTAAAGAATTGTTGAGCAACAAAAAAACTGGCTACTTTTGATCTCTAATAGTGTAACTAAAACACCTCTGTGCCCTGAAAAGTTGTACTCTGAGCTCTACTATGTATACTTAACCTTTTGAATGAACAGTTTTGGTTAAACTCTATTGAATAGCTGAATGCAAACAATCTCCTTGACTATCTAGCACAAAGCTGCTTAAATTCAAAGATATTAATCTTCTGATTAGCACCATGTGTGGAGAATGTGAAGTCGGTGGGAATTCATGTATGCAAAAGATCTGCCCATAAAGAAATTGTTTTAGGACTCTGAACTGCTATCCAGCATGCATTGTATTCATACCAAATATGTGGACAATTATGCTTTTAAATTACCATAAAAACTTCTTAGGGAATTAGAAACCAAATCCATCAGGAAAATACAATAAATTTACTAATTCATTGTCAGCAGATAACAGAGCATTTAGCTAGCGAAAACAAAAGCCAGCTTCCTAAGCCAATAGTCTTGCAGTTTTTCAGTAAAGTAGCTATTGTATTGCATAAAAACCCTACCAAGTCATTTTAATTCATACTGAATTATTTGACAGTCTCAAGAAGTCAATAGAACAGAACACTGTTTCAGGAGTATAATCTTCCTTGGTGGTGCACAAGTGAATCAAACACTTCTCTGGCATCACTGCCATGCAAGTAGTGGAAGAGGATCAAATTTGCATTGGGTCTATTCATTTCAGCATTTCTTGTTTATTTGCTTTGTTTCTCTTGATATTTAGCTAGAATAGTGATATGGTTACTTGTTATTTGAAGTGCATAATCTTTTCATATAATAACAACAAATAATCTAAAACCCTTACTTCAAA
The DNA here is from genome assembly GCA_013396875.1 of Vireo altiloquus. Taxonomy (NCBI): domain Eukaryota; kingdom Metazoa; phylum Chordata; class Aves; order Passeriformes; family Vireonidae; genus Vireo; species Vireo altiloquus. The sequence continues at coordinate 54,662 of VZRF01014193.1, read as the reverse complement.
TAAATTTTATTTGAAGCTGAAAGTGCCTCTCTCTGCTAGTATACAAAGGATATCAGGGATGCTCTTAATTCCCCATTATTAGTATTCAAGATCCACAAAAATTGAACTGTTATCTATGGAGCAGAGGCAAAGAAAAGCCAAATAAATTGCAGCCATATATGTTTTTAGATTTAGGAAAAGACCCTTGGAGTCAACTGAAATATTTTATTTTGAAGTGCATTGCGTCAGAGTAAATAATTTTTACCTTCTGAGTGTTGTTGATCTCTTTTCCCCCCTAATTTCATACGAAACATCTGAGACATCTCATTGTTTTTCAAAAACAACTGAATTACCAATGCAAAATTCTTTAATATATTTCCCTTCCTTACTTCCTAATACAAGATAAAGAAAAAAACTCCTGAGAATGAAGAGATTTTAAGTGATAAGCAAATCCTTAAAACAAGGCTGCTCATCATTTTGTGCTGTCGGTACACTTTCCCTGACACTGACTGACTATCTCAAGTGGTCTTGTACAGAGGAGTCTACTTCACACTTCACATCATAATCTAAGAAATTAAAAGGATGCATTCTGCTAGAGTTTTTAAAGTTGCCAAAACAATATTGCTACAAGACTGTTATTCTATCCCAATCACATACTCTGTCGTATGCAATGTTTTTAAATTAACTCTTTTAACCATCTATTCTGTGAGGGCAAAAATCAATATCCTTTCAGTAAGAAATGGTGAATTCTATTGAAACACAAAGAAAGTTTTTATTTTATTCTAATTCAGAAAAAATAAATCTCGTCTTTATATACAGCGATTATCCTGTTATCAATTTTTTTTATATTGCATTTATCCCTTTGCTCCTTTTTTTTGTGAAATCTTCAAGCTGTTCACAAAAGGCAATCACGGAGAACAGAGAGGGATGGAAGAAGCCTGTGTGGAAACAAGGTGATTTTAGGAAAAACGCAGACCAACTGCCCCCAATTCCCCACACGCTTTCTTCATGAATGAAGAACAGTATCTCTGTAGACAGAGATGACAGTGAGTGGGCAATCTGGAATTTAATGAGATTAAATGAGCAGCCCTTTCCTTCCCAACAATTGCCTACAGAGCTAGCTGACTGCTGTTCCTCCGTAAAAAACCTGCAGCAGAACTCAGATAAAATGCTGTTACAGCTTTACAGACTTTTTTCACACCTGTTGCCTTACCTCACTTAGCGGAGTGTCTGCACTTGTATAATCCAGGGCCAGCCACTGCCTTGGCTTGTCGTTGCCTCTATGGAATAAAGCTTCAATAAAAGAAAAGGCTGCACCTGCTGCATAGCAGCAAACTGACAAGATCTGAGAAGCTGAGACAGCTGTCAGGGCAACATGCTGCTACCTGCACTTCCCATAGGCTTTGCTGTCCCAAAAGATAACCCTTTTCCACTTTTCTCCACACTTCTGCTTTTCCTTCCTCTCCTTGCCAGGGATGAGGGACTATGATGCTGTCACACTTCAGGGAGTAAAAATCCTTCCGTCACAGGCATTATTAAACAGCAAACTGTGGTGAGCCCAAGATTTTTAATTCATTAGTTCTGGCAAACCTGAAATACAAACAGACTTGCTTCATAGGACAGGAATGTTTTCAGCATGACCCAATCAGTGTCTGTGTCTATTCCAGCAAACTGGCAAAGATAGCATGACTCCAGTCAGCAAAAATGTCTGCAGCTCCAATCAGCTTGGGCTGACACTGCCAACTTGGACTGGCTTCAGGCACACTCTCAAATGATAGCAGTGATTATCAAAGCTAACAACCGATGGGCTTGGCCTCTTAGGCTTAGGTTCTTGTTGGCTTTGGCTAAGCCAGGCTTGTTTAAGAGAAGCTGCTAGCCCTGCTCTTCTGGGAAGATAACAGGCAAATCTCAGAATGTGTATGCTGTAAAAGCAGATGTATTTATAGATTAGCTGGTAATGGCGGTGATGAATGAAGTTGACTCAATCAGAGATTTGACTGAACTCAGAAGATTTCCTAGTGTGATTTCAGATAGTTTTTTTTCAAACCACTGGCAAGCAATTTAATAAATAAATCTTGAAGTATTACAAGAGATTAATTTCTTCAGCTTAAAGTTTTATTTTCTGTTGCCAGGTATTCTGCTCCCCTCCACGGAAAGAAGTTCTTTCTCATGTTGGGGTGAAATTTCTTGGGTTTCAGTTTATAGCCACTGCTCCTTGTCCTATCACTGGGCACCACTGACAAGAGCCTGGCACCGTCTTCTTGGCACCCTCCTCAGAAATATTTGGATGGATTATTGAGATCCCATCTCAGTCTTCTCCAGACTAAACAGGCCCAGCTCCCACAGTCTTTCCTCATAAGAGATGCTCCAGAAGCCTCATCATCTTTGTGGCCTCTGCTGCACCCTCTCCAGCATCTCCATGCCTTTCTTGTCCTGAGGAGCCCAGAACAGGACACAGTTACATGCTTCCGTGAATCGTGCTGCCTCTGAAAACTGTGAATTGTGGCCTAAGATCCAAAACCGCACAAACCAAAAGGCCCCCGATTTGCATTTAAATATCAGCTCTGTGCTTTACACAATGATTAGTCACCTGAAACTACTACTTTATGGGAGGTGGCATATTTTTAAAATGCGAGACTATTATAGCATTCTGCATACAGAAGATCAAATTTGAAGCATCAGGATGAATGATTTGACTGTAATTGTTTTACCATCTATCTATTATTGGGGTCTTCTCCGAGGACACCCCCTTGTCGCGGGGGAGAAGCTTGCGTGCCCTCATGAGGTTGAGAGCTATGTTGGCAGTTGTTTGTGCCTCTGGTAGGGTCTCCCATGCCAGACAGGTCTCAGCTGAAGGGTCAGACAAAGTGTGCCCACGGGCAGGATGGGCTCGATAGCCGTTTGGCAACCATCCTAGGAGAAGGACAACTCCAACCCTAAACCCGGGCAGATGGAGCTCGCTTAGCCCTGTAAGGCCATCCATCTAAGAGAAGGATACTCTAATCAAACCTACGTCCTGAGGCATTCGCTGTCACCGTCCAAGTTCGCTTGGCCGTGGCAGATGAACCTTAGGAGTAAAGGGTGGGGCCAGTTCTGCGCACGCTGTGCCTCACCTAAAAAATCCATTACGCAGGTTTGAAGGGTTATTGGGGTGATTGTGCTAAAACTCTCAACAACATGGACTCAAACAGCATATTTTAAAAAGTTCTTTCAGTTACTCTATAAGAGTAAATGGGAAGATCTCAATTTTAAACAATGGGGATATTGAAGTCTAGGATGCTTCACTTCCTTGACTTGCTCAAATTAATAGTCCAAGGCATTTGGGTAGAGATAAAGCCCACGTTTCCTACTTTCTATAGCAGTGATTAAAATAATTGCACCAAAAAAAATTACTCTCCAATTTCTTGCAACACAAAAAATACTTTTCCCTGACAGGCTGCACATACACCTTAGAGTCATCTCTGTGAAAATTACAGAATGCTGATAACACCAGGGGAGGTTTTTTTGTGTAGGAGCACAGCCTGCTCTGTTCCTTTTTCAGTATACTCTTAGTCATCAGGTGCCTGGTATCCAAGCAAAATTCTTTCAGTCCTGCATCACATTATGAAACTGGCGATGTGCTAGAAGAGGATATCATGGTTTATTACTCAAAAACACCTTAAAGGAATATACTCTAAATTGGGAACACTGGGACTTACTGATACTAAGTAATGGAAACATGTCAATAGCAAAAAGTTTTAGGATGAAGTATCAGTTATTCTGCAGATGTTAAAAAAAGCCAATATCTGCAATCTAATAAAACACCTGTTGCCTTCACTTTTTTAGCTATGCTACTTTCAATTCATCTCGGTGTCCTAGTATAAGTAGTATTTTAGTAGCATATGACCTCATTCATGCTAAAATGGTGTTTCACAGATTGCCGGTCACTATTTAAAAATATACTTTAAATATTCTAGCATATGGAAGATGTTCCAAGAAGAAATAAATAAATAAAAAAAAAGTATTGCCTGAAATTGCACACAGAGCAAAATCACTCACAATCCAACATCCCATATCCTGACAACTGTAACAACCGACAGAACATTTCATTAGCGTTCTTAGGTATTATCTCTGGTCTCCTTGTTGCCTAGGCAGTATTTTAACACAGGTAAAATAATGTACTTTCCCCAAAGCTCTACTCTCATAAATGGCTGAACTCCATCAGACTAAATTAAATCATTAACACCAGCAGGAAAAATACATTGTGCACCAACTTATAAAAGAGGACATAAGCAAATTTATAATTAATGGTAAATTGATATGCAATAGCTGAATTCACTTGCATAGGTTCACATGGGTCTAATAAAGGAGATTGCTGCAGAGAAATTAAAGATTGGCTTGACCCAGCAATTTTTACACCTGCCTTAGGATCACCTGCAAATAACTACATTGTGAATTATTTGAAAACTTGACTTCCACATCAAACTTCCATCACTTCCACAGCAAACTCCAGGCAGAAATGTGAAAAGCTAATTCTGCTGAAAGGAAGAAAACTGAAGCCTTTGAGATATGATGCTGCTGAAGACCCTTGTGTAACTCTGCATGGAAAACAAGATGAAAGCTGCAGTTAGAAATATTACTGGAGAAGCTTCACTATTGTCAGAAATCAACAGGTGCAAATTTACACACTTTACTCACATGAGCATAGAGATGAAAATAACCTTTAGAAACTAATTTTGGGAAAAATGATGGTGGCTCATCTCAGCAGGGAATGCCGAAGGAGGATACAAATAGACAGTGTGCAGCAATTCACTGGGAGATCAGCAGCTGAATATTCAAAGCCAGTATTGGCTAGCATGGCTGACTGGAAACACCAGCCATTTAAACAAAAATTCATCAATTTCTCTTACCAATTGTGCAGCTAAATTACATTCAGTTTGGTCCTAGAAGAGAAAGATAGTTCTCTCACATCCATGTAAATTGGAGTAATCACTCCATTGCAACTGGACTTCCTGTTCCTGAAGGAAATGTTTAGCTTAACTTATTTAAGACCTGAAGAGGACACTACAAGATATTACAGCCTCACTTGTTGATGATGGCTGAAGCCATCATACTGTCATGGGTACATGCACAATGTAAGAAACAAGTTCCTACTAAGCCCCTGCATTGCTAAATTAGAATGTCGAGAGAGTCAATCACTGGTTGATTGTCCTGTACTTATCTCCCTAACTGTTGCTAATTATACTCGCTTTTTCTTCAGATCTCATCTTTACTGCTCCCTGAAATGGTGCCCAAGATCAAGAGGATGCAGTATGCAAATAAGAGAGACCTTTGGCATCATGGGATCGTTTTGTGGAATAAAAGCCCCTTGGACAACAAGCCATCACACAATCAGAGGACCTAAAAGACACCTCAAGTTGAGGAAAGGGTAGACGCATATCGTAATCCTGATTTGGGCTTTTTTGCCCTGCCACCCTGACCTAAGGAACTGGGCTAGCATGTAGCCTGGACTTCAAACCAGAAAAGTGAATTTTCTGGTGCTTCCGTGAAGACAGGATCCTGACATCTGCTGCACTATACCTTAGCTAACAGATCTGCATACCACCTCCTCCTCTGGGTAGCCAGTGGGAGCTATGACAGTGGGAGTGCATCTTGTTGGGCCTCCATGCCTAACTGGTGTATTTAATTAAGAGATGAATATTAATAAAGGCTTTAGCCCTGTTCGTTTCACACAAGACTTTCAAGGCAACACTCTTTAATGAAGCTTTACTGCTCTAAGGAAGAAATCAGTATTCAGAAGAATGTGGCAAAATCCCAAACAGCAGCTGGTATTCTGGCAACACTTGAAACCTCACAACTGATTCAGCACTGAAACTGCCTTTGGTAATACTTCCAGCTGCAGACACAGAGGAATTTAGAAACAACAAAATCTAGAATATTTATTAGCAAAAAGAACTCATTAGCAAATGCAGCTCATAATAGTCCAGGAAGTCCTCACACCTTCTCTACATATTTATCTGCACTTGCAGTCCAGAGAGCCAACTGTATCCCAGTCTATATCAAAAGAGATATGACCAATAGGTTGAAGGAAGTGATTTTCCCCACCTGCTCAGCTCTTGCGAAACTCCACCTAAAATGCTGTGTCTAGCTCTGGGGCACCCAGCATCAGAAGGACATGGAGCTGCTGGAGCAAGTCCAGAGGAGGCTACCAAGATGATCAGAGGGACGGAGCACCTTTGCTGTGAGGAAAGGCTGAGAGAATTGGGAGTGTTCAGCTTGAAAAAACAGAACGTTCCAGGGAGACCTAATTGCAGCCTTCCAATACCTGAAGGGAGCCTACAGGAAAGATAGAGAGAGATTGTTTACAAGGCCTGGAGTGACAGGACAAGGAGAAATGGCTTCCCACTGACAGGGAGGAGTTTTAGATAGGATACTAGGAAGAAATTCTTCCCTGTGAGGGTGGTGAGGTCCTGGCACAGGTTGCCCAGAGAAGCTGTGGCTGCCCCGTCCCTGGAAGCATTCAAGACCAGGATGGACGGGGCTTGAAGCAACCTGACCTAGTAGAAGGCGTCAGGGGTTTTGGAATGAGATGAGCTTTGTGAGGTATAATATAGGTAANGGAATGAGATGAGCTTTGTGAGGTATAATATAGGTAATTCGTGCTTATTTTGTATAAATGTGAAATAATATAAAACTAAGTTGGGTAAAACTAGGTTCCAAACTGCAAAGCCAAGTCGGGAGGAGATTTCGCAAAAATGAACAGCTGCAGGAGGAACCTGATTAGCATTTGAAGACGTGGCTCTGAGCTAGTGAGGAAGGGGCAGTCAATAGCTAACTCATGTAAGCACAGTTAATTACTGGGAGACAGCAAATGTTAGTTCAGACAAACAAGAAAGGTTACAAAACCTAAGAAGCTGAATTCACCCTAATCTTGTCAAGATAGAAGGGACAAAGATCATTCCAGAGACCGGCCAAATCATCCCTCAAAGGACTATGCATGCCCCAGGGAGAAAGGTGAGAAGTGTATTGTGAGGAAGACTACTTATCTTCATCACAAAGACCCCCCAGGAAGAAGAGGAGCCTTCCTCAGTGTGACCACCAGGACACACAGGGCATGCGTGACCCATATGCTAATGATATTAATGGCTTCCAAGAAATAATTTGTATAACCACACCTGTCCCAAAGAATGTGATGAATATTCATAATTTAACCCATAATACTGTGTGGTAGAGAGCACCGGTGTGTGTTTTGGAGGAGCGATCTCCACACACCCGGTGCGCCGAATAAAGCAAATACCCACTTCTCTGACTCTGTCTGTGAAGTGTTTCCTGGTCCGATTTGGGGCGATTCACTAGGATGATAGATTATATCAAGAGACATTAACACAACACCCAAGCGGTGATGACCTGATCAGAAGGAGTGATACAATCAAATCACCGTGATTAGGGAGTTCCTTGATTCCCGAAATCGGCAATGGACGTTTTGTCTCGACCAAACTAACAAAAAGGAACCTCATGAATTTGTGGACTAAAGAAAAGGAAGTCTTCATGAATATGTAGAGTGGCCAGGAGAAGCACAGGAATTCAAACTCTGCCCAAAAACTGCAAAAAATTGACTCCTCCAGGACGGTGTTGTGAACGAGGGAGTTCCGATGCGATAGAGGTCGGATCTGTACGTTCACCCGGCTCCGATCCCGGGCTCGGCGCTGTCTTTTTCAATTGTGGCTTTTGTGCTGTCAAATTTTCGCCTGCGGAATAAAATTTATTATTGATTGATTTTTATTTGGCTGAATCGTTTATTACAGCTTTAAGGTCCCTTCCAAGCCAAACCATTCTATGACTACGATCTTCTCTCCCTGAAAAGTTACAATATTATAACCAGAAGGAGCAGTATGGTATATGTATCAGGCATGTGACTATCATACAATGACAGGATAGGCGTATGTGAATTCATCTTGTTCCGTAGAATGAACTACATTAAACAAGAAATCATATTTAATCTGCCAAGATAAATTAGACAATTTCAAAGACTATCATACTTGGGCACAGCTCCTATGCAGAAAAAAAAAAGACTTTGCCAATTTTCTACTAGGACACTAACAAGAAAAAGTTGGGTAAGGATGCCAAAGTGCTATTTTTCAGAGGAGATTAAAATAGCCCTCGTTATAAGTGCATATTGTATTATTGGCTTTTCGCAAATATTAAAATGAATGTCATATGTGTAATGTAAGAAAACAAAGTGGCATGGATATAGTTTGTTTAAAAAAAGTAGTGTGATTTCTTAGGATTATATCATGATATATAGAATGCTTTTTTATGCAGTTAATTCAGGATAGCAAAGATAAGCAAGGAAGTTCCCCAAATTCCTGGACCATCTGGTTGAAAATAACGACAGGCCTCAGACTCTGGAAGGAAGAATTTATTGATCAGAAGTGGGACACAGGATGACCAAAAGGATGTGGTCAGCAGAACTGGACTACGATGGATTGCCGAATTTTACACAGACCTGCAAGAAGGAAAAGTGATCAGATAGGGGGGACTTGAAACCCAAGAGATACCAAAAAAAGAATAGTTGAATGATGCATAAAAATCTATGAATATGTATGAGACTCAGGCATTTAACAGAAGTTTGTTAGCTAAGGTGTGCCTCTGGCATCCTGTCAGAGACTGAAATATTATAGTTTTATGAGTTAAACATTTTTCCCTGCTTTTTGGAACTGTGTTACAAAAAGTTGCAAAGAGGAGCTCCCCTCCCCTCAGAGGGGACAGAGGCACCCAACTGCCCGCTGATGGAGAAAAGATAACAACACAAAGCCAAGGGACTTTCAAAGGACACACAACTTAACACCTCCCTAGGACTGCTATCAGCTGCTCGCATGGAAGGGAGGGGGGAGAAAAGAGGCCTTGGGTGTGTGTTGGGTGTATCCGCAGCAGAAGGGGGACATACCCGACACAGA
>VZRF01014193.1:0-43908 GCA_013396875.1 Vireo altiloquus | reverse complement strand
ATGACAGGAGGAGGAAGAGGGGGAAGGGTGTGGTTTGCTACCTTCTCTTGGCGGGGGAGCTTTCTCTTGGGACTGCAGACATACCACAAGATTTTGGCTGGGGGGTGAGGGACTGGGGTCAGCTCTTCGTTCTCTTTCACTCTCAGGACCAGAGGGGAATGGTCGGGCTGATGCCACTGTGGGGGAGAGTTCGCTGCCACTACGGAGTTCAGCCCTTCACTGCTTCTCATACCGTGGGTGCGCCTTTGCTTGTAAGAGCGGCCATTGGCAGTGGGACCTTGTCAATACCTGACCTCACTGGGAAGGACCCTGACCATCTGCTTGGGTGCCTCAGGGGAAATCCGGGACCCTGACCCCCTCCCAACTCTGGAGGGAGCGTCTCCCACTGCTTGTGGCAGCTGCCTGCAGCAGCCCATCTGCCACGGCCCAGTCCCACTGTTTCCTGGGGCTTTTTGCTACACTTTAACCTGACAGCCTGTGCCCACCCAGACACCTTGTGGCACAGCTCCGGAGTATTTGCTACACTTTGTTTTGCCACCCCAGGTGCACTCGCCTCTGCTGTCCCAGCCTGCTGCTCTGAGGTTTCTGCTACGGCCTATTTCACTGTCCCGAGGGCCATGGGGACCGGTCGTCCTCCATTACTTTTGCTTCCTTTCTCTGTCTCTCCCGCCGCCTGAGGCACCATTAACCGTGTGGAGACGCACCTGAGCTCACGCCACAGCGCCCCCTGCAGCCCGGGAGAGCCATCACAGCGCCCCCTGCCGGCTGTGAGCGTCACTGCACCCAAGGGGAAAGTGCCTGCGGCCGAGAGAGGCTGGCACTGGGTTCTGGTTCTGTTTGTTGTCGCTGCCGTTGTTGTTTGTTTGCCTTGTTATATGTGTGTGTATATATATATTCTAGTAAAGAACTGTTATTTCTTTTCCCATATCTTTGCCTGAAAGCCCCTTAACTTCAAAGTTCTAATAATTTGGAGAGAAGGGGGTCATATTTTCCATTCCAATCGAGGTGCCCGACTTCCTTGGCAGGCACCTGTCGTTCAAATTAAGACACTCTATAAGCCACAGTCCAAAGTGAGCCCACTCAAGCTCTCTATTCCCAGAAGATAAGGCAGCTAATGTGTATGTCTCAAACATAGATAGATAATCCATAGATAATTGAATGGCTTTTGAGCCAACCAAGGACTGTTGGTAATAAACAAGGACTGTTGATATTAACACACCATGAGAAAGAACAAGATGTGGCTGGAGAAGGGGGCCAAGGTGGAGATAGGGCAGCACTCTTCCATGAGAAAGAACCACATAGAATATGGCATAGGGGCAAGAATGGGCATGGACTATAGGAATTAAGACCACCAAGGACCCCTGAAGCCCTCCAACCAGAAAGGGTTGCTCCAAGCCACATCCAACCTGGCCTTGAACGCTTCCAGGGATGGGTCAGCCATAACTGCTTTGGGCAACCTGTGCCAAGACCTCACCACCGTCACAGGGAAGAATTTCTTCCTAGTATCCAATCGAAACATCCTCTCTGTCAGTGGGAAGCCATTTCTCCTTGTCCTGTCACTCCAGGCCTTGTAAATAGTCTCTCTCTATCTTTCCTGTAGGCTCCCTTCAGGTACTGGAAGGCTGCAATTAGGTCTCCCTGGAACGTTCTGTTTTTTCAAGCTGAACACTCCCAATTCTCTCAGTCTTTCCTCACAGCAAAGGTGCTCTGTCCCTCTGATCATCTTGGTAGCCTCGTTTGGGCTCACTCCAACAGCTCCATGTCCCTCTTCTGCATTTGAAACCTATTGACTATGTTGCTACTGGCTGTTCACTAATATGCCATATTAATGTAAAACTCCTTAATTGCTTTAAGAAATTGCTTTTGCTACAGCAATTTTTGTCCAAAAAAGAACCTCGATGCTCCATTCCACATTCAGGCTAGCCCCTAGTGACATCCTTGTTTTGATTTTATGATTTTCTTCATATTATCATCCATAATAATCCAAAAGCAAAATGAGATCTCCAAACTAAACCTGTAATAATTTTTTTATATGCTCCATTGACAGTACCAGTTAATTGCTTTACTGTTACTGTAGCTCCTGCTTGAGGCATCTAAACCCCGATTCAAAAAAAAAGTGTGCAAATACATTTTTGGGGAAAAACTGTATGTTCCATGTTACAATTTAGATGATCAAATTGTCTGTTACTTGAGAATTTCAAAACACAATTGCAGAATTAGAAAATTACGATTGAACTAACTAAAAGAGAAATTACTCTCATCCCATTCCACTAGTTCTTAGAGTTTTACAGCCATAAATAAAATCAAAGTGGTTTAAAATGAGCTAAGACAGCTATTAATAAAGCTCACAATTCTTGAAAAGTTATAGACTGCTGTTTGCACAGAGAACTGACAGTTTGTATTACCACAGTTTAGCAGTTGATGATTTTTGAATTTTAAAGCATAACTTTCAAAAGTTACAAAAACTGTGGCAAACAGACATAACAAACTGGTTTTGAATTATAAAAATACAAAAAAGTAAGTATAAGAAAGGTTTCAAATATTTTTCCTTCTAAAAAATTTTTACAAGCCATAATTTACCATTAATGATTACAAAAAAGCAAAAATTAGTGTGGTGTTCCCCCCACCCACTTTTAGCCTCTTCCCGGCTAAACCGTGGCCACTCCCTTGATCTCCTCCTATTGGTCTCTCAGGGACCCCAACTCCGCCCCTCCCCCGGGTCCCGATAAAACCCCAAACCCTCGGCCTCCCTTTCCCTCTGGCCCTGGACATCTGGATAGCAGCATGTGAATAAAGATCTTCCTTGCTCTCCTTGTGGAGGCTTCTTCTCCTCCCCTTTGTCGCGGCATCATTGCGGAGAGCACAAGATGCCAGAGCTAGCCTTAAGGCTCCCTGGCTGGTGAGAGCCCTGTGACCATGTGTCCTGGTTTGAGACAAATTCAGAGGAGGAAATATCCCCTGATGGAAAGCAGGCCCCTCCTCCCACCAGGTTCAGGAAAGGAAATGTCCCCGAAGGAAAGTGAAAGGGAAAAAACAAAAAGGAAAAAACCCTATTTATTTAACAAAACAACAAAACACACAGGAAAAGGACAATAATGCTAGACAAATAAATCTCTATCTGTGAGAGAAGAAAAAAAAACCTGGAACAAAGTCCTCCTGAGTGTGGCCTCTCTCTTCCTGGAGTTGGAAAGGCGTCCATCCAGGGAAATCCCCCTGCAGGCCTGTGAAACACCTCCCAGTGGACTCCTGATGTTCTGATTCTCCAAGTCCAGAAGGGAAAAAAAACAAAGTCCCAGAGAGGAAGGAAAAAAAGGAAAACTCCGTCTCTTGTCTCTCGAAAGGAGCAGCACTGAGAGCCGGCAGGAACCAACCTAAAGAAAAAAAAAAAAAAAGTGCCTTCCCCCTATCTCTCTGTAACCTTGAAGTAAAAAAAAAACCACAGTGTTGTCTGGGCTGGGTGGTTCGTTCTCCTCCCCCCTCTCAGGCTCCGTTTAAAGACATAGAAAGGCATAAAATTCACTTTTCTGGGCATGGGCAGACAATATAGGATAAACCATAAAAGGATAAACTCCAAGACAAAAGTCACTCCAAGACACCATGCCTTCAGAAGGAAAGCATGGAGCACGTGGGCTGACCTGGGCCTGGTAGAGATGCTCTCTGGTGCTTGTTGCCATTGCAGCTAGCAACAGTAGCCAGCAAATGCAACAAATTAGGAAACATTGTCTAATTCCTTGCTGATGAACAAAGGCATGGTATGACAAAGTGAAGGAAGAGGACCACAGATCTCAGGGGCTCAGGCACTAGCTAGCATAAGTTGTGGTCTTGATCTCAGAATCCTGCCTTTTAGGTACATCTTTTTTCTCCTTAGTGTTTGCAGAGCTGAAAGAGCTGCAGGTGTGGTAGTAGCTTATTTCCAGGAGGCTGCAGATAAGTGTTATTTATCCTACTCTTCATTACTTCATTTGGGTATTATTTCTGCAGAAATCTTCATTTATTCAATGACGAGTTTGCCCCTCTCTTCCACTATTTCCTACCTTTTCCAATTACAGCCTTAAATTCCTATTTCCCTCACTCCTCAGTTTGGTGTTCTCCAAGTTTCCACCACCACATAGGTACTGGTAAGTCCTTCCCACCCGACAAGAACAGCTGAACTTTCAATAGCACTCAGCTTGTATTTCCAGGCACAGGTATTCCCAGGCTCCTGTGCACTCCACTGGATATGAGTTCCCTTATGACCAAGCTGAAAACTGAAGAGAGGTGTTTCTCTAGCCCTTATCTGATCCTGCATTTCATTTCCTCAAGCAAAACAGAACTCACTATCTAGAAGATGTGTCATTTTTGCCCAATTATGTTTTTTTCTTATGACAACAAAACAAGAAGGATCTCAACATATTTGCTTTCTCTGATGAAATAAAGGCTCTTGGATTGTATTTTGTTGACTACTGTACCATTGTCACAACACTTGTCTTGCTGGTACATGCAATATGAACTTAATATTAACAGCATTGATTCCTTTCTGAAACTATCATCCTTTCCAATTTGCGTGTTTTGGGGAACTTCTGAATTCTTGTCACTTGTGTAGGTAGAATCACAGAATTGTTTAGGTTTCAAAAGACCTCTAATACCATTGTGTCCAACTGTTCACCCAGCACTGCCAAACCTACCACTAAACCATGTCCCTCAGTGCCTCATCTTAAAGTCTTTTGAACACTTCCGTGCAAAGGCAATACTCCTCTAAAATCCCCAGAAATGCTTTCCTGTGACTCAAGCTAACTGGATTAGCTATAGCAGAGAGCATAGAGTGAGGTAAGAATACCAAATGGTAAGGAAATCTTGCTTCCTGTTTAGCTTGCAATCCTCTGCACAAGCAAGAGAAGCACAGAATAAGGGTAGTGTTTAACTCAGGACCTGCAGAGCAGTGACCTAGGTAGTACTTAGCTGATTAGACGCACTCTAGTTGATTAGTCTGTTCCTTCCCATTATGTCACAAGTGACGTAAGTACAGTCTGGAGAAAGCTAGAATAACTGCTGCTACTATTACTAAGAGAATTATTCTGTATGTTCAGTACTATGTGGGTCACAGTTTTCTGTTTCAGGTTTAAGCATGATTCTCTGCAACCTCAGCGTGGCCCTTAGCCTTCCCTTGTTGCAATGCATCTATACTTCTCTAACTTCCCCCTGTGTTGGCTTGTCCTAAGATTTGTATCGCAAATCCCTATTCCCCCTGCATTTTAATATCTCCCCTGTCAGTTCTTGTTAAACCTCTCCCATCCTCCCTACCATTCACTATTCTCTGCCCCCTTTTCCAGACCCTTCCTTGTCCATCCTGGACTTATCCAATCAGGTTCCTATCCTTTCCTCCGGAAATCCTCTATCTTCAAAGCCCCATTGGGGCATGTGACCAACCCTCTCCTCCCCTTACCCCCGGTTTGCTGGCATCCCATCAATCTCACCTGCTACCCCTCCTCTCCAAACCCCTGACTGGACTGTTAAGTGTACCCTCCTACCTAAGTTTCAAGGTGCATTTGAACCCGTGGCACTGTTGTGCTTGGGGCTCTTTGTCACTGACCCCCTCCTGGAATAAACTTCTCTGGAACTTCATACAGAGAGCCTCTTCCTCATCCTTTACTCCTCCCTTGACAGCGGTGAGCCATCCTGCACTGAAGAGCAAGCAGCTCTAAAGATTCCACTTTTGGGAAGCCTAAACCCAAAGTGGTTCCACACACCTGGCTTGGTGCTGGTGTGTTTGAGCTAGCCTGGGCTCCAGTGACTGCGTGATTCCCTCAAGATGTCACTCACTCTTTTTTCACTGGCCAGGTGTCAGTATTATTGGTGAAACACAGTTGTTCTACTCACACTTCAGTAGATACTTTTCAATCCCTACTTTTCCATTTCTCAGGTTCCCACAGCTGAATAAGCAAACAAAAATTTACTGTCCTTTTTATGAACTTCCCAAGACTGTGTTAAAATTTTACCATCCTAGAATCTGACAAACAGGTGCCTACAGATAACCTGGGGATTTCCATGTACACAGTTACAGATTTTGGGTGGTGAAAGTGCAGGCAACGGCCAATAGCCAACCCTCTGACCTTTGTCTGGTCCTTTAGCATGGCAGTGTCTGTGCAGAATATAAATGGTGTAGATGCATAGCTAAAAAAAGATCAAGGCCAAGTCAAAGTCATGATTAGACAGTGAGTCCCAAAGAACTCCTGGTTGTAACACAAAGAGATGTTTTAGTGATAGTTTAATACAGCTTAATACACACATATATTGTCTATATTCATAGTCACAAACATACATATATATTTTGATTTTAGTGGTGTTCTGGCTTTAAAAAATGTAGGTAGCACAAGCTTCGATAAAAGCAGTGTACCAAGAGGGCAGCTCAGAAATCATAGCATTGTAGAGTATCCTGAGTTGGAAGGGGTCCACAAGGATCACTGAAGTCTAGTCAAGTAACTGCTGTGGAGGGAGCAGTCACGTATTGTCCCCTATTGGGGGTTTCTGTGTGGATTGCTGATTTCCTCTGTCAGAAGTATTGTTGCTGTTAGTGTTTGTTTTCTAAACTCATTACTGTTTCCAGTAAATTGTTCTTACCTCAACCCATGATCTTTACCTTTCGTGCTGCCTGTTCTTCTCACTAGCCCACTGTGTAGTAGGGTGGGGTGGGAAGGAGGGTAGTGAGCAGTCACGGTTTCAGTGGAAGCAATAAATTGGGGAGTACCATTCCTAAATGACAACATCTCTCAGTCATCTCTCCTACAGGCTGGACAAGCCAAATGACCACAGCCACTCCCCGTAGGGCTTCTTCTCAAGACTCTTCACCACCTTTGTAGCTCTCCTTTGGAATGTTCTTTAATAGCTTTTTACCCTTCTGACAGTAGGGCGCCCAGAACTGCCCCCAGCACTTGAGGTGAGGCCACCCCAGTGCAGAGCAGGGTGGGACAATACCCTCCCTGGCCCAGGCCCAGCTGGCCCTCTTGTGACTCATACCCAACTTTCTGTAGACCAGTATTGCCAGGTCCCTTTCCCCAGCACTGCTCTCCAGCGTCTTGTTCCCCAGTCTGTCCGTGCATCTGGGGCTGCCCCATCCCAGGTGCAGAATCTGGCACTTTGTTAAACTCCTTACAAATACCTGGAGGCAGCAGAAGACAGTACTGGCACAGAGAGACTGTAGATTATAATGAGAAAAAACTTGTACAAAGACTTAGGGCAAAGTACAAAGAGTTACTCAAGCTGTATCTCTAGCAGACATCCATCAATTCATAGAATCTAAAGTTTTCTGTGCTGACTTAGGAATAATTACCTCCTCTGATCTCCATGTCTAACATTAAATTATTGAAGTTGCTTTATAAAGTACAGTTTTTGGTATCTTGACTCTAGAACAGAATGGATATTTCCTTCTTCCCTTTCTGCAGTGTGGTGAAAGATACACTGGAAAAAAGAAGAGAGGGATAAATGGGGTTATGCCCCTTGTGCCAGCTCTGAGAAATTCTTTTTGGAAATGCCCACACTCTTTGGTCATGACAGACATGAGTTCCCTCTTCTGCTTCAAGTGGCATCTACCTCCAAATCCTTCTGGCAAAACTGCATATAGAATTTTTGAAGTTCATTTGTGGAGCAAATTAAATAGTTTTCCTCTATCATTAATTTTTTTTTTTTTATACTGCCAGGGCAGTGCACAAAACTGTTACCCTGTTTGACAGGGTAAAACTGATTTAATTTTAAGAATTATAGGACAGTAAAACTAAACTGTGTTCTCCTGAGGTTACTTAACAAACACATATCAAGTGATTTAAACAACCTTGCAGGCAGCCTGCTGTAGAGGTGGGGTAAGAGTCTTTGCTGGCTTACAGGCTCAGGTACTGCAGTATTATTTCTGAGGCCTTGAACTTCTTGTCTTTAAACAGTGTCTTTGATTTTGTATGGCACAGAAGCAAAGTTAATACAACTTAAAGCAGATCCACTGTCTTCTGGCAGGACCTCAACTACCTGCAGAAATGTCAAGGTGGGCCTCCAAAGTGCTCTTCAGAACGTTCTGTAAGTGAGCATAGTACTTGGCATTACCCTGGATAACAAGGACTTGACTGTACTGCATCCAGCTCTGGGGTCCCCAGCACAGGAAGGACAGGGACCTGTTGGGGCGAGTCCAGAGGAGGCCACCAGGATGATTAGAGGGATGGAGCACCTCTGCTGTGAGGAAAGGCTGAGAGAATTTGGATTCAGCCTGGAGAAGAAATGGCTTTGGGGTGACCTAATTGCAGCACTTGAAGGGAACCCACAAGGAAGATGGAAAGGGACTATTTAGAAGGGCATGCAGTGACAGTTTTGTGAAATGTGGAAAAGATAAAATTCTCATAAGAAAGTATATTCCTTAATGTTTGGTCTTTGTATGCTTTTAAGCTGAATCAATAAGAAGGGAGATTTAATCCCTGAAATAGATAGCAGCTAACAAGCAAGTTGTAAGTGATGTCCAGGTGTTAGAAAAGCAAATTACTTGTTGGCAGAATTGCCTTGTTAAGGTTTAGGGCTTGACATGCTTTAATGATCTCAGATGTAGGGGAAGGATAATAAAGGGAAGAAGGATACCCACTGGTAGTAGGCACAAAGAATGCAGAATTTATGGGCCACGAGGATATCTGGCAGAAAAAAACCTAATAAAGCCCACTCACCAATTGTGCCGAAATCAGCTTGAATTGGGTAAAGGGTAATTCTGGCAGGGGGAGATCATTACCATGGACTCATGGACCACCAACTCAATAAGCCCACTGACTCAAAAGACTAATTGGCATGAGAAGCAAGAATCATTAAAAAACAGCAGATAGAATACTAATTAATAGGAGAACTATGTAACTTGCAGCCAACGAACACTAACTCCTTTGTTTGCTAAAATGTATTAATAGTAAAAAGTTTTCGTAGTTGGCATGCGTTATTTGTGGAAGTCCATTGAGTACCCAGGCTTGTGCGACTCTGAAATAAATAATCAATGACTCTCTTGAGTGCTTAATTATTGGCATGTTGTACACCAGATAACAGATCTGATTTTTGTGGACAAACAGGACAAGGGGAAATGGCTTCAAACTGAAAGCAAGTAGGTTTAGATTGGAAATTAGGGAGAAATTCTTCCCTGTGAGGGTGGTGAGGCCCTGGCGCAGGCTGCCCAGAGCAGTTGTGGTTGCCCCATCCCTGGAAGTGTTCAAGGCCAAGTTGGACGGGGCTTGGAGCAACCCGGTCCAGTGGCAGGGGTCCCTGCCCACAGCAGGGGGTGGAATTGGACAAGCTTTAAGGACCTTTCTGACCCAAACCACTGTGTGGTTCCACGATACTTAGTTTTCCTATCTGTGCATTGTGCTTTCATTTGGGCAAGTATGTACTAAGAGAAACGCTTGACTGGAGTCGGCTCAGTTTTATGATGAGCGTTTATCATCGGCAGCCATAAAAACTCTGCACTGTTCCTGGAAATTCCATCGCAAAGCGTACTGAGGAACGCCTGGGGGACGGTCTGATAAATACGACAGGGAAAGAAAGGCTCTGAGGAAGCTAACCTCCTTCCCCGACGCTCTACTAGCGGCGAACCCGGCCAGGCCTAAGCGGGATGGACCCCGCGAGTCCTGAGGGGCGACACAAGCCCGGCGCGGCCCAGGCGCGGCCCGCCCTGCGCCTGCGCGGCCCCGCGCTCCCGCCGTGCCCCGCGCGCTCCCGCCGCCGCTGCCCCGGTACGGAGCGGAACGAAGATGGCGCTGCACGTCCCCAAGGCCCCGGGCTTTGCCCAGATGCTCAAGGAGGGGGCGAAGGTGAGACCACCTTTGGATGGATGCGTGGATAAATGGATGGATGAATGCGGGAGGAGTCTCAGGGTGGCGGTGCAGGGAAAGCCCAAGAAGGCTGCCAGGGCCAGGCGGCACCACGTGTCGCGGGGGGTGGGGGCCCGGGGGGTTCGCGCACTGCCCCTCTCCCGGCCCGGGGCCCCTCCGCGGCCTTTGCGCTGCGGGGATCAGTGCCTGCCCGGCTCTGCAGGGCGGCGCCCGGCGCACGCGGCCTTCGAGAAATCTCTGTGAGGCCGGGATCCCGCTCTCCGCCCTTCCCCCGGGCCGGGCCCTGCCGCTTCATCCCGCCGCCCCGGGGATGCGCCGGGGCCCTACTCGTGCCCAAGCTGTTCGGAGAGCTCTCACAGGGGCTGGACAGCAACATTCAGCCGGGCCCTGTAGTTGAAGCTGTTCAGAAGTGTCCGGGTCGTTCTGTGCATTGCTTGACTTTTTGCGTTACCTTTGTCAGAAGTGCAGAACAGTGTAATATTTCCTATATCTTTCCTTTCCTTCCGCTTTCGTTGTATTTAACGTTAACATAATAAGGAGTTTGGTAGAGTTGAAAGACTGCGTTAATAAAGGAGAAGCTTTCTTTGAAGAGTGGATAGAAAGCAAGCAGGTGTAGGTTTTTTTCTCTCTTAATCATAGAATCAACAGAAGGGTTTGGATTGGAAGGGGCCTTAAAGATAATTTAGCTCCAAGCTCCCTCCAGCTTCCAGGGTTGTGCATCCACAGCTTTTCTGGGAAATCTGTGCCAGAGCCTCACCAGCCTCACAGGGAAGAATTTCTTCCTAATACTTATATCTAAACTTAATCTCAATGTGAAGCCATTCCCCCTTGTCGTGTCTCTCCAGGCCCTTGTCCAAAGTCCCTCTCTCCAAGAAAGAGGGAAATAGGAAAATTTCTGTTTGCTTCTACTTAATAGAAAGAAGAATGAAGGTAACAGTTCTAAAAGCCATCTGTGTTTCTTTTTAAAATACTTCTTGGAGCCAAATAATGGCATATGTCTAGGGCAGGGGCAGAACAGGGAAGCAGAATGGCCTTGCTGCTGGTTCATTGTTAGACAGTTTAAGGCCAGAACAGCAAGAGTTGTCTTCTGCAAAACAAGGAGGTAGCTGGCAATCTAAGATGTTTGGTTTGTAATTAGAGAGTAAACATTACTACTGCTTTTTTCCCTTCTCTTATGGGCTGTACAGTACTCTTCATCCTGCTCTTCTTTCTTAAGGTCCTTTCTGGGGATCCCATCTTGTCTTAAGGTTTCCAAACTGAAGTTAGGCTGATCACTGTCTCAAGCACAAATATTTTACTTAATCATTCTGCTTCTGTACTTTCAGATTGCGCATGTTTTGAACGTAGAACTGAGTTAAATTATTTTTGTAGCATACGAAGATGTGAGTAAAGAAGCATGTACAAAAAGCCTTGCCCCTCTCTAGCTGGGTTTTGGTTGTTTTCTGTTTTTCTTTGGCATGTCACTAAACTCTTTTGGAAAACTGAGGAGATGCAAACTGTATTGCAAGTCGCGTCACTGTTCAGATTTTCTGTTAAGAAGCTTTTTGTGCCTCCTCAGCTGTTGAGAAAGTGTACACAGTAGTTCTCACTGTCTTTGGGTAAAGTTTGGTGTCTTTAAACTGTAAGTGAAATACCCAATGTGTATTAATAAAAAACTTTGAGGGAATCACTAGATTGGTGCTGCTTTGATGAGAAATTACTAGTTCATAATACTTTTTTTGTTAGCCTAATTCTGATCTGTTATTTTTGTCTTTAGCATTATTCAGGACTAGAAGAAGCTGTCTATAGAAACATCCAGGCATGCAAAGAACTTGCTCAAACCACCCGTACAGCTTATGGACCAAATGGTAAATAAATCCTAGAATCGTTGCTGCATTTTTGAGACAAATGCTATGTGTGGAGGCTAAACATACTTTGTCAAAGAAGCAGCTGTTTGTTTCTGGGGGAAACACATTGGACTTGCTCTAAAACTGTAAATATGTTTTTTGTGACTGTAGAGATCAGATTTTGTTTTGATAGCTTTTGAGTTACGCTCAGTGTCTGCTTTTGCCACATTTTTGTCACAGTTACTGTGTTTGCTTTGAGAAATGATATAAAATATATGAGAAAGCACGAAAATTAAAGGAAACATGATAACATGGTAGCAGTCACAGTGAACATAATCTTGTTTCCATATATCAGTCAGATCTATGGAAAGAAAAGATACTCTCCTGTATTGTTTAGTTAAATAATGTGCTGATATTTCTGAAAAAACTACTTACTCAGAAATTACTGATTTCTCCTTAATGTCACACACTTCAAGTGTGTATTTCACAAAAATCTTTTAAAGTTCTTAAATTATAAACAGAGCTAACACTTTATTGTGCAAGATACACCTGAAAGTACGGAACAGTGTCTGTACAAAATATTGTTTGCATAATGAATGATTTTTAAAAACTGTTTTGTTTCCCCATTTAGGAATGAACAAAATGGTTATCAATCATCTGGAAAAGCTTTTTGTTACAAATGATGCTGCTACTATCCTGAGAGAGCTAGAGGTAAGTTTTCTTGCTTCAGAAGATGTCAGTTTTGAACCAGTGTTTCTGCTCATGGGCTGCTATGATTCTGACTGTCAGCAAGGAAATATCACTGCCAGATGATTTACATATGTCACTTCGGATATAATTTACTTTTTTCACTGAATTTGAGTGAATATAATTCTTTTGTGGAGCAGCATTAATAGTTGTAGGAGATGCTTAATAATTCCCTACTTTCCCCCAAACCAGTAGGTTTAGAAGAGGCTATGTCTAGAAATGCAGTGGTTTGGAAAAGTCTGCATGACATAGCTGTTGAGTTAATATCCCAGTGTTTTTGGTTGCCATGTTCACTTGGCTGCTTAGAATCCATCAATTGAATTTAAGAATCTGAGGCTATAGTAGCAATATTCTGTAAATACTGTAAAGGCATGAAAAGGCTGTCCTCTCCTAATTCTTCCTCCAAGTTTAAATTGGTATTTGTGACACAACATGAATAATATTTTACTAAATTTTGTACTTGGTGATAGAAATAATGTGAGTATGATGCAGTTCCTCACTGAATGCATTGTGTTAGTGTTCTGTATGAGTAGAATAACTGGAAGTCTCAGGTCTGTTTTTAAAAAAACATAATCTGCAAACTTGTGACCTGATCTGATGAGTTTTGCATGTTACTTTCTGGTATAAAACGTCAGCTATAAATATTCAGTAATACAGTGTTTTATTTGATTTATTTGAAAAAAAAGTGAAGCAGTGCAATCTTTAAGTAGAGCCTCCCCCCTGCCCCCATTAAAATTAAACTGTTATTTAGACATGTACTTTGTATGTTACACATGAATTCAATTTGAAGATCTAAGATCCAGACTGTTTTCCTGTTGCCCAACTCAGTTGTGAAGCCACTGCATCTTGTAAAAGTAGCTCAGAACCAATATCAAGGATGTGTAGTGCATGTTGTAGGGGCAGTGTTCAGTTCTCTGATTTTTTTTTTTTTAATATATGTTTGTACTTTTCCTTACTAGGAAAATTAGCCAGTTAAGATTATGTACGCTGCTTTCTTTTCTGATTTTGTGCATTATTAGTATCTCTGGGTACAATTTGAAATAAGAGAGCTTAGAAAGATGCATAGAAAAACTTGGAGCTACAATCTTAGGTGAGATGTTAGTAACCAAGGTGTATAAATTCTTTTAAAGGTCCAGCATCCTGCTGCGAAAATGCTTGTGATGGCTTCACATATGCAAGAACAAGAAGTTGGAGATGGAACAAACTTTGTCCTTGTTTTTGCTGGAGTTCTTCTGGAGTTAGCAGAAGACCTTCTGAGGATGGGATTATCTGTCTCAGAGGCAAGTTATAGGGTCATTGCAGTTCACACAGCTTGAATTCAGATTGCCGCTGGTCAGTATTCTTGGGTCCACAATACTGTGAATCATCTGCTTTCTTAACTCATTTTTTAGATGAAGATGTTTGAAGGAGAACCATGTGAATCACCAAGCTTGTGATTGCTTGCTTCCCTTATAAAATTTGCATCTAACAATGTTTTATGGCTATTTGAAAAGCAGATAAAAGCAGTATGAAGTGTTGTAGTGAATATTTATTGTTTGCTGTACAGGTGATTGAAGGATATGAAAAGGCTTGCAAGAAAGCCCTAGAAATTCTTCCAGACTTGGTGTGCTGTTCTGCAAAGAGCCTTCGAGATGTTGAAGAAGTGGCATCTTTGTTGCACACGTCAGTGATGAGCAAACAATATGGCAATGAACGGTTCTTGGCAAAGCTTATTGCTCAGGCGTGTGGTAGGTTTTCTTGTGGTTGTTACATCTTCGTGTGAGATAGAAAGTATTAGTTACTTTCTGTCTATAAAGGTTAGTTTCTATAAAGGTTAGTTTCTATAAAGGTTAGTTTAGCAGGTTGGATTGGATGGAATGCTTTACCTGTGAAATGGGGGTAATCTTCCTTATGTTGAACTCTGCATTGGCATTGTGGCTCAGAAAGGGTTTGCTTTTCCTACTAAACATTTCTAGAAATAGCTTTCAAGTCTTTTTAGTGCAGAAACCCATCTTTCTCCCTCTTTTTATATCATTAGGAGGACATATTGTGCTTCACATAAGCTGATATTAATTGCAGCCACTGAACAATGGAAGCAAGACTAGTTCTTTTAAGTTGTTGTCCATTTAGATTTCCAGGAAAAACCTTCATTTTTAGTTCCAGTGTTTTCTCTAAATACTCTGGGTCAGACTTATCTCTTGATTTTACCTCTATGAGTGCATATTTAAGCGTAATTAACTGATCAGCTTGAATAAGTGTTTCTTTCTGATTATTACTTTATAAAAACAAAATTTCTGTTTCTCTTTATGCCAGTTATTAGCAGATTATAATTGTCTTGAATTTAAGCAGGTATCTCAAACTACTGAAATTTAGTAGTTCGGAAAAATTCCAGACATTATTTATGCTGTCATTGTTCTATATTCATTAGGCAAGACATATTAATTTTTCTTTTCTTTTCTTTTTTTTTTTTTTTGCCAGTTTCTATTCTTCCTGATTCTGGTCATTTCAACGTTGATAATATCAGAGTGTGCAAAATTGTGGTAAGTTTGAAGTAGCTGGCTTTACTGTAATTATTAAGGTAAACACTGTAATCTTTGAACTTCCAAAGAGTCTTTTCGAATTTTGTTGTGGCATGTGTAGTAAATTTTGGAAATTAGTCTTTACTTCTCTTGTTTAGTGCCCTGTAGCAGCATTCAGAAACAAAAATCATTAATAGTGAAAGTAATCTAAAATGGGAAGCTGTTAGACAATGTTTGTTGTTGCTGAATAAGCTGAAGTCTTACTCTTAGGGCGTTCCATCCTAATGATTGTAAAGTCTGCTTTTCAGGCAGAGTAGTGCAGCTTTTTGACAATAAATGGTCAGTTAGATGATGTTCTCCATTTGTAGAATCAAAGAATAGTTTGTGTTGGAATGTGTCTTAAAGATCACCCAGTTCCAGCCCCCTGCCATGGGCAGGGACAGCTTCCACTAGACCTGGTTGCTCCAAGCCCCGTTCAACCTGGCCTTGAACACTTCCAGGGATGGGGCAACCACAACTCTGGGCAACCTGTACCAGGGCCTCACCACCCTCACAGCAAAGAATTTTTTCCTGATACTTAATCTAAACTTACTTTCTTTCAGTGGGAAACCATTCTCCCTTGTCCCATCACTACTTGCATTTCCTTTCAGGGTGCTGGTATTTCTGCTTCCTCAGTACTGCATGGCATGGTTTTTAAAAAAGAAACTGAAGGTGATGTTACTTCTGTCAAAGATGCAAAAATAGCCGTGTATTCCTGCCCTTTTGATGGTATGATAACTGAAACTAAGGTACGTTAAAGTTCAAAATAAGTTACGTCTCTATTTATGCTTATGTGCTCTTATTTTTAGACTTGGCTATAAATATTTTTGACACTTAGTGATTGAGATATTTTGGTGGATATTGATTTTATTAGTATAAAAAAGTTCATAGAAAAGTTCTGAACCTTGATTGCTTCACAGGGTTTTTGAGGTAGGGGAAATAGCATTCGTTTTGTCGGGTTATTTGAGCCAAACTACAGCTCGAATTTCTGAACCTCAAGGTTGTCTACAATTGCCTGGTGGTTTCCCTTTTTTTTCCCTCTTCTTATACACTGTTGCCTGGGGAGGTTGTCATTATTACAAAATAGGATGACTGGAAGTTTATAGATAGGTTAGGAGACAAAATGGTTTGTCAGAAACTTGTAGACATGTGGTTTAATGCTAAATTGTAACAGTGTGTGTGTTTTTACTAGGGCACTGTCCTAATAAAGAATGCTGAAGAACTGATGAATTTCAGTAAAGGAGAAGAAAATCTAATGGATTTGCAAGTCAGAGCTATTGCTGATAGTGGTGCAAATGTAGTAGTAACAGGTGGTAAGGTGGCAGATATGGCTCTTCATTATGCCAACAAGTACGATCTCATGTTAGTCAGGTAAGTACTAGGAGAGCACAAAAACATTTATGTACATTTATGAAATGTACTTGCCATCTTGTCTCTTAGCTCTTCAATTAATTACCAGTGAAATACTGCAAGTTATTTGTTTTTCTACCATGTCAAAATCTGACGTACAACTTGGTTGTTTCATATCTTCATTCTTGATAGAATTTCACCTCTGACAGCTAACTGGGGAATAACTTTAGCATATTGGTTTTATCTACAGTATACTGATATACAGTAGATAAAAGTAGATATACAGTAGATATACAGTATACTGTAAACTTTGTTTTAAGTGTTTCTATAGCACGGTTGAAATCCAGAATATCAAAATTCATGGCTCTGGTAAAGAGGGATATGGATTTAAAGGCATGTGAGAGTATTCCACAGTGGTTTCCCCTCATCACAGTCCTCATGTCATGATTTAGCAATGATGAGATGCCTCAGTGTATCACTAATGTATTTATAGATGGCAATTCTTTACACTTTTCTGTCATTTTTCTGCTGTTTTTTTCCCTGTAAATCATGTTTGTGCATCTTCAGAATATATCCTGCATCACATAAAGTCAGATATACTTAGCAGCAGCTTTTACCGTCTCACAGAGATGAGCAGTCCTTTGTTGAAAGCTGTAATTTTATTGGTGCTGTCCAAAAAGTCTGTATTTCTGGAAATGAAGTATGATACTGTAATCTTGTATAACAAAGAAGGATTATTATTACAGAGGCATTTTAAAGATCAATTCAAATCTTTTGCAATAGAGGATGAAGTTTGATGATTTCCATGTGTTTGAAACTTACTTGTTTTAAAATGTGCACAGCATACTTGAAAATTGATATTTATAACTCAAAAAAATAATTAAATGGATACTTAATACTTGATGCAGTAAATTTTGATCTTGCCATTGGTTTACAAAATGCTGCCAAATAAAGAGAATACTCTTGTATGTGTTAACGTTTTTATGGAAAATTGTTTTTAAAGACTGAACTCCAAGTGGGACCTGAGAAGACTGTGCAAAACTGTTGGTGCAACAGCCCTACCCAGACTGGTATGTACCTCCCAAATGAGGTGCAGGAGGGTGAGAACTGATGAGCAGGTTCAGTTCTTAACTCACGTTTTTCTTTCCAGACTCCCCCTACTCTTGAAGAAATGGGTCACTGCAATAGCGTGTATTTATCAGAGGTTGGGGATACACAAGTTGTGGTGTTTAAGCATGGTATGTATGTTCTGTAGAACTTCTGACACTGCTGTTCTAAAGTGTGTTTGTATGTGTTTTAGATACAATATTAATGAATTAATTCAGTAATGCATGTCTCTGAACAGAAAAGGAGGATGGTGCCATTTCTACTATCCTCATTCGTGGATCTACAGACAATCTGATGGATGACATAGAGAGAGCAGTGGATGATGGTGTCAATACTTTCAAAGTACTCACAAGGGTAAGTAAGGAGAACACTTGAATTATCAAAAGTCAGAAGTGGATCATTTTGAGGCAAGACTTGAGCCTGCCTTGTGCTCATTGCTACAAAGGCTGTAGATATTAATCTGCTTAGGTGTCTTCTGGAGTTGGAGAGATGGCTGTGTAGTACTGAGGTGTAGAGGGCTGTGTAGAGAAGATTGCTGTTGTGAACACTGGGTACAAAAAAGGTGGTGCTCAACATGGACTGCACTCAATTTTCCAGTAATGAGTGAGTTCTTGAAGGTAGATTAGTTTTACCACTTTCTAAAGACAGTCAGCTCTTTCTTGACTTACTCCCTAGAAGTTTTGTAATGTTCTTTGGAAATGAGGCATAGAAGAAAAACTAGATAGCTTTGTCACTTGGGATCAGGAGAAACTGATTGGTTGCAGACTAAATTTCTAGTTCATTGGTGATAACTCATGCTTTCTCCACATAATTGCAGATAGGTTTTTATGGATGGAGGAACTCAGTTTTACAGAGGATTTTTTTGTGAGCAGCTTATGTGGTCTTAAATACTATTATTTAATTTTTCATTTTTTTATACAAAAGGAAATGTTCTTGTATTTACTTGGTAAATGGCATGCAGAAATTGTTAGAATCTTAATCTCTTCTATATACCAAAACATGGACATTGATTTAGACTACAGAAATGCTGTGCTTTTATGATTGTCTCCAGGAGTTGTCCTATTTTAAGATTTGTGATGATTACTTTGTGGGTTGAAAGACCAGAGTTATTAAGTAAATTCTGGTTTGCCAACAGATGTACAAAATGCCTAATTTAAAATACAAGAAAACAAAAACTCCCAACACCTTGTGATACCTGTTGACATATGAAACTTAGTGCACAGTAGATTGGTTTTTCATATGATACTTCCCACCAAAGGAATAGAAAAGATGAGAAAATCTAGGAATGCTGTTACAGTTAACCATGAGTTGAAGTTGTTAAAAAAAAGCCAAAAAATCCCAGACACAAAACCCACTGCATTATAATTTTGCTTTTTACAAAAGAAGCCGTTTTTCTTTGGACACATTGGAACAAATGAGTAAATTCTGGTAGATTTCCCTTATAATGCATGTTTGTTCTGATTCTTAGTAACTTTGTGGGGAACAAATTTCTGTTGCATTCTTGATAGACTAGAAAAATCCTAAAAAAATAAAAAAAAGTAATAGATGCTAAAGCATCTATAGCAAAACATTGTTTTGATGTGGTCTTTCCACAGGATAAACGTCTTGTTCCTGGAGGTGGTGCAACAGAGATTGAATTAGCCAAGCAGATCACATCGTATGGAGAGGTATAGCAAACAGGCATCTTAGCTTTTCATCTTCACAAAAAAATACAAATACTATTTTACACCAACATATATATATGTGTGTGTATTAAAAACAAGTGTGGGGGGAAATGCCTATCTTACAGTTTTTGAAATGCTGACATGGTTTTCAACTTCACTTTAGACTTGTCCAGGGCTTGACCAATACGCCATCAAGAAGTTTGCTGAGGCATTTGAAGCCATTCCTAGAGCACTGGCAGAAAACTCTGGAGTAAAGGCTAATGAGGTCATCTCCAAACTTTATGCCGTGCATCAGGAAGGGAAGAAGAATGTTGGATTTGATATTGAGGTAAATAGTATCTCATGTTACTTGTTGCCCTGCATGCAGGGTTATACTTAATAGTACATCTATCAGCACTAAGTATTTATAGATTATTTTAAATTGTTGGAAGCTCTGTTGCAGTCTAGAATAATAATAATTTCTTGGAATTGAAATACTTAAATGTTCTTTTTATCAGCAAGCAGTTCAATTCCGTATAGTATAGTGGCCTTATGTCAGAGGTGGAGTGGAATACTGAACTAATGAGACAGGGAGTATTTGGTAATTACTGACTTTGTCTTCCTGCTGATGGATTAGGAATGAAGGTTTTCTGAAGGGAGAAGATGAGATCAGAAAAGTGATACCATCTTGCTAGGTAAAAGCCTGAGAAAGTTTTTAATAATGCTTTTCTCCCATCTGACAGGCCGAAGCTGCTGCAGTGAAAGACATGTTGGAAGCTGGTGTGTTAGACACGTATCTTGGAAAATTCTGGGGTATCAAGCTAGCTACAAATGCAGCAGTAACTGTCCTAAGGGTTGATCAGGTAAGCTTATGTGTCATCTGGGTGCTGAATTAAAACTTGGCAGAACCCTCATGCAAATAGGTGGAATCTTATGGAAATGCAAGGCATAAAAATAATGCTACTTGAGAATGTGGTTTGTTCATTTCTGAAAGCCAGGAAGTCATTTGTTCAAGAGCTTGTTATCTGGAATGTGGCTGCTTCTATAGCAGTACTGTTAATTTTTGTTGGGTTTGGGATTTTTTCCTTTAAAAGATTGTGTTGATATTTTAAAGACAGTTGATATTTGTATCCAGAGAGTTACCCTAAATTCTGTGGGAACAAGCTTTAATAGAAGAAACCTTCTGTCATATATTGTTACATGAAAATCCCACTTTTAGGAAAAATAGAGGTTACAGTCTTAATGATAAAAATATTTTATTATTTTGTGAAGCTTCAGCAAAAATGAATTTGCATGTAAAATTTCTGTAGATTATTATGGCAAAAACAGCAGGCGGTCCAAAAGCCCCTAAGCAACAAGGACATTGGGATAAGGATGACTGGAAAGATGAGCCTGAAAACTAGTGTGCAGTAAGCTTTGTTTCTCTAGCAGAGAGGTATCTGTGTGAGTGCATGCATGAGTTCATTGACAAGCACATGGCAGATTGTATCCTTCTTGAGAACACATAACACTGCTGTCTTCTGCTGTGTGCTGATGGCGACATCCTGTATTTGTGCCTTTGCAAATGAATTCTGCTCCTAAATCCAAATTTTCATGAAAGGGATGACAAGTGCAGGTTCAGTTTTACCTTACTTGTTCATATAGCCAGTGCAGAGAATGCACTTTAACATGGGAGGACTGATGGACTTAGTGGTTTTAAAGTGTGATACTTAGAGACAATAATTTAGAACAATAGCTTTGATAATTCTCTTTTCTGTAGTGTGCACTCTCTAAACTAGTTTGCTGTTGACCTGTTTCAGCACTCACTTTCTGTAGACTAACTGAAGTCTTTGCATGCAAAAATGAGTTAAAATACCATTTTTTACTCTATCAGAGGTCAGCTTCTACCATTCCCAAGGAAAAAAAACCTAAGTTGTTAATATCTCAATTAGATGGATAGTATATTCACTGGCTTAGGTTCAGGGTAGGGAAACTGCATGAATGTAGTGAATGCTAGCAGTCAGCATCATGTGGCTGTAGAGTAGGGTAAGAGCCTGATTTTAACATCAGCTTTTTCTACTTTTCTATTCTTTTCAAGATCATTATGGCAAAACCAGCTGGTGGCCCAAAACCTCCATCAGGAAAGAAAGACTGGGATGAAGACCAAAATGATTGAACAATTTAACTGTATTTCTTAAGTGACATGACTTTGTGAGTTTTTTTTAATATCCCAGTTGAAGCCTGTCACAATGTTTTGCTCTTGCCTTTAAATTATGAACAGTGTCCAATGGAGTGCAGAACTTCAAACACCTCAATAAATGTACTCACATAAATGTAAATGTTAAAAGTGTTGACTTACTTCATTTGGAGCTAGCCTGACATGGTGGTTCCCTATCTGTGAATGTGTAGGGATGATGTGTGACATGATGACACTGTGTGGATGTGATGGGCTGACTCTCGACTGGCTGCCTGACACTCTCTCCTGGTGAGGAAGGAGGCAGAACTCCTCAGGGGCTGAGATAAAGAGGGGGAGATCACATATCAATTCCTGTTGCAGGCACAACAGACTCAAATGTGCAGGGAGGCTTACAATGAGCCTGCTACAGGGAGCTCATAATCAATAATTGTTGTGGCTCTTTGTGCTCTTATTTGTGCTCCTTAGCCAGTATTTGAGTGTAAACAGTCAAATGAATGTTGAAATAATTAAGTGTTGGCAGCAGGTCTGTGGTACCTGCATTCAGTAGGTATCCTGAAACCCCACTTGGAGCACTGTGTACAGATGTGGTGCCCCAAACATAAGAAAGACAGAGAACTGGTAGAGCGAGTAGAGAGGAGGGTCACCAAGTTGATAAGGGGACTGAGCACCTGCCCTATGGAGGTGGGCAGAGAAAGTCAGGGCTGTTCAGCCTGGAGAAGAGGTTATGTGGAGACCTCACAGCACCTTCCAGTGTCTGAAGGGGCTATAGGGAAGCTGGAGAGGGACTCTGCATCAGGAAATACAGTGACAGGACAAGGGGGAATGACTTCAAATTGAAATAGGGGAAATTTAGGGTAGATACACAGAAAAAATTCTGCCCTGTGAGGGTGGTGAGGCCCTGGCACAGGTTGCCCAGAGAAGCTGTGGCTGGCTCATGCCTGGAAGTGTTCAAAGCCAGGTTGTACAGGGCTCTGAAAAACCTGGTCTAGTGGGAGGTGTCCCTGCCCATGGCAGGGGGTTGGAACTGGATGAGCTTTAAGGTCCTTTCCAACACAAACCACTCTATGATTCTACGATTGGTTTTTTTTTTTTTGACATGCATCTCTCACCCTTGTTAGTCCCCATGCTCTTAAAAAAAGCAGCCTGACAGGAGAGAACTGCATCACATTCTAATGACCTTAAAAATAAATGCTGAGCAGTACTAGCTAGCATGATGCAGAGTGCTGGAATCTTTCAACTGAAGCCCCCTGTTAAGATTAATCTTGGGAAGTAAACAGCTTATGTGTCTCCAAGTAGCTTGAAAGGAGAACTGCACTTGAAATCCAAGCCAGTTCAATAATTAATCCTTTTACTACTCTTGCCAGTGCTACTCTATCTCACAACCAGAAGGGAGTGGAAGGCTAAATCAAGTGTGGAACTATCTTATGCCTAAATAAGGTTGCTATACAACAGCTCTAATAATGCTGGCTTTATAGTCAGTTGTTGGCGAGGCTGAAAAATAAACTCAGCAAGTTTTCAGAAGGATTGGCATACTGCTATAGCCAGCTGCACAAGGGCTACTGCTGATGGCTCTAAGGGTTACAAGAACAAGACGCCCATTTTCTTAGTAAGGCTGTTGTGAAAAATGCACTGAATGTAAGCAGCTGCTGCTCTAGAATGGCAGAGCCAAGATTTTATTCACATGAGAGCCAACATGAAACTTGTGGCGAACTTCAAAGTCAGAAGTCACTGCAGGACTACTGGTCTTAGACCTGCTGTGGTGGAAAGGCTGTATGGGACTGCCTGTAGTAAGAGAGTGAGCCAAGCACTCAGCCTTGCCAAAGCACCAGCAAAAGAATTGCTGGAGCATTTGCAAACTTGAGGGCTCCTCTATTGGACATAAACCAATAGTGAAAAGAGAGCTGAAGCTGCAATTGTCTTTGCTCTTGTGGAGGAAGAAACAACTTCTTATGCTTGGAAGCCAGGTCTTAAAAACACATAGGAACACATGATAGCTGAGATTAACTATAGTTCAAAAGTAGAGCTGGTTGCTTTAAAGTGAAAAACCTGCTGACCAAGATTTATATCCACCCAAATTACTCAACAAAAACTCAAAGCTGTAATTTTGAAAAGAACTTTTATTGCAAAGTAGTGGAAACACTGGAAAAAGTATAAGTTAACCGCTTGTCAGTGTGTCTAAAATGCATAAAGTGAGTTCCTGCTATACAGCAGCTCCAACCTGTTAACAACATGATTTGCAAATCTGCCTTCTCTCAGACCTCTGAAGACAGTGGCTGTGCACACAAGAAGGCTCTTCTGATTAGTTACAGCAGCCTCTCATAGAACAAAAGATAGGCTTGGGAGCTCAGCACTTTGGACACAGAGACAGGTTGTACATGGATATCGCTGATGTGGAACCACTGACCTTTTACTGGCTCAGTTTCTAAAGCTGTGGAAGGAAAAATTTAGGAGTAAAAAGTTATTACAAAGAATTGAAGCAATCAGTTCTATTATAGTTCTTCAGTAAGAATCATAGAGTACATACAATCATAGAATCACTGAGTTGGAAAAGACCTCCAAGATCGAGTCCAGCCTGTGACTGATCATTGCCTTGTCAACCAGACCAGAGCACTGAGTGCTACATCTGGTTGTTACCTGAACACCTCCAGGGATGGGATGCCACCACATCCTTGGGCAGCCCCTTCCAATGCTTAACACCATTTTGTCTTCACGTCTTCCTGATGTAAAACCTGAACCTCCCCTGGCCCAGCTTGAGGCCATTTCCTCTTGTCCTGTCACTTGCTACCTGGGAGCAGAGCCTGACCCCCACCTGGCTACAACCTCCTGTCAGGGAGTTGTGAGAGTGGTAGGGTCTCCCCTGAGCCTCCTTTTCTCCAGGCTGAGCCCTCCCAGCTCTCTCAGCTGCACCCTATAGGATTTCACCAGCTTCACTGCCCTTCTCAGCAGCAACTTATCTGCTATGGCAGGATGTTGGAACTAGATTTTCTTTAAGCCCTCTTCCAACCCAAACCATTTTGTGATTCTGTCAGAAATAATTTGCAAAATATTTCTAATGATTTACCTTGAGATTGTCGTCGAAGGACAAGATCAGAGAGGTGGTTGTTCATAGCTCTCATTTTAACATAGGCAGTGTAGTGCCCAGACCTCATTGTTCCGCTGTGTTCAACAACTCCATAGAGAGAGTACAAGACCTTTGTATTCCCTTCAGCCACATTCTAGAAAACCACAAGTTTAGAAAACTTCTAAAACTTCTCATTCTAGAAAAACACAAGTTTAGCTGTGTCAGCCAGGTGCTGAGTTTTGAAGAATGTAAACTCTTTGATTTGTTTGCTGATGAAATGGAAACTGGTCATTAAAGAGTCATGCAGGCACTACTGTTATGAGCAGTGAAGTACAAGTTATCACACAAAGTAATAGGCTTGACAAGCGTTCTACAGAGGTTTTGCTATGCAGCTTTGTTGTGAAAGCACATTAGAACATGGCAAAGGAGAGAATCTGATTGTTTTCCCACTTACTTTACATTTAGCTGTACAGAAAGGAGCCAAGTCTATCACTTCGGGGAACTTGATATGCCTGTTAACCTTCCGCAGATTAAATCCAGCCTTAAACAACCAAAGTAGAGGAAAACCCCATAATGTTAAAATGCTACATATTAAAACCATGCTTAGTTACTAAATGTTTCAGGTTAAAGTTTCAACAATACAAAATCAGTTTTACATTACGCAGAACTGGAAAAAGTAAAATTTATTTTTTCTCTGATGTCCAGTATTCCAGCATTATTTCCTTGCCCCCATATGCTGCACTGGAGCACAAGTTAAGATGGCTCTTCAGCTCACTCACACATTAACGTAATGGTAGCAAAAGTGGAAAAAGAATCAGCTCTGATGCACTTCGGTAACTACGAGGAGAACTCTTAGCTTCTCAGATACTGAAACATGCCTGAGGATCTGATCTTAAAGCATCCAAACTGATGCAAACTGTGCTCCCACCTTAATCACATAATCATCCAGTATCAAACTTGAAAAACAAAAGGAGATTATGAGAAATGTTAGTTTCTTCATATTACAGTCCCTTGGAATAGGCTACACATTTCCATTTTCTATACGAAATTGGTTTTCATCTAATTGAAGTTGCCTCCCTTATTTTTCAAGTATCTTGACCAAAACACCAAATGGGTTTAAATTTAGAAGAGGCAGTACTGTCTCCCTTTCCTCCTTCTCTCTTGAAAAGCTAAAGCCCTGAGTTAAAAATTTTTCTACAATTTGGGAATAAATAGGTAAGTGACTTTACTTCATTGTCTATAAATAAAACTTAAGTTACTTTGTTTTCCTTTCATCTTTCCTTCTCCTTCCGCTAGGCTCAGAATCCTCTTTTCCACTTCTACTAACTTGTTACTTATTTGTTACTAATAAGGGATCCTATTTACCTATACATACTGAAATGCATGAGCTCATGAACAGCTGTAATAGTAGGAAACTATTAATGCTAAGATGCTACTTAATACAGTAAGCAGTAAGAATAATGAGGGAATATGTTGTGAATATGCTCGCGAACCAGTGTTTTCCAGTTAATTAGGGGAATATTCTTTCAGGAAAACACACCTCAAGGCCTCAAAGACCACAAAACACAATGCTGCACACTAATGCCTTCCAAACTTTGGAAAAAAACCCCAACTAGTTTTATAGAAAATAAAAGTAACCTTAGCATGTTTTCAAGTTAAGCTAGTACTACATGCATCTGTACACATATATACATATTAACTGGAGGCTAATGTATCAGCCTGATACTTACGTGCTGAAACCTCTTTAAGTGAAGGGTTAAAACTGGAGGAGCTAGAGAGATGAGCATCTGCTTTTTGGCATTAGTATAAACAAACTTCTTTTCACCTGCAGAAAAGAAAAACCACCAAAGATTAAAACAAGTGTTTTATACCAAAACAAATGTTAGAGCAGGAATTTATTTTCACTATTTAAACTGTTACAATGTCATCTACTACAAGAACTGAGACACTAAGCATTCCCCTTTAATATGATGAATGAAAGCAAAGTTATACAAATCCCACTTAATCCCCCCACCTTTGCCCACTCAAGAAGCAGATAGGGATATATTTAAAGTTTTCTTTTAAAAAAGTTTGTCATACTTTTTATGTTATTCTTTGGTCCACAATGCCTTTGTGTACACACATCACACAGTAGTTTATTGGTCTCGGTAAGTGTTTCATTACGGGTAAATTGATATAAACAGTGATGGATTGAACCTTCCTCTGGGTTCAGCTTTTCCCTGTTTGCCAGAGTACAAAATGCCATTTCGGGGTCATCTGTAGATACTTCACAGGTCTTGTTAGGAACAGGCTGAAGGCCATCCGAGGTACTCGTGTCAGATTCAATGGCACCCAAGTGGAGTTTTGAAAAGTCTGTAGCAAGCTCTTCTTCATCTTCATTGTCATCATCCTCCTCTTTCAAAGACAGGTTGTCAAGGCCATTGACAAACTTTATAGGAGAATCTAAGCTTTCCATAGAGGGATCCATGAGAGATTCGTTTTCTTCACACTCTTGTTCTGGCTTTCCTGTATTTTCATGCCTGCTCTGAATTTCTGTACTATTTCCCTGTATACTCAAATCTTTCTGAGTTGAGTAGTGATCTTTCCACTTGTGTGATGATTCCTCTTCTTGCTTCTTATCAAGAGTTTCAGAGCTTATTTCAGTCTCTGATTCTTGGTTGTACTCAACATCTATCTCTGGCTGTTCAGTTGCACAGAGATCTGTAAAGTGAAGCACCTTTCCTCGAAGTTTTTGCTGCCGGCGCTGGCTCTGCACATTTGAATACATAATATACAAGAGTACAAAAACCAAAGTAAGTATAAATTATATTTAGCATTTCTCACCACTTCTTTATCAGAATGTTTGTTGCATGCCATAGATGCACAAGGCAGGAGGGGGAAGAGTAATCTATGATTTAATGATCAGAGGTGATCAGTTCCACTAATACTGAATTTAACCTCACTCAGACATAGTTCCCACTGCTCCTTGTTAAGCAGTATCATCAAAATACAGCTAATGATTCCCTTGGTATCTTCCTGATCCTTTCTTATGTCTGTATTCTAAAGTTTTGTGAATATTCTTGCAATCAATGACAGGAAAACAGTCCGATACAAATTAAGGCTACTTCAGACATGCAATAAATTCTACTGGATATCATTATATTATTCCTATGCAGCAACGCTTAAAGAACATCTTAACAGCAAAGACATGGGTATAATTGGTCTTTTCAGCTGCGCTTTTGAAGGAGGAGAAATTCTAAGCTGTCTCCTCCTTCATGTAAACTGTGGAAACAAAAAGAATTTCTTGTAACAGAAATAGCAAGCACAAAGTGAAATACCTATCCAAACCAACCTTGGCTTCTTTTTTCGCCTGTTTCTTCGCTTTTTTCTGAAGGTGCTTACTTGTACCAGGGGACTCATCTTTCCACTTAAGGTAATGGTCATTGATTTTCTCCTGTTCATCTTCAGATTCCTTCTCTCTGTTTTTTTTAATGTTTTCTCTCTTTGTAATTTTCACTTTCTACAAAACCCAAAAAACCACAGAACAACCGCAGAAATAGAGATGTTATCTGAGTTTTCAGCTCAAATATAATATTTTAATGGTGTAACATACAACTAACTCACACCCTGCTGTTAATAATGGAAGACTCTCACTCCAGAGAGTCCATATGAAACAAGGACTTGCAGAATTAAACAGTATGTAAAAGTAAGGGTACTGATGGCCAAATTCTGAACCTGTAAAGGGGTAACACCACCTTTGCCTCTAACTGATCTCATTAAATGCATTGAAGAGTAATGTTTTACACAAGCAGAGACATTTTCAGTTGAACATCCTGCCACAGAATTTGCTGCTTCTGCTAAACTGAAACTTGTTTGTGGCAGAAGTCATGATCACTTTGACTGTGGGGGTTCCATTCCAGTATTTATAAATAAGGAGTGCTACGCAACAAATCTGAAATAGTACATATACAGGTTATCAATACAAAACACAAAGCAAATCAAGTACTTTGAGTGTCTGGAGATTGATAAAATAAATATTCACATACTATCCTATCAATATTTCTTAACTTTATTCCATAACCTGAATATTAGGAGAAGTGTTCTTGGACTCCATGCAGGAAAATGGATGAGAAAAGTGACAAAAAACCCCCAAAGAACTCAACCTGTGTGATTTTCCAGAGCCACAACTTACAGGAATGACTCCCATGAAAAATCTTATTCTCCTTCTGTGCAATTTTGACTTGCAAAAGAGACTTTTAGAAAGACACTTAAATGATGTTCCTAATGACTGTATAATAAGTGTTTTCATATAAACAAAAAAAATATACATCAAAAAGTACTACTTCTTACCTGAACATCTAGTATGGGAAGTGACAAATCAAGGAAAGGCTCATGGACCAAGGATACCTTCAAATAAATAATCAAGAGTCCAATTTAATTTTGGAATTTTTAATTTTGTTTGGAAGTAGCTCGCTTGCTGTCAGTAGGCGTATTTGCACGTTTGCATTCAAGGCCTGCATTCACTTGTGCACGCAGCTGTAAAACACAGCTCATTTATAGCTTTATTTATACATTTATACAGCCCCACAAATAGCTTCCACTGACCAAAATCCAGCAGTTACATTACCACAGAAATGAGCAGAAAATATTTTTATGAATTTCAGTTATCTAGTGAGACTGCACCTTAAGGCCTAAGAGACTCATAGCTATAATCTATCATGATACTCAAATAGCCCACTTGCTAATACACTCAATTACTTCATTCTCAGGATATATTATCCCAGTAGTGCCTTCTTCACTGTCCTCCTGGCAATCCCATGGTTTTTTCGTTGTGGGAAAGGGGAAGAGGTAATCACCTGAATAAGGAAGGAAAGGGCCCCATAACAATTAATGTGCTCTATGATCTGTACCACTGGAAGGTGTTCACTGGGACTCTAGGAGGGAATTCTGGCAGAGGAAGCTTGCTGCTGACAAGCCTTCAGGAAAGCTTTTGAAACAAACTGAAAGATTGTAACACAAGATAAGAAAGACTCCAGCTAAATCATGCTCCTTTTTGAAAAGCATCCAGCTAGTCAAGTCTTATTTCTACAGACAGTGACTTTGGGGTTCTTCTGCAGATTACAGGACATCACACTCTAGGTTATTCAGAGCAGGCAGTTTACTTACAGTTCTGCATTCCTCACACATAATTGTGCTGGTTAGTTCTCCACCAAAGATTCGATCTACAAAACTTTGTATTCCATTTTTCTTTTCATATTCTGAGAATTCAAAAAGTATATAGTAAAGTTAATATTATTACATACAATATACTGGCAACCAATTTCATTACAGCGTACCAAATAAAAAAAGGAGAATATAACATGCAAGGTCTATGATGGAACATGTTGGCCTATTCTGCTTTCCTCAGGATAGCAAGTACAGCAAGATTCTTAAATTAAGAATCTTTTGTGTATCAGAATAATGGGGGTGAAAACACACTTGCAGAAGACAGATTGGTTAAACCATACCTCTAACACCTTCTCTGCTCAAATGCATTTCCCTATTCTCTCAGAAGTACTCCATCTCAGTAAGAATTCCTGTTTTCTCTCAGGAGTGAAAGAACTATCCGAACTTAAAAAAACAAGCGCCAACTTTTGTCTGACAAACAAAACCAATTTTCTCAAGTTGTAATTTCAGAGTAACACACAATCTGAATTTAAATTGGCAGCTCATCTCCTAAGTCATGTTGAAAAGTTTAAAAATTGTTCTGTTCATTGTTTGGATTTTTTATACCACTTTAAAGTAACAATGGACTATTAGCAGCTGCATAAATTATATTCACATGCTAGATTTTAACTTCTTACATGTTTGAATGATTAATCACTGCCCAAACATGTTTTAATGTATGATGTTAGAGAATCAACTCTCTCTTATCCTGTTAAGAAGGAAATGCCACCAAGTTCAGCAAGACAATTAAATATAAACTAAAATTATTGAGCCTCTTATTCTAGATAGACACATATTCAAGAGGTGGCATAAAGTTGTACAATTAAATGCGTATCCTTTAGTTGATTCTATTAATGTTATTTATATACTTAACGAAAGAGGAGATTTTTCAAGTTACTGATGATGTGATAATTTATTTTACCTTTAATTTTCTTTTTAAGTTCTTCTTCATTTTCTTTCTTAGAGTCACTCAGCGCCTTTAGTATTCCAACACTTATTTGCTGAAATTTTCAAAACAAATAAACTGTAAAATTTCCTAAACGAATTCATTTAACTACTTCATTTTACAATGTGTTTCAGATGGAGGAAAAAGTATAATCTTCACCAATTAAGAGAATCAATACAAACAACACAAATACCTGTAGAACCACACAATAGTTCCTGTAGATATCAAAAAAAAAAAAATCATCAACTGAGAAACAAGTTGCAACCATGCTGTTCCAATTAGTATGTAAGAAAATCAGTCTAAGGATGAAATACTTGCCCAAATTAAAACTGGCAAAAAACCCCTATGGAATTTCTACAAGTGTGTTTCAGAACATAAGGACATTCTTTAGGGTGACTAAACATACTCCAAACCCACTTTTTCTGTGGGTTTTCTTTACTAATATGCTTCAAGTTAAGTGCTATGGGCAGCATACTCTACAGAGGCTGACATATCTCAGAAAGTATGTTTTTTCTCCTCTCAGCAGAAGAAAGAGGCTGGGGTATGAAGAAGAAAGGTATTCACAACTATGATTTTAGCACTCACCTGGATTTCTTCTGTTCTCATTCCATCAAGTAAGTAACGAAGCAATTCATGACTGTCTTGCTGCTGATAACCTTTAAATCGTATTGCTCTGTTAAATGAAATTGTAAGGTATAACTGAACTCAGAGGTAAACAAAACAAAAACAATTCACACCAAATACACATGGACAAAGTCTCCAGAATGTACGTATATAAAAGCAACAAGTGTCTACATATCATATTTTCTAAAAATATGAAGCCAGCTCATCAGTATGTCACTAAGTATCTTTCATTTTACTGCTATTCATTTATATTTTGCTCTTCTTTCAAAAATTGTTAAATATTCTACAAATTTTATACGCTGTGTTCTGAGCTAGAGATA
This sequence comes from Vireo altiloquus, assembly GCA_013396875.1. Taxonomy (NCBI): domain Eukaryota; kingdom Metazoa; phylum Chordata; class Aves; order Passeriformes; family Vireonidae; genus Vireo; species Vireo altiloquus. Next base: position 12,572 of record VZRF01014193.1, on the reverse strand, counting down.
AAAAAAAAAGAGGAAAAACTGACAATCTTTTAAGCAACAAATTTTTTCATACTCACTATGACATGCAATTGTACAGATACTCACTTCTTACAAACCTGAGCAAAAAGTTCCTTAGGAGTCACTACCCCTTTTTTTGTCTCTTGCATTTCTGTCACGAACTGATGCATGGCTAGTGTTAAAGGACCTGGCTGATCTAGTTTTATTAGCTGAGGTTCCTGTTTGAAAGAAAAGCAACAGAGCTGTTTTGCCTTAAGTCAGTGACAGATTCTTCTGCAGTAAGTTTTTTCTTTTCAGTTCCTGAGAACATTATTGTCAAATAGAATACACAAAATTCCAAAATGGTAGTAAGTTAACCTGACAAAAACAATGCATGGTTTATCACAAAATGATAGCAAAACTCAGTTTTTTATTGCCTAGTTCTAAGTCTGGATTTCTTGCCTTTACTAGGAAACAACCCCAATTTCTTAAAAAGGGTTGTGCATTTTCATTGCCATCCGAATCTCTAACTGTAATGACAGGTGTGTTATTTAGGTTAGTGCTACAGACATCCTATAAGTGCCTATACATTTTGCATTTAGACAAGTGGCACTATAGCAAGAGTCACACATTTTCATCCTTTACATAACATCATCGTAATGCAAGCACTCCTTCTATAACAGAGTACTGACTCACTGCTCTTACACTATGAACAAAATACCTCCACTGACTTCAGAAGCAACTTTATGGAAATTAGTGGTGAAGTTCCTGCTGATTTTACATCTTAATCTTGTCAGTATTTAGCTGGAACAGCTTTCAAACTGAGAGATAAGTACTGCTTGTTTCCTTAACAGACTGGAAGGTGAGGACAAACACTACGGAGGTCAAAGGATATTACCATGCATAGCTCAGGTGACTCAATTTTAACTGTTGTGCCAGGCATTTTAGCTTCTTTAAGCAGCTCCCTCAGGACTGGAGTTTGTGATAAATTCTGTAGAACATAAAAGACAGAAAGAGATTGGAAAATGGGGACAACAGGAAGGGCAGCTGAACTCTGCTAGTCATGGAATTTGTAGCAACCAGTTTAGCAGCAATTTATTTTCCCAAACACAGAACTAAAGTGGTTAACTATCACTCTAGAATCTCCATTTGTGTTTAAGACTTAAAGTACATTTCATACAGATAATGGGACTTCCAATGCCCTCTATAAACATTACTTCAGATTGCAAAAACCCTAAATATATTACTCTTATACAGACTGATCTTTTAAGAAGTGCATTTACTAGTTCCTGTTTCTAAAAAATCAAAAGATAAAATGCAGTGTGGGTATTTGTTTGGTTTAAAGAGAGTTTAAAAGTAAATCAAAAGCAGTTTACTAAAATCTGTGAGTACAGTGGGAATTTTGTTTGAGTAAAGCTTCAGTATCAAGAGCCAAAGAGCACAAGATCACGTCAGTTTCAATACACATGAAAGAACAAGTTTATTTTACACTTCTTAGGTGAACAAGTCACACAAGATGGCAATGCCTGCAACATGCTTGTCCTGTTTTTTTCATCCAATATTAACTTTTGATTTCCTGTTACTGAGGGAGACATTTTTATTACAATAAACACCCATGGTCTTTGAATACTAATCTCTTATAGTCTAAGAGGTCACGAGGGTGATGTGTCAGACTATTTAATATATTTTAAAAATAACTAGAAGTTGGCATGCTTAATTTATGTCAGTGAAAAATGCTGCCTCTTAAGGACAAAGCAGTTTATTGTATTTCCCCTTAGAGCAAGTCTGAACCTGCAGCTCCATTCCTTCGTATTTCTCTGGGCCAACACACTATTTTTAGAAAGAAGCCATCATTCCTGGCAGATAAAAAAATCACATTCTAATTCTGTCACTGTAAAATGCTGGGGGCAAGGCTATTGTGGGCTGTTTTTCATTTTGTTTGTGGTTTTTTTTCCCTATTCAAAGATTTTCTAAAAACAACAGCAAGTCCTGTACCTGCATCACTGCATTAAAGAAACATGTATTCCCCAAGTTACTAAGTCCTTTCACAGTGACTTCTCCATTAGCAGCTGAATGAAAATTTTCTTCTTTAAGTGAAACTTCTTTTTCTTGCTCATTTTTGCTGTCTTTTTCTACTTTTTTATTTTCAACTTCTTTGTTCTCTTCTTGTTTTTCTACCGAAATAATAAAAACATACCACATATTAACAAAGCACCAGGGTATAGGCTAGGAAAGATTATTACAGCCAGCAGCAATCTACGATGTTTAGATCTTATACATACAATAACTAATGCTTTAATTTTTAAATACAAAACTACTGGTTTAGGTTCTTAAATTGTCTAGGTAACAGAAGTTAAAAAATAAACAGAACAAAACAACAAAAACAAGAAATCAAGAACCCCCTGAAATGTCATTTCAAGTGATCATGCAAATTAAACATCTCTTGGCCCACAAGCCATTCATGCCAACATCCTCTGAAATTCTTCAAGTGTTATCTCAAATTTTATTCCTGTGTCAAAATCACCTACGTGAGGGCTTTCTACAACATCCAACAGTCTGCCACTGTCAAAGCATTCTCATACTCATTTCATGTACCTAAACAGATGATACTGAAAAGTTTATAGTCTTCAAGACAAGTTAAAAATACTTTCCCCAAAATTATTTTGGTGTATTGCTGAAAATTTCAATGACCTGTTTAATAAAGCCATAAGGGAGTTCCAGGCAGTTTTCAAAATAACACCCACACTGGTTCTGCCAGTTTGGCAGTCAGCTATTGATTAGGTTTCTGGTAAATAGGGCTGTGAGCTAAAACTAACTGTAAAATCATGTAACACCAGTTCAGAGACAGGAAAACAGGAAATACAAGGAAAGACAAGGAAAACAGACAATACAATCTTTGGACAATAAACAGATGGATGGACAACAGAACATATGAAACAGGTAACAACTGCACCCAGGTATTCATTGGTTTTCCAGTTCAAACTTGAGAAGAAGATACGAAGTTCACATATTAGATGTAGACTAACGGTGTGTCTGGGAGAGACTGACCACTCAAAAAACTCTGCTCCCTGTGCGAAAACCTCAGCTGCTTTCTGAACAAATTGAATTCAGAGACAGTCACGTGACATTACTGGATGTTTGTGTTCCATTTCCCACAGGGCCTGTGATTTCACTCAAGTGTTGGAATTTCTGACAGTCATTTGTTACAGCATTTATTTTTATATGCAAATTCTTCCAAATTTTCTAGTGGAAATGCCTTGTACAAAACCAGTTTTGCCGTTGTGGAAACTCAGGGGTTTTGCTGGGTTTGTTTTCTTTTAAACAATTGTATTTTGCAGACAGATTGCAGGCTGAACACAATATTTTAGAGTTCTAAAAGCACTGCAGCTGCCTATACTAAATGTACAGACCCAGTGACAAAACCTCTGTATACTACTCCTTCCATTAGGATACGTGCTGCAACAGCTGAAAACTTAGTCATTCCTGATACATTCACAACCAACCACAGAAATACTTTAAAAAAATCAAATCAAATTATCTTTAAGCAATGACAATTTTTCTTTAGATCTCAAGACAGACTGAGCAACACTGATGAATAAACACAGCACCCTAAGTACTGAACGTCAATTGCCTATTCGCAGAAAAACTGAATGTCACATCTTTAAAAAAGTCACAGTAAAACTGTTTTTTTTTCTCCTGTTCTTGTATGTCTTGTCTGTAAAAGTTTAGGGGATGCTGAGCAAAATCCTGATCTAATTAGGTCTATGGGCTAGAAAGTTACTTATGCTATCAGAATTGTGACAAAAAAGATTAAAAAAAGGGGAGAAATTAGTTTTTCCCTTTACCATAAGGTGCTAAATCTAATTTAGTGTAAATTCTGGATTTATAGTACTGTCTCCAACACTTAGGAGACCTTCTAATTTACTGTATCTATACTATAATTACTTACCTGCATGCGATGAGTCAATACCAACTTGTTTTCTAACAAAATCCACAGTCTGGCCCAAAAGGGTTGAAGTTTTATATGGAACTTCATTATCACATAGGTAGCACCTGTCTCCGCCGCCCCCAAAAGAAAACAATTAATCCTATTTTTTTCTCTATTATTTAAAAATCCTAAACTATTTGCTTGTTTGATGCAATTCATTACACAAAGTTATAAAATTACAAGGTTTAGTGTCAGATTTAGAAGTCTTAGAGAAGAATCCAATCTACTTATCACAAAAATAAAACACTTAAAAATTATCTTTTGTAAATTATTTTGATGACTGGTGGTTGCAATTTACAAATATAAATTAGACTCTTAACAGATGCACTTAGAAACCTTGCCGCAAGAAAAATAAAAGCTGGGAAAGTTTTGCCAAAAATCAAGAAACTAAGGTATCAGGCCCTATAGGAAATGACTTATGGCATGGAATATTATGGCAGGGAAAAATATTTTGAATATTCTTGCCAAGCAAATAATACTTAATTGTATTTAAGTTGGATAAGAAATAATTCAAGTGTCCACCATTAAACCTTCAGAGTTTTATTTGCTCTTCTACTGCTAATACAAACACTAATTGTCTCTTTGTGAGCAAAGAAGTGTAAGGTTATGCTAGTAATCTGCTTTAGACAAAATTGTGGAAGAAGCTGCAGTCATAAAGGCTCAAGAAGGGTAAAACTCTGACAGAACACACACAGCAGAAGGAGTTTTACATGTACCAATTTTGTAGTTCTACCCAATCAACTCCTTGAAGGAGTGGCAAAAGGTACTGCTATTTCTGTATTTTGGAAAGCACCAATTACAGTTCTGAAGCAGACTTCAGGGTTACCATAAGTCAGACTCAACTTTCTGATATTAAAAGAAGAAGAAATCTGCAGTAAAATGTTTCCCCAAATCTCTAGCATCCCTGGCATTAGCTATAATCATCACATTTCTTCATATCTCATTTTAAAAACTGGCTCAGCTTTTGGATCCCTGATTGTTTATCTATTGTCTATCTGGTTAATTATAAAACCAGGCATTCTTACTCCTTGAATAACAAAGGATGGTTACTTCCATGGTGTGTTTTAACACCATAACCCTCTACCTATGAAAAAAATTGTAGACAACCTTGAAAGAATCAAGGGATTGGAAAAAGTTTTGTTAGTGATGACTGTTCGACCAACACTGAAAACGTGTACAACAGCACTTGTAAACTCAGAAGAGCAGAACATAGTGAATTCCTAGAACTGTTTCCTCTCCAAAACATGTCTTAAAACTGTTTACAGTTATTATTTATATCGAATTTGAACCACTGGTGCAAGCACACCATAGAGAGATTTAGTCACACAGTCATATAATTAATAAAAGCAAAAGCAGTTTTGATCAGACTTTTTGTACTAGGCCCACTGTGAAATTCAGTTCTTGACTGTGGGTTTGATTTATAACTAATTTATAGCCAATATAACAATCTTTGTATAACTTCTTGGGCAAGTTTGTACAACCAAGAAATGCTAGAAGGAAGCCAAAACATCTTACTTTGACAACTTCCTCTCATTTGCAAATGTTTTGATTAAAAACCAGAGAAAATAAAGCACTTCAAACCCACAATTTTAACACTAATTAAAATTCACAAAGAGAAGTTCACTAGTTCATTAGTAATAATTAATAATGTCCATTTCCTTTCTAGAATTCATTGAAAGTAGTGATCATTACACGTAAGTGCTAAGTATGATCAAGTAAATAGATAATGTTATATAAAATGAACATGACATACTAAGTTTCAAAACCACATTACTAAGCAAAATAAAAACTCTTTATATCAAGTACAGTATTTCTGTATAGCATAGTTTAAAAAATTAGGGTTCCCCCTTATATATAGTGCATAATTACTTTTGAGAGATGCAAAAACTACCAGACATGGATTTTGTATTCTTGATCCAGTAGTATCTCATAATTCTAGCTATGCCTCCTGTCTACATGTGGTATTAAAAAAACTGTATTTACCAAGAAGATAAAAGTAAGATTGCCATCAAGTGCACACCAGAAAGAACCTTCTCCCAAGGTCAAAACTTAAGATTTAGAGCTACAGATCAACATTTGTTTCCATGTGTCAGTATTCTGACCAAGTAAAAGCAGTAAAATATGAAGTCAACCACATTTACTAGTTGGTCAAGTTCAACCTTAATTATGAAAATTTTCTAATCATAAATTTTACAAGAAAATGACACTTATTCTGCAAATCTCAGCAAAGACTGCTGGGAATTGCATGTTTGGAAACACTTTAACATATGCCTGGAGAGAAATCCCAGAATTCACAAAGAAAGGACAAAGTATATCCCAGCTTCTGTTGCCCTCCAGCTTCTGTCTTATGTTGCCTGACAAACTCACCACACACTCCAGTTGTCCAAACTGAGAACCAAACAGTGGGGATCTGATCTTGGTGTTTCATAATGCTTTAAAGCATGCTGGTCTGGAGAATTTCTGTCACAGCCCTACAATATTGATAACCACAAGTGTCACAAAATCCACTTGACTGTCAATGAAACATACAGGAAGTCAGAGTACAAACAAAGTATTAAAATGAAAACTGTTCAATTATGTTCAACTAATTGGGATCAACAGATGGCTATCTATTTCAAAATACTTGTTTCTGCAGATAGATAATTTCCTGGGTGCAGAATAAAGCTGCTCTGGGACTGAACATTTAATGAACAAATTCCAGTTTGAACACCTGAAAGAATGAAACAGAACAAAAACCTCTTCAGCATGCAGAGTTCTAAGTTTCCAGAACTAACATGAGCATTAAGATCTTGTAAAAAAAATCATAGATTAGGAGAATTTTTACTTTCTCAGCAAAATAATTCAAACTTTCTAGGAAAACAAGTCCTCGAGATGGTGTTTTAGTCTTAAGCCTGCTAAATGCCTTTGGGCCATCTTCCAAGTACTTCATTTGACATTCAGATCAGGCATTTTTAAACCACACTCTACAGTATATAAAGTCATCTAGGTAGCACCACCTTTACAATAAAAAAAAGAGAGAATATAAGACTTTAATTAGAAATTCTCTTATTCCACTATATTATGAAACACTGAAAGGTATTAAGATAAATTAACAACAAAAGAGATACCCTATGGCCACATTTTAGGCATAACCATATCGAAGTGCCTTCATCAGTCTCCTCCTCAGCCTTCTCTTGTGTCTTACTGTCTGCTTTGCAGTCCTGACAAACATGCCATTCCACATTCTGCAGTGCCTTTCTCAGATGCCCTTGGTCCAATCCTTTACGAATATGCTTGCACACAGGTTCTACAAATTGAAAAGCACAAGAAGAATGTAGCATAACAAATGCAAGTACTGAAGACACAGGTGGCAATCCAGAAGCTAGGATAGTCTTTCTAGAGCCAAAGAAACACAGTTTATCAGAGTATCAGAAAGAAACCTTTTGTTACCACCATTCACAATCTGGGTATACTGTTGCTGCATCCTAAACTTTACTTTGAGGTGTTTTTATTGCTTAGATGGTGTGACAGCTCTGCATACACCTTTATTGAGGCACGATTACAGCCCCAAGATTGCAAACTTCTATTGGCATTAGCTGAAACTGGTGCAAATTTTTGTACCTGCAGTTCTGTTACTGTCCAGGATTACAGGATTTTATCCTGTAATTGATTTTATCAAAGTGCAAATGGTAGCCAACAAGAGAAAACCACAGATACTCAGAAGCATTCTTTCAGCCTTTCTGAAAAACATGAGATTCATCTACAACCTCAAAACTGTTATTTAAGAAACAAAACAAAAAATTTTTTACATTGGCAACTAATGTTACAGTGGAATTATTCACCATGATCAGTCTTAGTTTCATTTGTGGCTTTATAGGACTTTGTCATTGTAAGATCACCTATTTATAGGCAAAAAATGAGATGCCACTAGCAGTTAGAACTTAACTGATCTCTTTGTGGGAGAAAAAGAAGAACAGTCACAGCAGACATTGACCCCCGACTCCAGGAAACAAAAAAGCCCCCAACACACCCAACAACCAAACAAGACAAAAGCAGATAAAAAAAAGCATCCATTAGAGACAGAAACTAACACAAGAAGACCAGGACAATCAGGAAACCAAAGCAGAGTAGACTTAAATAGGCCATCCTCCTCAAACTCTAAGTGCCTTCTCTCCCAACTAAATTAACCTGGTTCAACTCACTTCCCCAGCTGGGATCAACAAAAAAGATGGAAAAGACAATCTGTGACCTGGTGGTAGAAGAGAATGCTACACAACACAAGTAAAAACAAAAGCTACAACAACCCAGGTAAAAAAGGTTAAAAAAAAAAATTCAGCACAGTTGATATCCAGTAGAGCTAGGAGAATAAAATTTAATATTTGGGACTAGGACCTATTAGGAACAGAAGAATAGAAAGAAGAGTTTTTAACTAAAATACACTATGAGAGCTGAAGTGTCCAGGGTCAGTATGGAATAAGCTGCTAGAATAGAAGCAAATTGCTTCACAAAAAGTATTTTAATCACAGCTTTAACTGCTAAAGCAAGAATTTTCTGCAACAAAATTTTCACTAGGAAAATGCAACTTCAGCTTAGCAGCTGACTCCACAGAATATAAAACCCTTTATATTCTGAGTAATTTTACAAAATCTGTATCAGTAAAGAACTGTGTGTCTGAGTTTCCTGAAAACCAGAAACTAATCTCAGTTTTCAATACAGGATTATTATTTTCTAGCGTACTTAAAAAAGTCACGACACCAATATTTCTTGCTAGACTTGAGTTTCAATTAAAAAGGTCCACATTTTGTAAATGAGACTTCAAAGCCAGTGACTAGTGTAAAGGCCTTCTAATGTTAATCAGCTTTCAAGCCTTCTTTGAGGTTAAAAGAAGCATTATGTACACAGACTTCTCCAAGGAAACATACTCAGTATATCCGGAGATTCATCAGACTGTGCAGTTTTGCCTTTGATGCGTTTCTTTCCCATATTTGTAGTCTTTAATTGCTCCTAAAAAGAACAGTGACCTAACAAAGAAAAACAGTACAATTAGAAAGTAGTTTTGTTTTTCCTTGTTCATTACTACACAAGTTATTTCTATGGCCAAGCTGTCCCTTGAGGTGAATTAACTTGTTTTAATTCGACATTTTCAAAACAAAAAAATATTCCTTATATTTTAACACAGAACAATTGTAACTGTTGTACAGACAAGATCCCACTGTGAATTACAAAACCCAAATGATTTAAAATGTTAAATCAAAAGCATTGCACAGAATAACAAGATGGGAAACTTTAGTATCAAAAATCCTATAAACCTTAAGGACTTTTAGTTTAACTTAAACACCACAGGGATTTTATGAAAAAAGAATTGGTTTTGTCCCAATTAAATCTTTAAGTTATTTGCATTTGCAACCTTTCAATTTGTTTACTGCCAATTCCCTGTGTTCATGATGAAGCTGACACAAGTAAAATACTGTTAACATATTTGAGAATATACAATAGGAATTCCAATTTTTCAGTTTCTTTATTGGGCAAGATATATCGTCACCTTCCCCACATATCAAGCAAATAATTCAGATGAGTCTATTATTTACTGTACCTGTGGACTGTTCTTGACAAGAGTGATCTACCACTACAGAGTCCCAAGCCAAGTGCTTGGCTTCAGATAGGTGGCTACTACACATGTGATAAAACATTTTTAGTCTGTAGCCCCTGTACCTTACCTGACAAAAGATCATCCAAAAAAATCGCAACATATGTTACACAATGAAAATAAGGAAAAGGGTTCAAAATCAAGTCTCAGCAATCTTTGCAGGCTAGCTAATCCCTGCTGTCCATCCTTCATGTAAACATAACCAGCACTAAATCTGACCTGTATCAATCCACCTTTCCAAATCCATTTCTTTCCTTGTACTTCACAGCAGACCAGCCCAAGAGCACAGCTGCCTACTTGGAGCTGTCACAGCCAAAAAATTAAGCCAGACCAGGAGAATCAGAGAAAAAAGTTAAGCTGGGGAAAGCTTAGGCACGATACTCACAGAGCACGTTTTGTATGAAAAGCCATTTACAAACACGAACATGTTTGCATGAGCTCTTAGGATAGATGACCCGACTGTCATGGCTGCCTGGCAGCCACTTCATCGAGAGCAGAATTATCAAGTTTTGAAACTTAGCATTCAATTTGCTCAGAAAAAGAAATAACTTCATCCAACCACTTTCCTCTTGTAATATATATATAAGTGATTTGTGTCAAATAGAATAAAAGAATTGTGTGTTTCTGGTTTTCAACCAGAAGAAACTAGTTCTTAAGCCAGAACCTCATACAGAATTCACAGATTCAGAGATCGTAAATACCGGTAGAATCCAGGGTACTGGCAGTGGGAGTAACCCCAGTACAGCCCCCAGAGGGTAGTGCCCACCCTAAAACGGCCTACATGGGTCTAATGGGGAAATTTGAGTAATTAAATTAAGTTGAACAGGAAAAATTTGAGTAATTGAGTCAGATAATACAAAGAATATGTGAGGAAATCTCAAACAACCAAAATATTAGTAAGATTTTTTTTGTGAACATCAAGAGAAAGATGAGCCTCCCTCTAAATGGTTGGAACACCTAAGGAAATACCTCTGAATGTACTCAGGAGTAGATCTTGATACCGAGGTGGGAGAGGTAATATTTAAAATTTAATTTGAGGCCCGATCTCGGGAAGACATATGAAAAAATTGGAAAAATTATAAGATTGGCAAAGTAGAGGGCTCCAAGAAATTCTCCGGGAAGCCCAGAAGGTGTATGTTCAGAGAGATGTTGAAAAACAAAAAGCAGATGCAAAAGTTTTTGTGGTCACTGTCTGGGAGGTTCAGAGAACAAACTCAGAGCCTGTTAAATGCCCAAAGAGGCTTCCACCTCAGGACAAGCAGAATATTAAAGACAAAACCTGCCATTACTGCCACAAGAAGGGGCACATTAAAAAGAGGTGCAGAAAGTGGGAACTAGATCAGGCAATGTTCCAAGAAGATCAATAGGGGAGTCAGGGGCTGTATATATTATGGATTAGAACATCAAAAGAGCCCTTGATAAAATTATATGTAGGTCCCCAGAAGGAGGAAGTGAAACTTTAGTGAACATAAGAGCTGAGAGATCTACTATAGAATTGGCACTAAAAGATTGTGTCAGTAGTAAAGATTTTAGTTGTAGATTTATATTGGCCAGAGTTTATGTTATTGTCTGTGTTAGTGTCAGTGTTTCTGTCAGTGTCAGTGTTTCTGTCAGTGTCAGTGTTTGGGATTGTGTCAGTGGTCTGTGTTAGTGTTTGTGTTATAGAAATGGGGAGAGGGTGAGCTGTTGTTTGGCTCCCGGTGATAGTTAACTCATATATTTTGCTGAGTGAAATGCCGTTGCAATGCACTTAATACAGAGTGGCTGATGTAATAATAAAGAACTCCTAAGAGCAAGTTAGAGAAGACAGTGGAATGACTGAATTTTTGGAAGAAAGAGATATTGAAAGTGTAAAAGTTCGGGTTGTGAACTGTTATCCCTTCCTTGCTCGAAAACCCCTGGGGGTGGGGAAATAAAGAAGTGTGACAGATTTTGAGATTGTGGGAAGATTAAGCGATTTAGTAAATTGTAGAAGGTTTGAGATTAGAAGTGGAAAAGGGAAAGAGAATGACTGTAGATGGATGAAAAGGAAATGAAAGTGTTAAAATTAAACTTTTGAAGGGCAGCTCAGTTGGCTCAAGTATGTGAGTAGGTAAATATGCTTTTAGAGTAGTATACACTGTACATTTGGAAAACTTGGGGGGAACAAAGAGTGAATTAGTATTAGTGTCAGAGGCAGAGAATAACTTAATGAGAAGAGATATGATTGTAGCATTAGATTTAAAAATAGAAGTAAGAAATGAGGAACTTCATTTCTTCAGATACAGCTGTGTGCTCTGACAGCTTCAGACAAAGCAGAAATAGACTAAAATGTGTGGCATACAAAAGGAGAAGTTGGGAGATTGGAAATAGAACCAATTAAAATAGAAATTACTAATCCTGAAATCCATGTATGGGTACGACAACACCCTGTATCTTTGGAACGGAGGAGAGGCCTTAAGCCAGTTATTGAGGATCTTTTGAAACAAGGGACCCTCGAACCGTGTATGTCCTCCCATAATACCCCCATTTTGCCTGTCAGAAAATCAGATGGGTCTTATCGCTTAGTTCAAGACTTAAGGGAAATAAACCGGAGAACCATTACTTGATTTCCAGTAGTAGCCAACCCCTATATGTTGTTGAGTAAGATATCCCTGAGTTATACTTGGTATAGTGGAGTTGATTTGAAGGATGCCTTTTGGTCGTGTCCCCTGAATGAGGGAAGCAGGGATTACTTTGCTTTTGAGTAGGAAGATCCTGAAACAGGGAGGAAGCAGCAAATGCGTTGGACAGTGTTACCCCAGGGGTTCACAGAATCTCCAAATTTATTTGGACAAGCACTAGAAAGGATGCTGCAATCTTTTGAACCTCCAGAGGGGACGAAGTTATTGCACTATGTGGATGATTTGCTAATAGCTGGGGAGATGCAAGAGCAGGCTAAAAAGAGCATAATTGAATTACTGAACTTTTTGGGAAAAAGGGGATTGAAAGTGTCAAAATCAA
>VZRF01014191.1:0-121368 GCA_013396875.1 Vireo altiloquus | reverse complement strand
CCCGGTGCCCGCCCGGTGCCCGCGGCGATCTCGCCTCTGCCGCCCCCCCGCGCCGCGGGATCGCCGGCTGAGCAGCGCCCGAGCGGGAGGCAGAAGTTAACTTCCACCTGCCCTGAAGTCGCCACTGCGCCGGCAGCAGGAGGCGGAGGCGGAGGCGGAGGCAGGCGGGGCAGCCGAGGACCCGGCTCTGGCAGGCTCCGAGGGTCCGGCCGAGTGTAATTCCCCTCTAATCCCCGCCACGGCGGCGCTTCCCTGGCCGAGCCATGTCTGCGGCTTCCCCGCCATGCCGAGCCTAGCGGGGAGCGGGAGTACTGGCGGCCGGGAGGCGCACAAAATGAAGACCCTGATGGTAAGTGCATTGTTGGCACGGCTCATCCCGGCTCCGGTGGCGGGGAGGAGAGCGGAGGAGAGGCGCGGAGCGGAGCTGCCCCGGGCACCCTGTATGCGCTCCAGCCTTCCCCCGGTCGCATCCCCGCGGCTCTCCGGGATCGCGCGGAGGCGACCAAACCTCCGCGGCGGCGACCAAGAACTTTCCGCCTGCTTTGTTTTATTCGTGTTGCTCGTGTTTGGGGGTTTTGTGTGTGTGTGCTTTTTAAGGAGCGTACAGAAAACCGATCTGCTTAAAGGAGGAGGCTGGAGGTAGCTGGGCGGAGGGAAGCGCTACACTCCCCAACACTCGTTAAAATGCACGAATAAGATGCCCAAAGGGGGACGGCGGCACGGGAATGAGAGGCGCGGGATACCGGGCGCACGGAGGGGAGAAGAGGCGAGGAAGCAGGGCTCGGGGAGACGGAGGGAGGCACGGGAGCGGGCTGGCAAGGGGGCAGGAGGAGGACGGAGGGGCTTCCCCAGTTCACTCCTCGCACTTCTGCCGGGTGGCTGGCGGGTGAAACTTGCGGGTGCGCCGGCGGGGAAGCGGCGCGCCCCGCTGGGCCCCGCGGCGGGGGGAGCCCGCTGAGCCGGCTCTCTCTCTGCCCCCCGCAGCGCCACGGGCTGGCCGTCTGCCTGGCGCTCACCACCATGTGCACCAGCTTGTTGCTCATGTACGGCGGCATCGGCATCGGCGGGGGTCACTCGGAGCCGCGGCGGCGGCAGCAGCAGGTGGCGGCGGTGCCCAGCCGCCCACCGGAACGCGGCCAGCGCCACCCGGCTTTGCCCGTCGGGGCCGGCCTCCTGGAGGGCTACATCAGCGTCCTGGAGCACAAGGTGAGCCGCCGGCCGCGGGACTGCCCCTCCCTCCCGGCCTCCCTCGGAGGGCACCGACCCCGAACCTGCCGAGCTCTCCCTCTTGCCCCCCGTGAGATGCCCGGTTCCCCTCGGCGGGGTCGCCGTGCCCTGCCTGCCTCGCTATCGGGGTTGGCTTACGCAGCCTCCGGGTGCCGTCGCGCCTGGCCCGAGGGCAGGAATTAGCGGGGTCGGGAGTCGGGCTCCAGCCCGCGGTTGGGTATTTGTGCGGTGCTGGTTCTCTTCTCCCTTGCACAGTTGAAGAGATGGGGTAAAGTGTGTTGTTTGTAATGTTGTATGCTCCAGGTAGAGTACAAATGTGTGTTTATGATGATATTAGTAAGGGTTAAAGAATGAAGTTTATTTACTGGAAGGCAAAGTCAATAGTTAGGTGTTTATTCATAGCTCATTTCATCATAGGAAAATAAAAAAAAGTCTCCTATGCAAATGACCTTTTTGTCCCCCTTATGGGAAGTAGAAGTTGTCAACCGTAGTTTCTATTCTAGAAACTGGGGGCACTTCTTTAATGGTGAGCAAAATTATGTCCCTCCCTTTGACAGAGGAATTACCAGGCTGTATTGTCAGACTGTATTACTTGTTTACCAGAAACAGGCAGACTAATCTTTGATAGCTCACAGGACAGATGTAGTGACATAAAGTGAGCAAGGTGGCACATCCATGCCAAAAAGATACTTGAGCTTCAGTAATTTTCTCAGAAGGCAGATTCCTCTACTTTTTGGGTGGTGTTTGGTTTGTTGCTTTCACTGGAAACTTGCTGGAAATTCCAAGATCTCCTTCTTCCAAAACCCCAGGTAATGTTTAGTACACACACATCTTGCAGTAAAAGTTTACTGTAAAAGATTATCAAGGAAAGTGAGGATTCTCAACTTTCTTATGTTTTCACATCCAGACAGTCAACTTTCTAAAAGATATGTTGTCAAACAAGTTACTGGGCTCAGTTTAGAGGTACTGTGTGAAGACTAGGGGCTTTGATATACAGAGATTTTTATTGTTCCTTCTGGCATAACTTTCTATGCAAGAGTTATCTGTAGGACTCCTAGCACAGAAAAATAGCACATGATAGTGCCTTGTAGGCTTTATTTGCTTTCTTACACAGTTCTCCTGGAAATTCTCAATTGTCATGTCTATAGAAAAAGCAAGTTTGGCCATGGGCTTCCTACTGTCTGATGTGTACTCTTGTAATTCTTTTGTTCTTCTTGAACATGACTGTAGTGATAGGTGTAGATATATGCGCACATGATTTTTGTAAACAGCAGTAACTGAAAAGACATCTGTGGGGTTTTTGGGATGCGTGTGTGAATTGCCTTCTGATTCTTGTAACACCTCACACTGGTTTCTCCAGACTCACAAACACTCTTCATTAACAGGCTATGCTTAAAATCACTATTCTGTTATTTTCCAGGGTAATTTTAATGTTTCCCTCTGTTTTGGAGAAAGATGATCCTTTGGCTTTTTAATAAATTGTAATATGGCCAAACCCCACAGATACACCATTTCTGAATTTCATTTCACACAGCTCATGCCTCACAGTAATAATCTGCTGAAGGTTTAATAACTTTTCCACCTAACTTCTGTGGGTCAAAAAGAATATTGTGCAATCCCTGCTGTGTTCCCAGCTTGTTTTGTCTTATTTTAATGCACATGAGATCATGCAAAGAGCTGTACCACTGTGGTATACAGGACAATGAGGACACTGCATTACCATAAGGAGATGGGGAGAAAGGGGCTTTGTCTCTTGGTAATGTATTTCTTTTTGTAATTTAGTTTGGTAATCCATGTACTTGACATGGATTACAATCCCAGAATACATAGGTTTCATGCATAATAAAAAAAGGAGAACGCAAAAGGTCACAGGCATTCATGGTTTGGAAGAAGAGGGATGCAGGATTTGTGATGGTGAGAATAGTGAGAGAGATAGCAAGAACTGAGAAATCGTGAAACATGTTCAGAGACGTGGTTTGAGTAGGACACTGGAAACTGCAGAGAAGACATCTTGAATAGCACGTGGAATGAGGAAATTGGGGAAGTTTTAAGGAATGTGAAGGGAGCTGCAAGAGGAGAGCAAGGTAAAATTCTGTAGCTGTGAGAAGGACATGATATTTGAAGAGATGGGGAGGTCTGGAAGGAGATGAGAAGTATCTATTGTTTGAGGACAACAGGCTTGCGAAGGTAAGACAGGAATTACTTCAGCAATGGTACGTTATTTTGATAGTACAGAGATGATGGTGTGAAATGACAATGAATGGTTGATTTTTCACAGTATAGCTTCCTTAATTTCCCATATTGAATCTTGGAATTATCTGTCAGGTTGAATGATTTGAAGCTCAATGACCATTATACAAAATTCATCCGTGGTATGTGTTCATGCCTGAATGACAGGTAGCAGTAAACTGAATGTCTGGATGATTCTTGTCCTTGTTGCTGGATCCCATAATTTGCTTTAACAGGAAAATCTCCTTTCATGTTCGTGGTGTTGTACCCATTCTGGTGCATTTAATGAGAGTAAGTATGCACATAAATGACAAGTACTGAAGTTATTATTAATCCATAATCACAATGTGAGTATTAACACACAAGCTGTGTATGTGGTAGTATAGATGTTTCTCTTCAGGGATAAAATTTAACAATTGTCCTTATTGTGAAATATCATGTGTTACAAATGTCTGTCACTTCTAGCAATACAGCTCATTTAGTAATGCTGGATGATCATATGTGGAGACTATTTGCCAGAAAATCTGGGCACTTAGTAAAGTAACAATGGTTTTGAAATATAGTCTGCAATACTGTAATTACCAATTATTTTTCTCCTTTCATTTTATATTCAGTAAGAATTGCAGTTTCTTATCCATACTGTCAAGATAAGCAGGCAGTCTCTGAGAATACAGTAAAATATGTCATTTTTTTTACTGGGTTGAAGAGTTTTTTTGCAGGAGTTTCTAGTCTTTGCCTTCATGGTTTCTGCAAGCCCATTTTTCCATGAGTCAAGCATCAGAGATCAGAACCCCTGTACTTAGCTTTAGTAGCCTTTCACAGTTTAGCAGTGCATTCTTAATTTTTGTTGAGCTGAATTCTTGGAATAAAAAAATTCTGAATTGCTGTGGATTAAGAGATGCAAGTGGATTCTTGTCATTTTACCTCTGCACGTCCCAGAGTGACAGCAGTTGACAGATATTGTTGATGTGTGTTTAAAATGAATAAATAGTATCTATTTTTGTTCCCAATAGCCAGATGTTGTATCCTAAAAAAACCTCACATTTTGAACAGAAAATATAGTTTGCTGGCAGTTACTATTGAGAGGTCAAGGACTGAAACAAAGTGAGGAAGTGTCAGCTTCTACTTCAAGGAGCTGTTGCTTCCTACAGAGGCACATTGAGTGTAGCACTGCTTAGCTACTGCATCTGCTCTGCAGTCAGAAAGGACAAGAGTCCTACATTGTCAAAGTGATATCTTTCATGAATTCTTCGAGTCTTATCCTGAAGTTAAAGAGGTTTTGTCACTGGCATTGAGGGAAGCAGGAATATGCTCTTCTGTGGAGGGGCATGGGGATAAGCCTTTCTGTTGATTTATCATACTGCTAGCAAGAAATTACAATGCTAATATTTTTAAAGCAATTATTGCATACAAATAAGAAAATGTTAATGAAAGTAGGAAACCTAGCACTATTCCAGAAGTTGCAAGAAATAAATATTTAACCATTATATTACTATTCTGAAATGTATATGAGAACATATCTCTGGATAGTTAAAAATCTTTTTACCCAGTATTGACTCAACAGTTGGTGCTGCAAATAAAATATGAGTTTGTCACGTATGTAATTGAATAATATTTCAAGCCATCAAGCATTTTGTTTCTCAGAAAATAAAAAAAAATCGAAATCAATCCTGCAGTCAAAATGTATGATTTATTAGAAACACTTTTAAATACCTTAAGAACACACTGAGATCAACATGATAATTTAAGTGATCACAATGATTTCCTAATTTATGATAATGTGAATTATCATATGCAAAGAAATCTTTGTGATCCCTCTAAATTAATGCAGATCAGAGAATAGTGTAGTTAATGAAGTGTTTGAGGAAGAGTCATTCTGCAAATAGTGCTGCTATAGCTCCTTAATCTCTCAGCTGCAAAAAGTTGCTCTTGGGTGAAACAATCTGTTTTGGGATAATAAACTTTGTGCACTTAAAATCTGGTGGGAATCTTGCCATGTTTTATATTATTTTTAGTAATTATTAAATCAAATGTGTTTGGAATTTGAATTTTTACCTCATCAAACCATTGACAATTTGGGGCTGGATAGTTTTGGGGGACTTCACTTAGCCAGCCTCCATAAATATACATAGACATGAGAAGGAATCAAATTATTTTGAGGGTTTTGGTGTCTTTTAAATGAATTTATCACAGAGCCATAATGTTACAGCAAAACAGCTTGTCTTGCCTGAGGTCAGATCAAGCCCACATACTTAAGTAAACTGTGTACCACGGTTTCGTTATGTGTTCCTATTTCCCCCTGAAATTCTTACCTGCAAAGGAGCTAACACAAACTTTATTATGCAATTAACGATTTGATGGAGTTTTTATTATGTGAGAGATCCACAAGGGGGAGACTTTATTCTAGAATAACCTTGTTGGGGACAGTTCCATCCATCAGAGACATAGGCAAGGTGGGAGTCCAAACGTCCTTTTCTCAGTGCTCTCTTGGCTTCCTGGCTTTTTTTATTTTTAGGTGCCACAGTTACCTACCACTGATAAGCTGTAGGTTTATTTAAATCCTTATCAAGTTAGCATCTTAAAAAAAAAAAAAAAAAACAAAAGAAGAAGACCATGACAGTCAGGGAATGTAACTGAATATCTGCGTACACAGAGCAGAGACAATTGCTTTTCTAGATTTACCCCACTGTTGAATAATGACTGTCCTGTGCTTTACAGTTTCTTACTTTTGAGCTACTGCAGTAGTGTGCTTTTTCAGGCTAACATTCATTTTGATGACCCTTGTCTAAAATTTTTAGCAGTTTCTCTGTGCACCAGCTGCTCACACAGAGCAACACAGAGCACACAGCAATGACAGCAAATGATGGTACATTTTCCTGTTTTCCAGGTGGCTTGGCATCTCTGCAAGGAACCAGTAGTTCTAGTGTGGCACTGATCCTACTTAGAATATCTTGAAATATTTTTAAATGTTTACATGTAGGTATCAGTTGCTGTGCAGTTTACACATTTATTTTATGAAAAAGTCTGTGTGTAGTTGGACACATCTGACTCCAGTGTATACTTGAGAGAGAAATGTTAGCTAGGATAATAAAAAAATAGTATTTTACGGTTAAGACTATTGCCTAATTCTTTCTAAAACAAGTGCTGTTAAAGATGAAATCTAACTAGCAGGGGTAGTGAGTCCAGGCAGAGGTCGGTATCTGTTGCTTAAAAAATCATCTCAAAAGAGAACAGGTACTATTAAATGTTGAGATGTCCCTGAAAACTGAAAGATGTTTGGTATGCATCTAGTCCATGATGTTGAAAATGTTCGTTGATGTAGCGTGATGCATAAAAACCTACCCAACCACAAACTAGCCATGTTCTGATCATTTCCTGATGTCTGGGAAGATAAAGGAGAGAAAATCTTTCTTGTAATACTGAAAATAAGAGAAGGTTTTGGAGTTTATACCAGGTGAAGATCTTGCCCTGTGTAATTTATGACATTTTGTGATACAGCTTTATTCTTTCATAGAAACTGAAGCAAAAATATTATTTCAGAGATATTGATGATTTATTTCAGTTCAAACATTGATAGTAGGTAGTCAGGTTGACAGTTGATGCAGAACTGTGTTTTAATTTTCTTGCATTTTAAAAATGTCTCACCTCACAGACTGGTATCACATCTGTGAAATCACACATTTCACATCTGATACCATGTATTGGTCATGATATGTTATCTTATTTTTGCAACTGACCAGGACAAAATGGTATTTTTTCTTTTTTTTTTTCCTTTTTTTTTGTTTGTAAAAGAAAAATTGCAGAAGTATGAAGACATTAATTTTCACACTTCTTTTTTTGACTGATTCTGGATTATATGAATTTTTCACAAATTATCCTGATTTGTGAAAAGTGAAGAATGAGTAAATATTCTTTTCCGCTTTGTGAATATCATAGTCATCATATTTTAATAAGTGAGTGCTCTCTGTTTCCCTCATCTGCTTACCTGTCTTCTTTTGTGAGCATACAAAATTCTTAATTCAATGGATATGGAAAATACTTCGAGGCAGGGAATTGGTGACACTTTGCTGGTGAAATCTGTTCATCTCTCATGCAAAACCCCTTAATTTTTTTTCTCTTCACTTTCAGCATTAATTTCAATGACCACATTTATATTTTTTTATATGTGTTGAAGTATATTATATTTGATAACTGTTTTAAGTTGCTATATTGTGCACTTCTTTATCACATGATCTTTTACTGTGAGCATTTTAGGCTATTTTCATCTTCCTGTGAAGACAAAGTGTTCTTTTGAAGGTTTTTAATCCATAGTGGAAGCAAGTCTGAACTAAATGAGATTTTCAATGACAGGAAATGTAATTTTTGCTCACAGCTGATGGATATCTCTCAATAGAGTTCCTTAAATTCTCCCTTTCTGCCTGTCCTGGGGCATAAGTGGATATTGAGTGTCATCCTAACTATGTGATATCTTCAAAACATAGACTGCAGGTAGTTTCCTTTCCCAGTGACCTTCCTGGTGAGTTTAAGCTGTATTGCTCAGTAATGCTCCATATGCACATCCTTGATGCTGAGGTGGCATTGATAGAAGAACTCAGTGCATTAATTGAACTTCTAATTAGGGCAATTATGATCAAATCAGCAGTCGTTTGCTGCTGATATAAGCAGATGTGACAGCACAAAAGCTACTTTGAAGGTGAGGTGAAGCATCATGATATTTAACCTCACTCAGTTTCACCTCATCCCTATGCAATCTCCATTAGTCATCACTCTTTCTCTATAATAGTTAAAGCCTAAAGTGCTAAGACCAGGTTAACTACTAAAGTTTGGTGTCAGCTGGAGAAGCAAGTATTTTCATTTCAGAAACTGCTATTAATTTTTCTCTATTGTTGTTCCAAAAATAGCCAAATGCAGTTAAAAATAGGAGTCACATAGGAAGTGAGGGAACGAGTCAAGGCTGAAACTTTCTGCCTTCAGAGAGTCTGTTTGCAACAGAAGTGCAAAATACAGATGGAGAAGTGGAGCTCTGAGGTGTCCCTTGATAGTCTGTATGAAAGACAGAGCTGGGCACTGAGAAACATGTACACACTACTATAGAGAATCCAGCACATTTGAACTGAGGTTAGGCAAATCTGGTAACGCTGTTTGTGTCTGGGCTGTATTCAGAGAGACACAGGAAGGAAGAGAAACACAATGTGTTTATTACATGCAATAATGAATGCTGAATCCTTACTGAAACCTTGTGAGAGAACTTCAGAATAAGATTGGGTTATTCTAAAACAGAGAGGGGAAATTGATATATTTAATAGATTAGTAGAGTATTTTTTCACAATGACAGTGTTCATTGCCCAAGATAAGGGAACAGTGATGGGTTTATATGATATACAGGCAGCATAGATCAGGTTTTCTTAATTCAGATTTAATAATATGGACTGTTGTAAGTAACACAGAACAAGAATATATAAATGTGTGTCTTGTTGTTGAATAGAACGTGTTAGGAATTCATTGCTGCTGTAGAAAAATTTCCATTACAGAATGAATGGCTTAGTTAGAAGTAACCTGGAAGAGGAAAATGTTTCTCAATAAACATTCAGTATATTTGGAATATGCATTTTTGTTTAGCAAAGAATATATTTTGATTTTAGTGTGTTATTAGCATCTTCAGGTACTGGCATGATGTTAATATTGCAGAAAAAAAATACTCTGTAAATTTTGTACTGTTAAAATATATCTTGCCCACAGCTACAGCAGGTCATAAAAGTAGATGTAATAACACTCAGCAGAGCATCAGTCTAAAAGTTAGCTCTAAAGAAAAGAAAAATTCCACAGTGCAAATTTGTGCAAATGTACATCTGTATCAAGCTTTGTGCACAGGGAAGGAACTATTGTTATATTCCAGAGACCTCTGGCTGAGAGACAGGGTTCTAGAGACCACATGCATCACCGAGTATGTGCTGCTTACCAGTTTGCCTGTGTGAGATTAAAACCTTTTCTCCCAATTTGAGATACCAGGCAGTGTTTTGCAGGCAGTGACATCCAGGCTCATTCCATTCTAAACTTTCTTGTCTGCATTACTGTTCTTTGCAGATTGACATTTTTGTTCCATTTCAATGAACTTCACACTTGTGACTTGTACAAAACATAAGCATCTGAGGAAGCACATAACTACAGAATCATAGAATCCTAAAATGGTTTTGGCTTGGAAGGGACCTTAAAGATTATTTTGTTCCACTCCCTGCCCTGCAATGGGCAGGGACACTTGCTGCTATCCCAGGTTGTTCCAAGGCTCACAGTACCTAGCCTTGAACACTTCCAGGGATGGGGCAACCAGAGCTTCTCTGGGCAATCTGTGCCAGGGCCTCACCATGCTCATAGTGAAGAATTTTCTCCTAATATCCAATCAACACCTATTCTCTTTCAGTTCAATGCCATTCCCTCTTGTCATGGGATACGATATTTTCTACTTCAGCTGTACCATATTTCATGTATAGTGCACACCAGATTTAATGAAGTGAAGGATATAAGATTATATTTTAAACAACCACAGTTGACACAACAGACAGGAAGGTAGCACATGGCTGTGGGCTGATGAAATAATGCAGAGATTCCAAGGCTGGGTCAGGAAGTCTATCTAGTGTAGTTTGAGACAGCCTTGTTAGCTTGAAACCAGAGTAGTCCTGCTGTATCCGAGCAAGTAAATCCTGATTTTTGGCAGGCGCATTTTTTCTGGAGCTGGGCTGGCTCTGCACTGTATGTTCTGTAGCATTTGAAGGTCAAGATCGGTGGAAGCTACATGGAATGCCTGGGCAATTTTGGAAAGACATGCCAACAACACATCTGGACTAAATTCTCAAGTGCAGTGCCAAGGACTGAAATTGCATTAAATATTCTATCTGTTCTTTAACTTTAGCCATCCAAATTATGTACATGTTGTATTTGAAGAGTAAAGACATGTTTAGAAAGCATGGTGTCCATGGTCCTTATGAGAAAGCTTTTGGCCAAATGCATGGAAGCAGTGCTTTCCCAGCTTTATCCTCAGTCTTTGTGCAGAGCTCAGAGGCTCACAGGGGGTATGTGCTGTTGTACAACCTGTGCTATCCCTTCCCTGCTCTCCTCCAGCTTTCCGTGTGGTATCTTTGGGTCAGTCCTTCTGACACTTGGCTAAATTTCATCCATGGAGATTAAAATAACATCACGTGCTCCTAAATTTGGTTGCTGTCCATTTTAGTCCTAATGCAACTGTAAAAGGGTTAGTTTTATACATCTCAGCATATTGGTTGACTCTAAAATAGAAACATAAAACCTCAAAATACAGCCAGTGGTCTGAATGCAGCTGCCAAAGCAATGCAGAGTTAGCACTGCCTGTCCTTGCTCAGCTCATCTGCCTGTGCCTGGATAATTGCAGGTGAACTCCTCTTTAAAAAACAAAATGCAACAAAACATTCCGTGTTTTATTTAGGTAATTTCTTTTTTAGAGCTTATATTACATAAAATGGTCATTGTTGATATTATTGATGACTATCCAAAAGACATTTTACAAATAAAATGCCTACAACAAAGTCACTGCTATTTCCATTTATTCACCTACTTATGTATTCTCTTTGTAACACCGCTCCAGATTTCTTTCTGTTTTTAATAGTGATTCATGAGCCTTAGAAAGACTGAGACAGTTTGTTCTAATATTGCTCACATTATCCACGAGAACTACCTCGGCCATGAATGGGACTGTACATAATACCCAGCCCTTCAGTGAGGGTTTTCCCAGTGCCAGCTGACATGATGTCTAAGCATATGTCAGGATGGGATTTTGCCAGCAGACAGGAGCACGCTCTGCCCTCCCTTTGAGCTGGTTGGAGATGCACAGGCTCAGCTCTGGCAGCAGAGCCACTGCAGTTTGCCTGTTGCTAAGCCAGAACTAATAAGCTTGACTGAAAGGCAGGGTTTATTGTCCTGGGCTCAGCCTACATGGTGTGGTTACATAGCTTTCACATGGAGCTTCTGTGAGTCCTGCAGTCAACTCATGGGTGCTGCTGGCATGTGGTTGGCTCTACGGAGCATGGTCAGTATTTGCTTGCATCTCCCAGCAAAAAACTGCTAGTCCATATCCTAATGACTTCCTAACCCCGTCCTCTGCCACACTGCCAAGAATTTTCTACCTTGTATGACTGGAGAAAATAACTCACAGTATCCTTGTCACTTAAATTTTTGTCATTACATTGCCACATGTTTAGTACACTTAATAAAAAAGACTATTTTTCATAATTTCTTTCTTGTACCGCAGCCTAATATGATAGATGATGTAGTGGATCAGGTTTTCAAAGTTTGAAATAAGACACTGAATTAGGTTCACAGAGCTTGATTTAGTCATCTGAGTCACCACTTACAACAAAATCTGCTGTTTTCACTAGGTGGATACTGCTGAAGAAAATATTTTAATTTATTTGCTTTACAAAATCATGTTTGGGAATGAAGCTATGTGGTTTTTTTGCTTGTAACACAGCTATTTCTGTATGCACAGGTTATTTAATTTGTAATGTTTGTGATTTCATTTGTCTTTCCTGGCATTCTTACCATTTATGTATTTCTTTGGAAATAGTCACAACTTTATCTTAATTTTGGTCAGTGAAGAATTGTTGATGATAGGATATTTAGTAACGTCTTCAGTGACAAGAGACTGTTTCTTCTTTGAGCCTTAATGTTACTTTTTCCATATGTAATTATCATATGAATGGCTTTAATTTTGATTTAATTTTTATGAATAGCCGAAAGCTCTGTTTCTTTACAAATAGAATCAAAACTAGAGCTGCATTTTTCACTTTTGCTGTATCTGCTTTATGTCTCAGTAGCAGTGCAAAGAAGCAATGAACCTAGTTACAGATATGCTGAATATTCTTTCTCAGGGGTAGTGCTGGTGTGTCCCTGATGGTTTAAGGGCATAATTGAGGTACTTTGTGCAGCTGGTAGATGTGGAGGAGGAATATCAGGGCCAGGAGGGTATCTCTAGTATTAATGTGTCTGATTTCTTCCAGCACAGTGAACCCTTTTGATCTCTAGCAGTTTATGTAACACAGAACAGCTTTCAGGGTATCTTTAATTATGCCTGTGGACATTTTGGCCTGGAAAGTTGGAATGAGGCTTTAGAATCACCTTTCACTCCCAGCTGTGCTGATTTGAAACTGGCACAGCTTGTTACCCACCAGTAAGTGTAGGGATCATGTTCCTGCTCTCATGAAAGACACTGGATGTGCAGCATCCTGGGCTTCAGCAGAAGGTGCAAGTGGCTCTCAGTCTTTCTGTCAGAGCTCTCAGTGCTGTCAGGATGGAATAGCAATATAACCCATGCACAGACATACATATTAGCTGTAATGGCATGTATCTTCAGATTAAATCGAGATTTGAGGCACCTCACAGGACCTGAAGACCTCTCTTTGAGGATTCATATTCCTAAGGAGCAGTGAGGCAGCTGCACTAGGAGCACCTAGAAGCAGAGTGTCTGCTAAAAAGAGACTGAGCCATTGTGTTTTTATCAGTGCTCTCAGGCACATATAGAATAAATTGATTGATGATATGATGCATCAACTTTATTAAAAGTTTCTCAGAAATGATATTTTTTAATTATGCCACTTTCTAGGGATATTTTTCAGCGTGTTATGAAGATGACATATCATATTTGTAGTGCATAATGTGAAAAAAATCGTTTTAACCTGAAAATTTATGTCCTAGCATTTGAACTTTCAGGTATAATGGTTAATTTTCATGGTCTACAGCAAATATAAAAAGATTAATTCATTTTGAGGATGCAAGAAGTGCCAAGGACTAACAGTTATTTAGTTCTTAATACTTCTTAAAATTGAGTGCATTGTTCGCAGCATGTGGATGAAAACCTTGTGACTGAGATCAGAGGTAAAAACAGCTATAACAGAGCAGTGTGTGAATCACTTTAGTTGAAATTGAGTCCCTCATGACTGTAAATGATGAGGTTGCATCTGCTTGTCTTTGTTTGTTTGTTGAATTGCTTTTTTGTACACCAGTCCTTGGAAAGCATTGAGACTGAAATTCAAAATAGAAGTAATCTTTAAAAAATAGTTTCCCTTGGAAAACAAATAGATCTGTCAAATTATTTTTTGCTTCATATCCCATACTTGACATCAGTAAAACTACTGAAAATTACATTACACTGTGTTTATTAAAGTTGTGCTCCTATGCGGTAATACACATAAGACATCTTATACTGCCTTAAGGATTAAGTTAAGCTCCTTTGTCAAGCCTGTTGGTATGGCAGGACTGTTAATCTTTAGCTGTCAGGGGCTGGTTAGATCCTTCTTTAGGCTAAGGCCATGGCTAAGTGCAAAGAAATTAAAACAAATCAACTCCTAGTATTTATGCTTTCATATTTTTGCACAGAGCAATCAATAAAATGAGAAGCTGGTTTAGACATTCATATTTCTATAAGAAGATTGTATTTCAAGCTGTTATTTAGCAGCATCATATTTGCTTTATATTTATGATTGTGAAATATGAAGACAAATTTGGCAGTGTTCAAAATACTAAATTCATGAAAGTAAGATATGCACAGGCTGACAGCTCATTGAAAGGAGGATAGAGGATAATTTTGTGAACCCACATTTCATAGTTAAAATTCCATAGAGTTATCTACTGTATGTCCATGTTTTATTATTACATCAGTAATTATTCTTACATTTTCCTTTCAAATTACAACATTAAGTCACAAAAGAAGAAATGTATTGTAGTTGCAGCATATTTAGACATGATAATGCTTGAGACAATACTATGAAAAAGAAGGTGAAGCTGGGAGGCAAAATTAAAGTCATTGTGTAAGATAAAAGTTAACATTTTAGCCCTAAAAGGGTACAAAACTGGTTTTAAGGAACCATGGTGTTGTGCTATTTGTATCAAAGGTTTGTGTTTCACTGTGGGTGTCTGTATCACTTAATCAATGTTGTTCTAACTAAAATTTGTGAAGAGGAATTTTTTAATAATTATTTGATAATAGCCAACTAGTGCAATTTGTAAAAATATTCATCAATGAAGTCAACATACAGGTTGTATGTTGAAGCAGTAGGTAAAATATATTACAAAGAAGCTTTTGAGTGCGATAGGTGCCTAAATTGTACTTTTCTAATCAGGCTATATTTTTTTTTTTTAGTAATAGGAAAAGAAGCCCTTAAGAAATACAATTTTTTTTACACATTCCTTCAAGTATAGTTTCAAGTGTCTGTTTTTGCATTTCATGCACATATAACCTTCCCATTTTTCTGAAACAAGAGATTCTTTCCCTCAAGTCATTAAATAAGAATTCTTTCTGCTTACATACCACCTTGCTTCTGAGGATCCCCAAGTGCCATAGAAGCATTAAATGGAGAGTCCTACCATAAAGTACAGGAGTATTAATTCCTTATGACATAGGAGGATAGTGGAACAAAAAAGTTCAAATCATAGTTTTGGTCTTGAGTGTCCAAAGAGGAATTTAATGTTGGAGTTTGGAAAGCTCTGGTGTGTTGAAAACTGAGGGGACTCAACCTCAGGATAGGCACACAAGAAGTCACTTTGGGGTACCTGACTTTTACGCAGGGTTTGGAATTTAAATTTTAAACCTTCATTCAATGTAGCACTGATGTTGCATACAGTGGATTGGGAGAGTGATGCACCTAAAATGGGTTTGAGATACCTGCTCTGCTGTGCAGAGCTGCCCATCAGAAAAACACTTAAGTGTGCTTTCAGTCCAGCCCTTCTGCTTGTACAGGGCTGTTGTGGGGGATGGTTTAGTTCCAGTAACAGATAACAAAAGAGAACACAATTCGTGGTTTTGAGTCGCAGATCTTACATGGAAATGGTGTGTAGAGGGTTTGAGTTCCTTCTCCAGGAGCTGTTAAAACACGCATTTTGAGTTGGAGATTACAACTCTTTGGAGCTTTCCAAAGAACTTTCTGATCTGCTTTATTGAGCTGTGTAACTCCTCCAGCTTCGTCATAGGTGGCAATGTTAGATGTCCTGTGGTGCTGACAGATTTACCATTCAGACACACAGAAAGAGCAGTTCCTTAAATGCAGATTTGAGTGGTGGCTGAACGCTTTTGTCCACCACACCAGGTTCTGGCTTTCATGATCTGTCGAAGTGTCATCAGCTATGTCTAAGAGGCTGAGATCTCATTCTAAATTAGTACACAAGCACTTAAATTAATGCCTTGATTTTTAGAGCATATTGAGCCACATACACTTTGCAACAACTCTGGTGGCTTAGGGCAGGCTGACTCTTTAGGCATAATAGTTGATGTGCACAGCAGGGCTGCACATCGCAGTGTTTTGGGCTCTAATAAACTTCAATGGGGCGTGCACACAGAGGCACTGAACAGCATTAAATAGGAGCCCTCGGGTCCTTAGGGAAACAGTCTATTCATCATACTGGCACCAACTACTTATTTTACATTAATTTATTATGCCTTGAAATATTTGGTGTATATTTTATACGGTACTGTATCATGCATTTGGTATTTCTCATATGACATTTTATTAAAAATATATTATGTTTAAAAATAAAATACATGCATTTTATTGATGGGGAGAAGGATCATGGTACACATTTTAGGCTTCTTTTTGCATATTCAAATAGTCCCGTCTTAGTTTAAAGCAAAAATAAAATCCTTTCCTGTCTCCAGAAGATGACCAACAAGTAGGATGATTTAAAAGACATTTGAATATAAATGTAGCCAGTAACTGACTGATGGTTTTGGAGTATGAAGTCTATCACACAGTCCTACGAAACAAGAGTAGTTTGGAAATAGCGGGAAAAAATCCTGCTGTATACCTGTAAAGAACATCTTTAGGCACAAAGGTGGAAGTAGTGTTTAGGCTGCCAACTGAGTCCTTAACCTCTTCAGGAATGCTGATCCAGAGTTTCCTTGGACACTGAGTTGTGGCAAAATCACTTAGGTTGTGACTGTGTTTGATCTACTAGATTAAAACAGTGAGTCCCTTTAAATTCTGTAGACCATAAGGGCATCCACTGTATGCTTTAGATGGTCCTCAGATTTCTTTGCCTAAAATTTGCAAAGTCTGAAGAACAAGTATGGAAATTATAAATACAGGAGTGCAGATACAAAAGGTTTCAATTATTTTATGTATAGCAGTAGTGAGATAGGAGCAACTGGGTACAGAAATACAGGATTTATGAAGTATGACCTTTGAAAAAAATTAAGGTCTTCTTTCAGGCTTAACATTATGCAGCTAAAGATTAAATTACCTCAGTTTTCTTTGCTTTCTATGTATTAGGAATAAATATTTTTCTTTTCCCTTCTGAAGGGTAAAAGTAAAGATGAGACAGATTCTTCTCATTTAAATTAGGAAAGTTTGAGAAGAGAACTGCTGGTAGTGAATCATATTATCATGGATAACAAAACTACAATAAAAGCTGTTGTGCACTCTTTTCAGAGTGAGGGTGTACAGACCAGGCCATTCTGATTAGACACTGAGATACACTGAGATATTCTTGCCCCAGCATTGTAGCTTAAGGTGGATACATGACTCACAAATGGTGAACCCTGGCAAATCATCCATCAAGTGATCTTGACACTCTGTCAGGGAAAGCAGCCTCAAATAACTCTTTTTTTCTTTATTATAATCCATCACTTCTTGTTGTGTGTCTCCTAGCACTCTTCTATTGACAGACATTCTTGTAACTCTTTTTCCCTTTGTATGTCTTGGGAGAACAAAAGCACAGCATTGGGTGATTGGGGCTATTCCCACATGCTGCTTTGCTCTCTGGCAAGAGACACACAAGGTCAGGAAATGCTATGAAATAATGAAATATCATTATTCAAAGAGCCCAGCCTTGCTTCTGCTAAAACTCTGTGGAATTCTCCCCTGAAAATCAGTGGAAGCAGGATTAGTGCCCAGGTCTGCAGCCCAGTCAATTGGTATTAGCAGAGGCTGCCAGTCCTGCAGGTGCAGGCTGCAAGATGTTAAGCATTAGATGCTGATCACCTCTCTCATGCTGGCACAGATGTCTTCTCATTCTGCTGTGAACTGTTGAAGTCTATAGATCAATAAAATTTGAAGACAGAAAGGGCAAGGGTCAAACCAGCTCTGTCAGGTTCATAGAGATTAGGAAAAAGAGTGTGAGGCTGTAGTCTAGGGTGGCTGAGGGAGCTGAGCTGTTTAGTCTGGGGAAAAGGAGGCTCAGGGAACAGTATTGCTTTGAAAGGAGCTTGTAGACAGGTAAGAGTTGGTCTCTTCTAGGTAATGAGTTTCTTTGCTGAAAGGGCAGTCAAGCATTGGAACAGGCTGCCTGGGGAAGTAAAGGAGTCACCATCGCTGGAAGTGTTCAAAACGTGTGAATATGGTGCTCAGGGACATGGTTCAGTGTGGAGGGTGACAGTGCTTGGTTAATGGTTGGACTCTCGTTGGTCTTTTCCAACCTTAATAATTCTATGTTTCTGTCATGAGTGACACTGAGACTTTGTCTTTTTCTTCTCGAAGCTAGCACTGAGTTCAAGTCCCTGGAGTTCCCTGAAGGGACAGGACTTCCTTGCATTAACCACTGACCTTTCTTCTTGATTATCTTTGTGCTGTCTTTCAGTTAATAGAACTTTGTAATCAAGGAGCTAAGAGGGATAAAATACAGTGACAGATTTTGCTGCTGGTTAGATGTTAATGTGAGTACTGAATGCCTTTTAAGTATGTTATTCTAAATCTGAGGAAACAGAGAAAAGCTCTTGTATGTATTAAAAAGCCTAGAAAAACAGAAAAAAAATAACGTTTGGCTGAGATTGAAGGATGTGTCACATGACTGGAAACCAGTCATACAGATACAGAAACCATTTATAAGTGCAAAACTACAGTGCTTTTGTATACTTTTGCATGAATTTTTTGGAGATTACTATTTTAAATATAAACCGTGTTTGTAAATATTACTACACTGCAAATGACTTTGTGTTTTGTCCTGTAGCTGAGACTCAAAGAGCAATTCAAACAGCAGAGTATTTCTGGAACTGTAAGACTGTATTACTCTTTTTCCTTATTGAGAGTTAGAGCAGCTCTGGGCCATCTCTAAAGTTATTCTCTCCATTTGGTAATATCATTTACAATGGTAAACAGAGAAGTTGAATTCTGTACTGTTTCCTGCTGTCTAAACTAATAGCTCAGGGTGAGATTGGTGTGGAGCCATTTTTGGACACTTCACAATATCTGCCCAGTTGAACACTCCTATATAGTATTTTAAAAGTATGAAATGCACTTAGCATAAAATAGAACCAGGCTAACTAGTCCTGTTTTGGAATCTTTAGATTAAAACCCCAGCCCTTCAAGTGAATCTCTCTGTGTCTGGATGTTCCTCAGGTTTCAGAGAGGGTGCCCCTAGCCAAGAAAATCCAGGCTCCGCATCATGAGGTGCTACAGTCTTTCCATACTAGAGCATATGGTTGATAACTTTGTCTAAGAGTGAGAGCTCCATGTCTCCTAACANAGCATATGGTTGATAACTTTGTCTCAGGCATTAGCAGTGTGTTTTAGATGAGAGCTCCATGTCTCCTAACCTTTGCTCAGACTCCCACTTTTCAACACTCAACTCTCATTCTTACAGAGGCTGTTGAGAAATAGCAAAGATATAAACTTTTTTTATAAACTATAAAGGTATCAGCAGCATCATCTGACCACAAATCCAAGAACCTTGGGAGGGCATTTTCCTGTGTTAAGCATTTTTCTAAACACTGTGGACATATTCTTCTAGGACACCTCCCACAAAATGGTGTTTACCTGTGTTGGGGTCATCACCCCGACATACCTGATGCTTTGTTTTGAAAGCATTTTAGATAGGCAAATTATAATTTGGCTTTAGTGAGTGATATTTATCAGTTCATTTGCTTTCTTAATACTGAAATGAAAATAGTAGGACAGTATGTGAGAAATTGTTTATTCAAGGCCGTATAAGAAGTGAAGTGCTACAAACAGACCTTGCTGTTGTTCTTGGCAATGGATTAGTTGGCTTTGAGAGCAAAGCTGACTGGGCACAGTTAGAGAATAAGGTGTTTATTTATTTATTCCTTTAAGCCTTCTTGCAGAGCAGGATCTGAGGTGCCAGGTGCTTTCAAACAGGGGCAAGGAGACACTCCCATTCTGTTCACTGTTCTTTTACCATGATGTACCTCACACCTGCAGAGCTCTTTCTTGAGTGCTTTGAGCCTTTAGGGTAACAAATGGATCAGTGTTGTGGCTCTCATTTTGAAGATGAATTTCAAAGTCGCAATTTCACTACAAACCAGGCAGCCTGTGGGTTCAGAGTGATCCACAGGGGTGCTTCTTAGACTGAAAGGCAGCCTGGGCTGTTGACTGGGAGATTCTCTCTTTCCTACCCAAAACTGTCCAGGAGGATCCTGTAAGCTGATCAAGAGGTACAGCCTGGCTAGTTGGCATAAGGCTTACTCAGTTCACATTTGTACCCACACTTGCTGGACCTGCTGCATGTCTGCTGTGGTTGATGAATTATAACAAAAATTCTTAAGCGTTTTAAGGGGCTGACTTACAGCCATGAAATGGGATAGAGACCGATGCCAGGTCTTTTTTGCCCAAGAAGGTAATTGGTGATCAATCTCTCCCTGTCCTTACCTCTACCCAGGAGCCTTTTGTTCTATTTTCTCTTCCCTGTCCTGCTGAGGAGGGGAGTGACAGAGCAACTTTGGTGTGTACCTGGTGTCCAGCCAGAGCCAACCCATCACTGATGTTTCCACTTTCGAGTTAAACAATTGTCCTACAAAGTAGTGTAACTAAAATGTGTAGGTCTGGTGCCAGGTGAGGGTGATTATGAAGATTTCATAATCCTTGGAAAACTATACACAGGGCATAACAACCCGTATTTTGCAAGCAGTTGACATGTAGTTTTTTGTGGAATGACTCAGTGCTGTTAATTTTTATTTTACCTTGTGCAGCATATTTAACTGCGAAAATAGCAAACATTCTTTGGTATTTAATCCAGTGACGTCTGTGAAATCACCACTTTTGAAGATATGAGCAAGGAGACACCAGATCCAATATTCCCTCATTGGTAAAGCTTGTGGAAAGATTCATCAGTTGTGTCAGTCCAGATTTGTCTTTACGAATGATCCATCTTCTTATTTGCAGTAAAAGTGAGGGTGTGGTATGGGTGGGATACAGATGGGATTTGTAGTTCCCCTCTAGTGAAATTTTGATGTATGGTGGATTTGGTTTAAAAGAAGGAGTGGTTTGTGCTTTGAAGCCCAGTGATGACAATATAAATCAACTTTTAGTTATATTGTAGCTGTGTTTGCCTCAAATTATTTTTGAGACACCTGTGCTAGAGTGGAACATAGTGTAACATTTGTTGCAAGTCAGAGAATCTCGGTCCTTGGTCTTCTTTTGGTAAAGGTTAAATCCTGTGGTGGAGAACAGTACTTTAAAACATCCCAATTGTACTTCATATATCATCTCAGAGTAATTTTTTTTTTTTAAGTTCGTTTCCTGTGTGTTATTTTCTCACCTCAGTGCAGTCTGTTGCTCTCCATTCAGATGAAATACACTGTTAAGATGTATAACACTTGAAAGCCCTTGCTCTAAAGTCCAGTGAGACACATTTCCTCTTTTACTAGTAGATGATGATAACATAAGTCTCTAATCTCATTAGTTTATAAAAAACACCCCATAGCACTTGCGTGTTTTAAAAAAGCAGGAGATAGAAGAGACATGATTAAGTTTGTAAAAATTGTAAGAAAAATGTTTCTTATGCAGTAACGCTTATATTAGTTCAGTATTAAAACTTCAGTTTTAGAAGATGGTGGAAGAGTCTTTGATTCTGAAGTTAATGTATTCATGTCTTGCATGAAAAAGCTTAGTATTTACATTAGTATGTTTGTGACATAATTACAAAATGCCTTATTGATATCTTTCACTGTTTATAATTTGTTTTTCTGTTTTTTTATGTTATCACCTTGAAAGAGACAAGCTAGCAAGTTTGGTTTTGTTTATAATTATTCTCAGGTGTGTTTTGCTGTTCTTGGAAATTACAGAATCTATCAACTCTTCATAGACATGTTTTGTACATATCATTATTATTTTATTCAAGCCTTTAAATTTGACCTAAATTCATTTATTTGACATTTTGATACAATTGTCTGTGCTTGTGTTAATACTGTTTTCCAGAAGATTAAGCATATGCTACAGAATCCAAATTCCAGGTTTTAGTGAGAAAATTACTGATGATTTCAGTGTTAGATTGAGATAGAAAATTAAGTTTGATAGGGGACAGACAAGAAGCAAGTGTTAAGAAAATAATTGTCAGATGAACTCTCCATATATTTGTCATTCACCTGAGCAATTTTCTCCTCGTTTGTAGGTTCATCCTACGCTTCTGAATGTCATGAGTCTCTAATTCCTTTATGCTATTCTTAAATGTAGAAGTCAGCTTAAATGTGTTTCTCAGCCTGTTTTGTTAAAAACATGGAAAGAGGCTAAAAGGTCAACATATTTATCTTAATGCAAATTATTTTCAGTAATTGTATTTTCACTCCTCATTGATTCTAATGGGACATAAGTGCCCTAAAATCAATATAAAATACAAAGTACTATTTATAGCATTATGAGTTAAAAAAAGAGAGAAATGTCCATTAATATTCCTGTGATTTTTGTATGTGTTTTATTAGCTGTGAAGTATAATTTATCAGATATGGTACACTGAATCCCATTGAGATCAGTGAGAAATAGATATGTGACTATTCAGTGTGCTCACTTATTGTGAAGTTTTGGTTATTTAGAG
This sequence comes from Vireo altiloquus, assembly GCA_013396875.1. Taxonomy (NCBI): domain Eukaryota; kingdom Metazoa; phylum Chordata; class Aves; order Passeriformes; family Vireonidae; genus Vireo; species Vireo altiloquus. Next base: position 99,135 of record VZRF01014191.1, on the reverse strand, counting down.
CTGCTAAGGGTTTATTACCAATATTCTGGCCCCTTTTTCCACCTCCTGGGAGGGGGTTCTCTGAAATTCAGTGCTTTTCCAAGCTATCCACTCAAACACATCCTTCAGTAGTGCATCTTTCGATTGTGTCTTCTGGAATATTAATGACTAGTACTTCCTTAGGGTTATCGTGGTTTTCATCCTGAATGTCAGGTAGCCTGGTGTGGTGAACACAACATTAGGCATTCCAAGTATGTAGACAGAACTTTGATCTTGTACTTGGTTAGAATTTATTAAATGAAAATGTCTTGCATTAGATTCTGATTTTCTGGAGTCAGTACTAAATTCATCACTGATTGCTGTGATGGGCATTTCTGTGGGGCACCTTAAGTAATAAATGCCAAAATATATTCTGTGGTTCTATTGTTATTGAGGGGAAAATATTCTTTGCTTTGGTACACACAGTCTCTTGTCTCAAGCAAGCTGGGAGGTATATTTCCTTTTGCTTCGTTTCCCAAGAACTTCCAGTTCTGTGGAATTGAAAGCCACAGTCCTGCTAGCGTATAGACTGTTGAGCTCTTGTAATAGTTGTAGTTGTATCAGTGTTTTGTTTAGTAATATGTGACAGACATGAGAGGTTGTACTGTACATCTGCAGGACTAAAACCAAAGTATGCTAAAGGACTGAGTTGCTCTAGCTTGAGCTGCAATGGACTGATATCTATGGAAGAATGCATTTATACTGGAGAGATATATGCAGAATGATGGAATCATAGAATAATTTAGGTTGGAAAAGTCCTCTAAGATCATCAAGTTGCACTGTTAACCCATCACTGCCAGGTCTGTATATGTGTGTGTGTATGTATATATATGTATAAAATGAGATCATATAGTAGATTATTGTAATGTGCACACTGGAAACTATTTTGGTTCCTGGCATATGAGAAAAACTGAAATATGGAGGAACTTCTCTCATGAATCTTAACGCTGTAGCAGCGGGGTTCTTGGATTAGAAACCTGACTTGTTCATACACCATCTACTTGCAGCTTTTAAGCTGAACTGATTAAACACCTGTCTCCCATCCTATACATTCATTAGCACAACCTCTAGCTTTTTGAAATCATAAAAAAGTGTTTTGAGCTTTGTAGCTTTCCTTCTTTTTGGAGTAAAATTCTATGGGTTTTTTAAAAATTATTTTTAAGATTCTAGTTTAAGTTCAACTGCTCTGAACACAATGTAATATCATTCAGTCTTTTGAACACTTCTGCAATATTGGTAAAATGATTCCTACTGTCTGCATGAAGCTGGAACTAGCACAGTTCATGTACTTTCCTCTGTAAGTTAGGTCTTTCACTTTGGGTGTAAGAAAAGTCCTTTTCCAAGTTCTTTTGTGTTCTCTGCAGGATTTCACTGGTGTTTTGCAAGTGTGTCTGAAGAGCTGGTGTGCCTTTGCATTAACTTAGTTCTTGTATTTTAAGATTGATGTGTGATACAGGGTCTTTTTTTTGCACAGATCTGGGGAAAGGAGTATAATTCAAGCACTTTTTAATCAACAAGTGTAGTTTCGTTACCTCTAATAGCTCATTTACCTACTGCTGTTTTTGTACTGTAGAGGATTGAGATTGAAATTTTCCTCCCTGGAGCAGTAGTTTGAAAGTCAGAGCAGCAGCAGCCACAGCCCTCGGTTCATCCTGTGTGGGATTTGTGCTGTGTGGGGTTCATCCTCTGTGGGGTTTGTGTTTTGTGGGGTTCATACTGGATGGGATTTGTGCTGTGTGGGGTTCATCCTGTGTGGGATTTGTGCTGTGTGGGGTTCATCCTCTGTGGGGTTTGTGCTGTGTGAGGTTCATCCTGTGTGGGGTTTGTGTTGTGTGAGGTTCATCCTGTGTGGAGTTTGTTCTGCACGGAGTTCATCCTGTGTGGGGTTTGTCCTTGGTGGAGTCCAACCTGTGTGGAGTTCATGCTCCAGCTCCCTCCCTCAGGTGCTTTCTCTGCTGTAAGTACTGTGCTTATTCTCGTGCTCTATTATCTGGTTTGGTTGTCTGGTAGGTGGAGTGAGGTGGAGGTGATCACCATCTTTTTTTAACCAGGTTTTGATGCTGATCAAAACCAGGAAGAAAGCTGATGAATGGTTTGTGGGGTTTTTTTCTGCTGCTCTCTGCAGAAATGTTTAAAGAACTACAAATTGTGTTCCCACTCACTGAAGAAATTCTCTTTGAAAATTGTCTCATGACATTATCCATTGTATATTGGATTTTGTCTATTCCTTAAATACTATTCTTCATGAAATTTCATGTTCTTGCCTTTAGTCCTATCTTCTTTGCTTTCTACTTTCTACTTCCTACTTGCTTAGGTAATCCTGTTTCGTGTTTTATTTTACTTCTGCCTTTCAGTTTTCCCAGACTTGAGTTGTGTCTTTGTGCTAAGTACATCTTGGAGGCTTATGGCACTAATCGGGGCTTATGATGCTTGTTTTGCCTATTACATATAAGAAGGATCAATACCTCAGCTTGATTCCACCTAAGACTTCCATGTCTTTAAACAGGAATTAGGTTTGAGCCCCATAACTCTGGCTAATGCCAGACATCACATCTGTATTCCAACTACTGAGGACAGCTTTCCTGTTTAGGAACAGATGGAGATCTGGAGGACTGTAGCTCCTCTGTGACCATGGTCAAATTACCCAAAACTCTGAGCTCAAAAAAGCCAGGCCTCCCTGGAGTAAATCTAGTCAGGCATCCAGCCTGGAGCTGGGCAGAATTTCTCAATCCTATTTAATTATACAGGTCTATCTTTGAATTGCGTTTCTGCAAGTGCATTTATTTTGTCATAGAAAGTCTTAATCCTTAAAAAAGAGGGGGTTTAAATTTAAGCATTGAACAAATCTATGGTTAATTACAAACTATGCTGTAATACAAGTAAAGTTAAATTTGATGCCATGTACACAAATCTTCATATTAGTTACCAATTTAAAGCTATCCTATATGGTCAGTTATTTGCAGCTGTAAATATTCTTTGTTATTATGTATCAAGAGCTTTTATGGGTAGCTTGTTTGTTTGACTACGGTTGTAGATATGTTCTGACAACTGTAAACATTTGTTTTTCCTTTGTCATTGATTGCTTGGAGAACAAAATTTGCCTTCTAAAATCCTAATGAAGTTAAGTGTCAGGAATAGTCCAGAATATAATAAATGTTATTTTAGCTATTTAATGGATAAATTAATAGCCTGCACTTTTGCAATTTTTTAATGAACCTCCATAAATAACCTGTGGGAGAGAGGTAATCCCTTTGAGCATTGCTGTATGTTGTCCTAAAATGAGGCTGTGTTTTGGTGACTCTAGTTTGCGGAGAAATTAATGATGTTGAGTATACAAAATTACTTTAATATGCAGTAGATTTCCCTGTGTTTTGAAGATCAAAGAAAACATAAACATGAAAACAAATAGGGTCTATTTACTTCTTTTGCTCTGAGAGAAAGTAGAATCTCAAGTGAAATTAAGTTTATTTTAATTATTGATGTAATGTCAAATAACTTGTGTGGCAGAAGTGTTTCTTCAGTTGTTTTTAAGTGAATGGAATGCATCTGAAAATGTTGCATATATTTCATACATTTGGTGTTTACCAGTGAGTCATGTTATAATAGTAGTGAGAGGATGAGTTTCTTTCATCATTCTCCCATGCTATACTGTATATAAAGACTTGGAAACCCTGTACTTCTATATCAGTACATCTGGCTTCTTGTAGGGACAACCTACCAAAAACAAACAAAAAAAATTAAAAAAATATTTTAAGAGGGTTTTTTTTAATTGTAGGTATTTAAAACCAAATTTTTATATTTCATATAACACATTTTTATATCTGGAATTTTTCTTTAAAAAAAAGACATTTTAGGAAAACTAAGTAGACCTGATATTGAGAGGGAAAGCAGTTTCCATGAGGCTTAGGTTTTGCTTGTTTTTCTAAATTAACAGTTTTCAAAACAGAAGTGTTTTTGAAGTATTTTCTGTGAAGAGAATCTGTGTTCAAGGTATGACCATCATCAGTATTTTGCTTTTCTTCAAGATGAATTGGTTAGTAATGACTATGATGGGATATTAGTTTGGGAGGTAAAGATGTGCCATTAAAACTTGTATTAATTGTGCAAATCATTCATTGCCTTTCACAGTCCTGTTAAAATGTTTTGGGTTTGACCATTAAATATATGTAACTGAAATGTTTACCTACATCTGTAAATATTTCAGGCTAGGACTCACTTAGCTCCTTCCAAACAGTTCTCCTTGACTCTTAGTTAATGCCTTCAGTGTATAATTTCAGATTTTTAAATGAAAATAAACTCCTGAAAACCCAAAACTTATTTTGTAGTCTGTAATGTTCTGTTCTGATGCAGTAATTCAAGTTCCAATGTTACAGTATGTCAGGGGTTCAATGAATAATCAGGGAAAGTCACATTTCTCTGTACTAACAAATTGGGTGTTTTCAAGTGTACCATATTTTCAACTTGATAAATGTTTAATGATGACAGCATTTAATTATGTGTTCAAATTCCAAAGATTATGTTTATCATGAATTATTTACTAGGATGAAGATTTTATTCATTTTTTTGTTCAGTATGGATTACTTTAGGAAGAGGGACTTCAGAATTGATTTAATGCCTATTTGATACCTAACTGGCTTTGGCTTTCTGTTGTTTCACAAAACCTTTGATGGGGGTTGGGGGCTGGTAATGTTTAGTGAAATATTTAATCTTTATTTCCAGGTCACAGGATATTCTGAGTTGGAAGGAACCCAAAAGGATCATTGAGTCCAACTCTTGAGTGAATGGCCCATACAAAAGTTAAACCCACCCCCATTTTCAGTTTCATGTTGTACCTTAAGATATGAAAATGCATGAATTTTTGTTCATTTTTGGTCACAGTCTGTTTGAGAAGGATCAGAAAAAAGGACAGTATCTCTTGGAACAGGGATCAATTGATACTCTGTGTAAATCAGCATACACTCCATGAATCCTTCAAAGTACAGGTCGTGGAGTGGTTTGTTTTGGGTTTTTTTCAAGGATAGTTAAATTCTACTTATTTCATTTGGTCGCATGGGTCAAGCTGGGCTGAACTATCTTTTCTGTAGTTGTAGTAGATTGCTGTGCGTGGAACAAATTAGCATTAATTGGGCTGGAGAGCTGGAAAGAAATGAGCACTGGGATGTTGTTGGTGAGGTAGGATCCCTTGGGAATTGCAGTAGAGAACCTTTTCTGTTACTGTGTATTTATTTTAAGACACAAGTGGGGAACCAAGCCCAAATGTGCTGGGAAGTCTATAAAGGCATAATAAATACAGCAATTGCCAGACCTAAAGAATTTGAGGACAGAGTCAGCTGAAAGACAGTAGGTAAGGCAAAAAGTTGCAAGGTAAGGCATAAAGTAGCAGGTGATTGTTACAGTATACTTGTGGCTGAACTCTGTAAGTGATAAAATTATTATAGATACTGATTATCTCATATTGAAACAGTTACATGGTAGTTAAAATAATGTAATTGCATCAAACACCAGGAAAAAAAAAAGTGAAAAAGAAAATCAAGGCATCAGAGGATAAAATAAGTAGCTGAACTACCTACTAATGTCTGTGCTGCTTATATGTGCCTCTGCAATGAAAGGTTCCTACAGTATTGCAAAATGTCCCAAAAGTTCTAAACTCCTATAACGCAAAGTGATTTGTTTTGTTAGTAGCAAGCAGGTTCTCAGTGCAAGTGTGATGATGCATGCCTGTGTGTGTCACTCTTGGTTAGGCTGACTGGCTATGGTAGATAGAATAAATTGTTTTACAGTGTTTAAAAATATACTAGATGAGATTATCAACTACTTACTAGGTTGCAGAGGAAGGTTGAAATACTTCTTTAGAGCACTGATATCAAAGCAACATGTGTGATGCATGTGAAACATCTTCTGTGGGGATTACTCCATATATCAGGTACATTTTTTAGTTAATGTCTGTATGCCTGTTGCTTTCTCGGATCAGCCATCTTGTGTCCTTGTATTTGGTTGTGATCCATTAAGAATACAAAAGGCCATATTTTTCATACTCCTCCAGCATCTGTAGAGGTATCACTTCAGGCATACAGTTAGAGTAGGAGGTTTTGGAATATGCATTTTAGTGGCATATGAATATTGAAGAATTTTGGCATGATACATTTAACTTTTGAAGTATGTTCTGAGGGAGAAAGCTTAATATTTAGAATAAGTTTTGAAAGAAAGATTCAGCCTCATTTGGGGTTGCTGTTGTGACACTGCTCATCAGCTCTGTAACACTGTGAGGTACTTCACCGTCTGTCATACTTGTAATCTGATGAGCTATACTTGGAATAAACCTGAGCTGATGAAACAATCAGTGAGCCTTTGGCTCTCTCAGAACTGATTAGTGAAAATCTAGCTGGTCTTTGCTCATGTGGCACATAGCACTGTGCTCTATGTACCAAGGCTGAACCATGGAGATTTTGCACCGTGCCTGACCATTACTTAATGCTAATAGGTACTAAGGGCATGATCGCCTCATTAGAGAGAGCCTAGATCCTTGCAAACATCAGAATTGTGATTATGTAAATACTTCAGTATTTGCTGACAGATTGGGGGTTTCTTATTGATATTCCAGACAGCTCTGGTCATTTTTTCATAGGTATCAGTAGTGCAGTGACTGCTAAATGTAGAGATTTGATTGATTCAAATTTATGCATGTTAATTTTCAAACTTCTGTCTAGACTCCATAAAATTAACCAGTCATCCACGGAGATACAACTGAATTTCAAGGTATTGCTTGACACAGTCTGACACGTGCTCATGTGACACCTGCACAAAAAGCAGAGACCGCTTGCTGCATAGCTGATGTATGACATATACAATACCCTATGTGGAATATACTATTCCATGCATTTGGTCTGTAATAAATGCACTTAATGTGGTTCAGGGAAACCTTCTATTGGAGAAGGATTTGTACAAACCAATTGATGGGATTACTTGCATATATCAGATTATGAGATTGGCCCCAAAGTCTGTGGATTTATTTGAAAGTACAGTCAAGGTTTGTGGCTTTCATGTGCAAGCAAGCAAGAACACTACAAAATAAAATGATGGAGTGTTATACTGAGTGACTTGATCCAAAATCTGTCTAATAATAAGTCAGTGAAATTCCAGAATGTCTTTGACACTCTGCATTAGTATTAAGTAATTATCTCCAGCTAAGATAAAATGAGGGTCAATATTGGTTCTGGCTCCTAGAGCTGGAGTGTTGCTTGTGTTATTGAACATGTAAAGTTAAAGCTGCATTGGGTAGAGATGAAAAAAAAAATTCTCCAAAGAGAATTACATAGCGACTTTTTTGAAAGACTGGTCTCAAGTTGTTTTTAGAAGTTAGAGGAGGATTATTGGCAATTAAATCTATGTTGGTTAGACAGACACAAGCTGCCATAAATTGCTATTAGTGGAATACTTCTTGTGTTGAGCTTGGTATCTCATGTTTAAGACCTTTAACGGGAAAGATCTTACTTCTGATTATAAAATGTTTACACTGGGTTTATAATTTGTCATTTTGTAAAACTCATCAGAATTTTACATACGGGAGAAAGATCGTAGCCTGCTGTCTTATCCCTACATACTTTAGACTAGCAAAACTGTAAATGATGCCACTTGGTTAGTGTGGCTTGGTGTAGCCCTGCCATCACAGAATCATTGTACTCAGGCCTGAGAAGCAATGACATCTAAATGTTTTGTCTGGTACCTCTAAATATTATAAATACTATTTGACCTATGTGTCCTTTATCTGATGCCTAATTTCAGATCATTGGATATGAAACTTGTGTTGCTGTGGGTGTCATACTGCAGCACAGTTTCAGGGACTTTGCCTTTCCTTTATGACAAGACCCTTTCCCCACACATCTTCATGTGTGTTCCCCTCAAAACATACAGACACTTTTTGCAGGTGTCACATAGCAGTTCTGATTTTGCTTTGGAAGAGGATGTGAACAGCTCTCCCCACCACTCTTGTGGCCCAGGAGCCCCATTTGAGCCCAGCCTGCAGCCCAGTGACACTGGCACCAGCCCTTTAGGAGTGCCAGCCTCCAGCTGCGCCCCAGCCCTGCTCAGCTGGGCCCAACCTGCAGGATGACATCCTGGTCTGGCCTTGGCACATCCCTGTCCCCAGGGAGCTGCCTGTGCCCAGGGCTGGGGCTGCCCCCCAGCTGTGCTATTCCCTGGCTGGAAAGGTGAGGCTGTGCCCTGCCAGCTCCACAGGGATCCCCACTGCTTGTGCATCCCAGGGAGCTGCTGGACCTCACTGGCACACAGGTGCCACGATAGCGTGGTAGGATCAGCACCTGCTAGTTATAATATAATTCAGTATTTCATGGATTTAGGACCCTGATTTTACAGTGATATCAGCATATTAGCCATCACCATGGGAGGAGATCAAGCTGCACAGAACAATATTAATCCTTGAAACAGTTTGAAAGTGTTCAAAATTCTAATATGAGATTATTTTCTTCACTGAGGAGGGTGCTGCAAATCTCAGCTGATAGATTGTGTGACTAAGCCAATTTCTTTCCTGTGTGAATACATTAAATGTGATGATAATACCCTGAGAAATCCAGAGGGTCAGTTCTTCAAAAGTAGTTTGATGAAAATTTGCATTTATTTCAAGCAGATTTCAGTGTCTATCTGTTTTAAAGATCTAGGCCAAAATATTTTAAAATCTACACCATTAAATAGGAATAATGGAATTTAACATTTTTTAACTGTGACTCTATGTTAGGTGAACATATTGGTTTGCTGTCTATCACTACTGTGATTCTCACCCAACTCTCTATATCAGTATTTCTATGGAGGTTTGTTGGAGTTAATCACTTTTTAATAATGATCCCTGTAAATCCAAATATAAAAATATACTCTTGATTGTTTATATGCATTTCTTCTAGTACAAGAGGAATGCTTTAGAGCATGAATTTGCGTCAGAATAATTCATAAAGCCGTTTGTTTCAGGGCTGTTTATTCCATTCCAAGCCCTCTCACAAAGTAGTCACAGTAGAATTATGAATATTGAGGTGTTTTTTGAGTCACTTGTACAGTTGTCCCACAGGAGCAACTTGATCCCGGACAGGGATTTAGTAGATCATGGGTACAAGTTAGGATTGCAGGGGGTATTGCCAAAAATGCAGCTGGAGATAACAGTGCTCAATGCCAGGGACAAACAACACAAACACTGACATGAGTTTCCATGCCCTATAGAGTGGGTGAAGAGATCCAAGCAAAGTAAGACATTATGTATGTTCATCCCAGCACATCACAGTTAAGAGGAAAAAAACCTCATGTAATGTAGTTGCTGGTGCAGCAGCAAAATATTTTGAATAGATTTATGCCTGGAACGTACCTGGACTGTATCTGCATCTGCCCCCAGTAGGGGAAGGTGTAGTATTTTTACAATAAAAACAGCTTTGGTTGTACTCATGAGTTGCGTTGGTATTTCAGAGGAACATGTGTGGTTAGCAGGTAGGATGGTTCTGTCAGTGTGACTCATTTCAGATCTACCAACAGATACTCCTGTCTGAGCAGCTGTCCTGCAGAGGTCTGTTTCTTTGCTTCTCAGACAGCTTTGCCTTGTAAACATTTTGGTTCTTATCAGCCCTGTCAGGAAGCAGACAGTCTGCTGCTCTGTCTATACATTAAATTGTATTCTGAAAATGGAAATATTTGGAACACAAATGCTTTGAATAAATATTTGAAGCGGCACAGTGATACAATGCAGCAAAAATAATGAAAATGCTAGGCTCAGTGTTGCAAAGTGATAACTCCATTGAAAGCACCTTGTGGTGGTGGGTGTATTTCTGTTTGCTATAATTACACAATGCGGAGAACTATTAATGGAAAGCCTGTTTGTACAGACCCTGAGGAGGACATCACTGAGATGTGGAGTTCCCTTTGTGTTCATAATGGCATGCCTTTGATGTACAAACAAAAGACAACCGCTTTTTAAAAATTCTTTTTTAATCAAGAACCCCGTTTTCCCCTTTTTTCAAAAACATGTCAGAACATGCTCTCTTTTGTTGGAACTGGTCTGTGTGCACTTTTCATTCCATTATGTTCACATCCCTAATGGAAATAGTTGTCTTCTGCCACGGGCATAGATGTATAGTGTCAAGATACCTTATCCCAGAGATGTCCTTTATTCCTGCTTTCTAAGACTCGCTTATCATGGAACGAACACCTTTGTACCTCTGTCTCCATCCACATTGAGACCATTGTTCCACTTTAATTACACTTTTATAATTAAATGATACGACTTCTGCACGTGCACTGTGTTTCATTGAACACATTGCTTTTGAAGTGTTTTTTTAAGATATCCATCTTATTCCTACCATGTTTGTGTATAATCCTCCCTCTCAGTACCGGTAGGCTATTATGTGTATCTAAGTCCCTGATGGTGCATTGTGTCCTCAAGTCATTTAGCCCTTTCTCTGTTCATAATGACACAGCTGACCCCTCTGAGGCAATTCCTTGAAAGAAGATAACAGTCTTTCCCCTGACCTTGACCACTGGGCTGACTGTTGTGTTCAGCTCTCCTGAGGACACTGTTCTGTTTCCCTCAGGAATGTGAAAAAGTAATTTCCCCAGATAACAGCCAAAAACCCAATTAAGCTTAGATTAAAGAAAAAGAGGATTTATTGGCATTTTATGGAATAGAGGGAAAAGGAAAATAAAAGATAGGAGATATTAAATTGCCTGAAGTAGAGACACAGTGTCCAGTTTCTAGCATTACTCTTCAGCTTACTGAATAATTGGTGAAATTTTAGCTGATTTTAACCACATAACAGTCAAACATTGTCTCTCTCACAGCCCAAAGCCATGTCTGTCTTTCTGACAGATCTGGAAAGCCTGTGACATGCTGTCTTTGAAACACTGTGTGAGGCTGGAAAACCCCCTCAGTGACTCGGTCTCTGAATTTGATGCGAAGGTGTCAGTGGTTACAAAACATGTTTATTTTCCCTGTGGGATGCTAAAATACATGCAAATTGGACCAAGTGAGCCAGGTTTTAATTTCCGTTTTCCTGGTACGTTGTATTTCAGCACATGATTTTTTAACACCTTTTGTACAATGTATTTCACATCTCATTGTGATCTTCCACAGGATCCATTGTCTTCTCATTACCTATTTGAATGGGACACTAGGTACTTCCTAGTTTGAAACACAAGAACATGAATTATTTGCATATTTTTAATTAACCCTCTCTTTGTACAAATTAAGATTGCCTTTAGTAACTGTCAGATTTCTTGGCCAGTTGAATGAACGGCTTCTTGCATGCATTTCAATTACTGCACTATTATCTTGCTAATGAGTCTAAGCAACAGTTTCTTGGAGGCAATCTTAATTTAGTGATTTCATTCATTTTTATACAGGTACAGTGTTCTAGCTATGTAATTAATGGTGCCATCTCAGCTTCAGAGGTGGATAGAGAATTAAAAATCAGCATGACGAATACATCAGGTGTAATTCAAATTGTGAAGCCATGTTGTAACTTATTTTCATACCACAAGGTCCCAAAGTGCTTTACAGTGTGTACACAGAGGGTACCTTGTACAGACCATTCTGCCCTCAGAAGGCAGCAGTCAAATGTGCAGTATTTGACTTGGGAAGGTTTAGTCATGGCCAGAACATGGCTGTTGTGAGCCAGATGGGCCATCTTCATCTCTGGGACAGACAGGACTTTCGGGCTTTTATGGCCTTGTTGGGAGGGCTTCCTCATGACAAGTGGAGTGAGCCTTGCAAAGTGAAAGCTTGAGCTTATCAGTCTTACCAATATAACCAAATTCCTACCAAAACCTGATGTTTATGTGTACAATTGTAAATTTTGAAGTTTCAGCAGCGTACAGAATGCTCTGCGAAGCTGTGTTGGCTGATGGACAGCTGCAAAAGCAGTGGGATAAACAGCAGTAGGATGATTTGTAGATGAACCTTAGGTCTTTTGTAGTTAGAGAGAGGAAACTTGATTAGAAATAATTCTCACTCTACTATTAAAACTAGGGCTCAGCTTTTTTGGCCTACTAGTTCAAAGAGAACTTTGGAGCTATTGTATTAGGAAAGTAACCAAAGAAATTCCAGGGTCAAATGTAAAACAGCATCAGGAAGGTCAGAGGGATGCATTTGCAAGTCAAGAAGACATTGAAGGGGATCTAATTATAGGCTTAATTGCTATAGGTAATGACAATTCAAGCTACTATATTTAACATAGCCTGGGTAGTATAACTGAGGTCATCCAACAAATTAATCAACAAATCCAAAGCAGTTTCTAATTTTCAAGAAACATTTAGAGAAAAAGGGAAAGTTCTAGACCCACTGAAGCCAAGAGGACCTTTACCAGTGAGGCAGGTTTTCCAGCAGAGCCCGGGTTTCACCCTTAGCACAGAAAGGCTGTGGCTTTGCTTCAGAAGACACCTTCAATGTGATAATTCATAAATTTTTAGTAATTTGTATCTATTTATCATTTTACCGGAGCAATGGCCATGATACTCTGTGGAGTTTAGAGCTGGAAGCTGATCCAGGGAACTATGATCCCATTACCAGACCCATTTCTGGCTTGTGTGGTGACTTTGGCTGAGGAATGTGGGAATATTGTATGATTATTTGCTCCTTAGTCTCTCCACACCTAAACTACCAATCTGTCTTCATAAAAAGCTTAAACATCTATGATGAATAGTCCGATGTAAGTGCAGTACCTGGATGCTCAAGGAGGAGACAAACAAAGCCCAGTGAAAGAGTTGGCTTAGGTGGATGAAGTTGTATTAACTGCATTCCTACTTGTCCAGATTTGTAGTTCACAAAAGCAGAAACAATGTGGTATTAGTTCATGGTCTATAAAGCAAAATCACATATTTAGTCTTGCATTTCAGTTGGTCTCATTTTTATGAACTTTGCAGTTGTGTTTCACTTGGGATATCTTTGGCTGCTTGACAAAGTGACTGGAGATTTATAATTCCTCATTAGTAACTCAGGGCTCTAAAGGGAATAACAGAGTACTTATTTACTTTTCTAGGTCAGACTCATGATGTAGGAGTTTAATGAACTTCTGCTAAACAGGAATTGAAGCAAAATTAAAATCTCAGAGTGCATCTGTCCAATAAGGTTATTAATCTTTTTTTCTATAGGTTAGGTATTTTTTCCTTGCACAAGGCAGTTTAGGCTGCATTTTCTAAGTAATCAGCCAAGAATATGAGACTGTCATACAGAACCTGGTATTAAGTCAATGCACTGATGTGATTTTGCTCTGAAATTGCATTATATCAAATAACTGTATCTATGTATCAGTGTTTAGGGCAGTAAGATCCCAGTTCACACGTGCTGAAAAAGAGTTCATGATTCATGTTTGCAGCCTAACTATTGCTGCAATTTTAATGCCTCTCAGATGTTGTTTGTGTCAATAAGGTGGGCACTCCTCTGTCAAGAACACACTGAAATCTATTTTCAGGAAGAAAGGTACAGTATTTATGCTTCTCATTAGTGTGAAGGGAATAATACAGTGTTTCATATTCTTACAGGCGATAAACATTGGTATTTACTTGATACTACAAAATTAATGATGGAAATAAAGATTCATGAAAGGAAGACAAAAACATTGCGTAAGTAGAGTCATGCTTTGCATTGGACTTGTATGGCAGGAAATAACATCTCTTCTTAAATGAAGAGTTTGTATAACATTCAGAAAGGTCTGTGAAAGTGGGTGACGCAGGAATATACTTGAAATATTTAAATTGATGCTGTTTAAGCCTTAGAGGTATAACTGTGTATGGACATAAAATGCCACACCTGCTTGGTTTATGGAGTATATATCCATTAACATAGGTATAAGACAGAATATCGTTATCTAGGGGAAAAAACCCAAAAAACTTAAATATAAACCAAGAGACAATAGAAAACAATGAGCAAGGGGCTGTCTTAAATATCTCTCTTTATGCTTCTTCATAGCTCTGAGGAAACACTTTCCTTCACACTGTCCTAAATGCTAGTCCTGAAATAAGATCTTCTGCCCTTTTTCCAAAAATTGGAGATCAAGAGGAGGTCCTCTGCTTTGCCATGGAGACCTGGTGGTTAGGGTGCTTCTCTACAGCACAGGGGGCAAAACCTTCATTCTTCCTTGGTCAGAGATGATTTACAATTCTTTCTCAAGAACACAACCCTAATCTTTAAACTACAAGCTCACGTGGGGGTCAAACTACTTTGTACTTCTGGTTGAAGCTGTGCCTGTAGGCACAGAGATCTGAGCAAGTGGGAGCGTGAGCTGAATGCTAGGAAGAGCTGGGTTCAACCACTGCTCTGTCTGCATCTTATCCAATGCCCCTTTTACAGAGAGCTTGGGACATTGATGAGCTTCTTGAGCCATCAGGTAAGCATGTTGTGCAATCTCTCTTCACCATCTTCTCTCCTTATTCACTCTTTGGCTTATTTCTGAATTAACTAATGGAAAGGATATTGAACTAAAAATTCATTTTCTGCCTTACTCCTCATCAACCAAGTGGCCAACTGGCATAGAGTTTAGAATCCTAATTACACTCTGTGATATAAGAGAGAAAGCACCTGGGATCCAAATACTGAGCTAGGCTCTAAGAGACACAGGACAAAAACTAGGCTCTAAGATATGCAACCATTTTATTAAACAGATCTGATGTTGAAGAGAGGGAGGAGGGATTTTTTTATTTGCTTTTCTGCTTTTGACCGGAGAATTACTTGGCTCAAAAGCAATCATCTACCATTATTCTTGTAAAAACCACTTAAGCAGAACTTAAAATTGTAAGATGAAATTCCTACTCAGTAGTAATCAAGCGAGGCTGTTCTCATGTGACAGCTAAGCAGAGAAGTGGATAAAGGAAACTTCCAATGCCTTATTGGTCAGTCTGATTTTGTAGCTGGTCAATGGAAGGACAGGCTGTAGTTGTTTGTTTGCCACAAAGAAAGACTAAAGCAGTAGGAAATTCTAGAGCTTTTGAGGGGAATGCCTCATCCAAATAGTAGTGGATGTTGTAGCCTTCTGTAGGATGTGAATAATGGGAATAACTTGTGTGCTACTGTTGGTGGTGATGGGAGGACATCGGTCCCCAGACCTACACTAAGGAGCCATGGAGATGCTGAGAGAGGAGAAAAGATGTGATCACAGCTAGGAGCAGTTGTTTTAGAGGAGACTGTAACGTAGAAGGATTTATAATGTAAATCTGGTAGAATTTGGTGTGATTAAGGGGGTGATGCAGCTTGCCTAGTAAAAAGCACTTTTTTTACCATGTAGCTGAATCTCTGCTAAGATGGCTTTTTTCCAACATAATATACTTGTTTTGCTATAACAATAACATGTCTCTAGAATAAAAATTGCCTAAGAATAGGAATAGGCTGACTACAGAGGAAGATTCTCTCTCTTTCTCTTTGGGAGGGGTCAGTAGAGACAATAATGTGATAATAGCATTCCTATCTTTTTCATTAAAATGGAGTTTTTTTCCACTAAGATATATGAACTGCCTTGAAAACTGGGTCAGCCTAAATGCTGTCACAAGTGCTCATCACCAAGCATATAGTGCTGCATACCTGTCACACTCGGCAACTGGAACGAATTTCATGAAGAAACCAGGGTAAAGGTGAAGCTCAGCAGGATTATTGGCTGTGAAGGAATCACCCTTTTGCAGTTTTTCTGGTACAAAACAAAGGAAATGGGCAAAACTGTGCTTAATACTGATAAATACAAATAGTATTTGACTTTTTGTATTTAAACTGATATTTTTGTTAGTCAAATTTATTTGCATACATTTGGTAAATGCAGGATAATTCCCATGGTGGATTATTCTTGCTGCTTAAGAGACTGAATTTATTGACATATCTAGACGTGGAAATTTACTGGGAATTGCTTTAAATCCTTTAGGGGTTGAAAGTTCTTTAAATTGAGTTAGTTTCAGTGTAATAATGGGCTTGTTGGTGATAAATTAAAATATTACATATTTCCTGCTCAACAGGGAAGAACTTTTTAAAGATGCTCTTTTATTTATGCCAAAGTGAAGTTATGTGGTTGAAATTCATGGTGCATGCTCATTTGCTCCAGCAACTCCAGATCAGGGTTCATCATAGCTTAGGATTTGAGCTGGAGAACTGCAGCATCTCATTCTAGATGGACTGTCCAGGGGTGCTCGGGGGGCACTGGCCAGTATGATGGATGTGGCTCTGTCCTGCATGGAAACAGGGAGCTTGCCAGCCTGCTCAGGGCCCAAACCTTCGCTCTCTCACCTTGTGTACACGAGCTGAAAACATCCCTTGGGACAGATCACAGGCTTTTTTGTGGGGGCAAGAAAGTGGCAGGGAGCCTTAGTTCAGGCTACCTCTACAGCTGAAGCCTGCCTAGGAGTAAGTGACTCATCTGCATCCCTGTCTGTTCAGTCCTTGGCTTTTTCCCTGACAATACCTTCGGGGTGCCAGAAGGCAGTGGTGGCTTTGTGATGCAAATAAGTCCTGCCAGGTCTAAGAAGGTAACTCATTCATTCCCCATCAATTTCTAAGGCAGCTTGTAACATGGCTTTCATTTGGCATGAAGGATTTTGCCAAGTGTTTCAATCAGACAGTAACAATCTCACTCAAAAATTCGTTTTAAAAAAATTTCCTTTCACATTGTCAGTCTGAGTTGTACATGAATGCCAAGAACTGAACTAAGAGACTGAAACAGATAAATTTTCTCTCCCAGGGTGAGAAGAAATTTTGCCTGTGAGAATGAGTTGAAGAGCTGGTGGGTTTTCATGAGGAGGAAAGCAAAAGCAGAGGGGACAAAAATGGTCCAAAGGACCACACTGTTGTTACCAGGACACGTGCCAGGTGACTCATTAGTGGCCAGTTCTCCAGAAGGGGAAGCAGCACAACAGTCTTTTGCCAAAGTGGGAAGAGTAAAGCAAAGAGAGGCTCCAGTACATCTGTTTGAGAGGGATGGAATAGGGATAGATTTCCTGAAACATACGTGGCATGTCCTGGAGTTTAGGGATGGAGCCAGCAGCAATGTGGGCAACCAGAGAGGAGTTGCTGTGATGCTGAAGTCATGTTACCCTGCAGAAGCTTTGAGTATACAGGATATTCTCAGATTTTTCTGCAGATCTGATTCTGAGAAGGATGTGTTAAACTGAGGCAGAGGAAATGCTGGGCTTAATTGGAGGCAGAGCACTGTTCTCCAAAACCCTGGCAGGAATCCTCACAGTGACAGGGTTAACAAGGACAATATGGCACACTTCACAGTTAGGACTGCTTAAAAACTCCTGGATAACGAGTAGATACAGTTTAAACAGCAATATCTCAGTTGTGGTAACTACAGAAGCCTGAAGTGGGCATTCGTGACCATTCTTCACACATTCCCTGGATATCATATCTCAGCCCTTCTGAGAAACTCGTTCTTTTCTAATTCTGTCACCCCACGTGCTGAAGATTTAAGAAAAACACGCAATATTATGAAATATATTAAAAAATTGTGTAATTGGCAGTGTGGTACAAAGAGTAAACAGATCATCAATCATCGAAGACTACTACAAAAATCATCAAAGACTACAATATGCAGCAATTAATTCTTCTCAGTTGGCAATGCCTGAGTCAAAAAAGGCCTTATGTAGTTGTTGGAAGCAAAGTTGTCTTACTAAGGTCCATAAATGATGTAATTTCTATGTTTAAGTCAAATAGCAAATACACAAGAAATAGAAAAAAAAAAATGAAGCCATTAGGTGATTTCTATTGCATCTTAAAATTCACATTCACATTGTCAACTTTTGATCTGCTTCCTTCATACTTCAAAATTAATTTCAGGATGTTTCAAGTGTGTTCTTAATTTACCATCTTAATTTACCACAAATTTACTTCATTTATGTTGTATCACTACAATGGCATGTAGGTGGCATAGAGATGTTAGCCTAGGAAAAAATGATGTACTGGGGAGTGAGGAACCATGAAAGAAACAAACACAGAAAAAATAGTGAGTAGAGAAGCCTGGTGCAGAGGAAGTAGCCTGGACTGGAGAGAGAGTTCAGTGGTGCCAGTCTGCCTTTGAAAGCTTGCCAAAGTGCATTAGACAGTTGGAAACAGAGTAGTAAAGGGGAAATTTAATCTCCTTTCTACAAGACAGCAAAATTTAACTGATGCTGGATAAAGGGGAACCTCCTGTGATGCTGTATGGCTAATTTTCACAGAGAATATTTAATTCTTTCAGATATTGCAAGATGACATTTACCACTTTACTAAATAGAAAGTGCTGCTTGTGAAAATCTGTCTGGTAAATGTTATTTTGTAGGGTGTATTGGCATGTTAGGCAGTCCTGAGCCTTCTTTATCCACTTTGACCTGACCTGCTAAACAACTCATATTTCCCTTCATTCAGTGAGCTTTAGCTGAATAAAAAACCCTACCAGTACTTAATAAAACAATCAGATAAGAAAAGGCATGGTATTAAAATGAATGGTTGATATGGGAAATATTTTTCAAGATAGAAATACTCTGCTTGCAGTTTTGTTAATTTTATCAATGCATGTATAGTGCACAATTATGGTATAAAGGATTACATACACCCATGTGCAGCAGGCTGCATGGTATCTACCAAATCTTTACACTGTAAATAATTTACGTGTATTGCCAAGCAGAATCAGGATTTTCCAGTCTTGGAGGAAAATAAAGCCTTGTAAGTCCATCATGTTGTCAGTATCACTGATGCCTACTAACCATTTCCACAAACAGCAAGTCTAGCTATCCTAACTCTTCTTGGATAAGTTGTTTGGTTCCTGGAGCTAATTTGCTCAAGTTGCATCTGTCTTTCTCAAACTTCATGTAGGATTTGCTCTGGGTGAGAAGAACAAAGAGAATGCTAGTAGTTGTTTGTGCTTTGGGCTAATCTGGAAAGCGTAGAATATTTTATATTTTGTATCCCCCTGCTGCTAGTCTTGCTAGTAGGGAGAAAGGAGGCATTTTCTTTGCTGTGATCCTCACAGTGCTTAATTAATAATCATCAGAGCTAAGCCCTGTAAAGAAAACACAGATAATTTTGTTTGGGTTTTTTTTTATTTTTGGTTGGGGTGGGTATTTTGGTGAGTTTTTTGTGGTGGATTTTGTTTTGTTGTTGGTTGTTGATTTTTCCCATGAAAAGAAGAGAGGCTGACCAACTGCCAATAGTAAAACAGAAAGGATGCAATTATTTCTGAAGACTGTGTGTTAACATTTTTTCTGTCTGTGGGCTTGGAGTTGGTCATTCCCATCTTTTATTCAGGAGGGATGAACACATTGTAAATATTGTGAGATAATGTTGGATAATGAGTCTTCAAATAGAATTAAAAGGCAGAACATACAAGGGATATGTTTCAACATGTGAAATGCACATAACCAGGTTGCCTCAGACTATATTATTCAACAAATAATAAATACTTCTGTAATTCACATTTCCATGGTAAGAGTTGCCTGCAGAGCACTTGCGTAGTTTATAGTTTGTAGGTAGACACTGTTGAAGCAATTCAGGGTGGTGATCAGTCAAACAAACTGCCAGAACTAGGATGGCACTGGAATGATATTTCCTATCAGCTGGATTATTTGAGATGCCTACATTTGTTTTTCTGCGACTGCCTGTTGAACCAGAAATGTCTTCTTTTTATGCACACTAAAGTGAGCAGTAAGCAGCACATGTCTTTATTAGAACTTTGCTATTCTTAAGTAGCAAAGGCTAGGATTTGTTACAACATGGAGGAAAGAAACCTCCATGAGGTGGAGTAGGATAGGTCTTTTCCAACCTAATTGATTTTGTGATTTTCACGTGGTTTCTCCATTTCTACCTTGTAAGCCACTAGCTCTTTCCTTCATTTTAGAGGATGCATTTGCATTTTCAGTTTGTACATTTACCTTTCTGGTTTTGGTCTTCATTCGTGTATAGGAGGGGAATAGATACAAGAATTAGGGGGGAAAGTGGTGAGCACGCCCAACACCACAACAGAATGGTTTGGGGATGGTTTGGGGAGAAGTGGTGTCTTTAGATAAGGCTATGATAACTGGATACTTGGGAATTACATCCATGTGTGTGAACTAAACATAGAAATGCCAAAATACTTATAAATGGCCCAATTTACAAGTCATGTATCATTTTTGCACTGAATAACTGATTTGTCTTTGCAGTTAACACCATTTATGTCTGAAATAGAACAGTAAATGCAGTGTCCCTGTTTGCTAGCACTTCAGGCTTGGGACTGTAATGTAAAGTATAATGTCAGGCAGTGCCTTGCCGAGCCTAATTTATGGCTTTGGAACAGCTTGTTATGCACCTCATGTGGGATTGGGTGATGGGAGTAAAGAAACCCCCACCTTTCCATGTGCCCTAACAGCAGATTGCCAGGTCGGCAGAGCTCTGCTGCATCAAAAGTAGATTAAATCTTTATTTAAGAATCACAAGATGGTGATAGTGCTCTTAAACAGTGGCTGCTATTAAAATGTCAGCGTTGCTGTCAGTCACCACCCAGTACCTGAGTTAGCACTGCTTCCCCTGGTAGTGAGAATGGAAAATAGGTTGCTACTTATAGTGAACTATTGTAAGTGAGGAGCACAGATCTAATCCTTTTTGATATGGCTTATTATTCATCTGTAAGATTAAAAATGTATAGTTGTATTACTTCAGGAGTTGCACTGAGCTCTAGATTTCATGCTCCTGGATTCTAATACTTCTTATGTACTCTTATGTTTATATTCCATATTTTGGCAATATCAAGGCTTAGTCATACATGTGAAAGAAAGTTACAGATAAAGTGGTGATTGTCCATTTTCTGAAAACTTTAGGGCTTTGTCTTGTGAGCATTGTGCAAAATGGCAGATATTGATATCTTAGCTAATTATTCAATCAAAGTGTTGGCAGGTCAGTCAGTGGGAACGATGTACAGTGGACTAGAATTGATCACACTTCATTTCCCATCAATTGGCAGTGCAAATGGTAGCTTGGCTGATAAGTTAGGATCATTGCCAGTCATTTTTTGGGCTCATGCCTTCCATTATTTTTTTTTTTTCTTCCAGACAAGACCCCCCCCCCCAGACTATTTGATGAAAGTGAATGCCCTCTGATGTTGGTGAATAAAGTAATGCAGAGTTTTTGTAGCCTCTGAGGGATGTGAGACTATTTCTGGCTCCATAATTGATGCTGCTGCATAGTTCTATAATCACCTAACCTTATTGAATTGTCCCCATGTGAAGATTTGATTTCAAATTTAGTAATCATTATACATCATTTATTTTCACATAGATTACAGGTTCATCTGTAAAGTGACACAATTTCACCCCAGAGCTCTTTGAATATTCGGATTTTCACTTTTACTCTTTTTGGATATGCTTATGACACTTCCAACTTTGGTGATTTACTAGCAATTAGTAGGGTTCTATGACAGATTTATTGTAGCCTTCCAAAGAGTGATGAATCAGATATATGGGTACGAAGAAGTGGTTCCCTAAGACTTTTATTTAATACAGGAACCCAGAGTTAGATCCCATGAAGAGCTTAGGTGTGTAAAGCAGGACTTATCTCAGTTAAAGCTCTTCTCCTAAACCTAAATGTACAGTTTCAGTTTAAAAAATATCTTTGCTTAGCTGCTGACTAACCCTGAAAGCACATAAATGAGCTTTGCTGTTTCCTCATTTGAATTTCAAGTGAACTGGATGCCTACATTTGTTTTTCTGCTTCTGCCAAAATCTTTGCTTAATTCCTGTGTAAGGCTGCTCAGGAGCTGAAAATTAGAATTTCTTTCTCCCAAATGCTCTGCCAGGTTTGGCAGACCCACCCTGCATTCCCAGAGCCATCGTTGTCCTTCCACACCTGGACACATCTGGAAGGGATGATGCCATCTACTCACAGGAGTTGTTTCTTCGGATAACTCCGGGCTGGAGGATAGCTCACACCTGGTGCAGGGTTTCTGCATGTGTTCCAGTTTCTGGGGTTGTGTTATTTTGTTTCTGTCAAAAATGTAACAGTTTAGCTTTCGGGATTGCGGTTGATTCCTTCCCAAACGGTGAGTGCTCAAAAATAATCTAGTTGTGACAGGGCCAAATATGTTTGCATTAACAAACTTCCTTTTGAAAATACGTTGTTTTTATTTGCTCTCCCAGGTGTCTGTTGCTCAATACTAAGTGAAAAGAAAATCTTATTTCTGGTGTGAAACCATCCACATGCTAAATAAATATACATTGAACCAAAATAAACTATTTTAATAACTTATTTTTTTAAATTAAATGCAAATGTAGCATCCTTTGCTGTCTGTTAAAGCAAACATAACCCCCAGCACATTTAGCATGTTAAAAAGATTTTTGCTGCGTTCACAATATTATAGAGTAATTAAAAAAGAAACCAAGCTAAGCCTTTGGAACCTGTCCCCTTCTCTAAAATGTAATTAATTTCTGTTTAATTATAATAGTAGGGCTGTAGTGTGATTATTATTTTTGAGGGGTAGAAATCCTGCACTGTTGCTTTTTTTTTTCCTGAGTGTGTGTTTCTGGAAGCAGAACACATGACAGAAAGGGAAAGATTTTAACTACACTCCAGCTGTAATTAAGTGCTGACACATCAGTGGAGTTTGGCTGCGTTTCTTCAAATGTGGGTTTCCAGGACAGAGGCTCCTCCCGGCTGTACTGTGCTGACAGGAGCTGGGCTTTCTCCTGGGAGGGTGCCTGTTTTTCTCCTCGGAGAAATCTGGGAAATAGGCTGGGCTGACACAGTGCAGACACTGCCATGCCCGAGGTGAAATTCCCACTTTGTCCACACTGGTTTTTAGGATGTCAGGTTACCAGCTGTCCTCCATGGCTGTCCCTCGTGAGCGCTTTGGACACTCCTGGTCTCTCTGCCTGTGACTAAGCCAGAATTATGCTCTCGTGCCATCTCCTGGCAGACTGTCCCCAGTGTGCCCTGTCCTGCACAGATGTGTTTGTCACTGCGTGCCAGCCTGGCAAGATCAGCTTCGGAGCTGGTCAGGGGGCTGCAGGTGGCTCTGTGGGGTGGGAGGTGACAGTGCAGGCACAGGGACGCCGTGCAGAGCCCTGCTGAGGGAGCTCCAGGCTGCAGGCTCAGATGTTCCACCTGGGCAGGGCATGTGCAGCAAGGTGGACACAACTCAGTGCTTCGAGGGTGTGCCAGGAGTGGGAAGCACCGGGACCGTGGGCAGCAGATTCCCATTCAAAAAACTGTTGACAGTCCAGTGTTCCTCCCTTACAAGAAGACAATATCCTGCCCTCTCTCCCAACAGTTGAAATTGTGGCTCTAGAGAAGGTCTGAGTTTGTAAAAATGTGCTGTTCAGATGGGTGGGCATTGTTTGGGGCAGTAAAGCTGGAAAGATGAACTTACATGTCCAGTGCAGAAAAACTACTTTAGAATATGCCTATTGCTCTGAAGAAACTGACAGAAGTTCATTCCCATGAAAGACAAATCTTGGCCTGCAGCCAGGTGTGGGTACAGAGCCCTGAAAAGCAAACATTGGTTATAGAATTTAAAGCTTCCTGCTGACAGGTTATCAGTTAGATGTCAAGGCATTCAGTAATGGTGATTTTAAACAATGAAAGACTGAAAGGTACTTTGAAAAATTATCTGCAGTATAGAACTTCTTGGTCATGCCGCCATGTTCTTCTTTTCATTCTTCCATCATCACCACCACTGTCACCCATCTTGTCATAGCAATTTGGGCTGAATTTTATGTACATTCTGTGTCACTAAAGGCAGCAGTGCTGTGCATCCATCTATCTTTTCTTTTTGTTCCTTCCTTCTTTTGACTTCTCTTTGCCTCCTGTTCTGATTGTGAAACAGATGCAGTGAAATACACTCTACCCTCCAACCTAGGAAAAAGTGAGCAGGAATTGTTTAATACCCCTGCCAGGTAAAATGCACATAGATGACACATACATTGCATCCAAAGAGTACAGTTTGGGACTAATAATGTAAAATAAAAAGCAGATAAAGTGTATAAAGCACTCAGAAATCCCCTGTGACTCTAGGACTCATTTCACATCTTTGCAGGAAGGTTTTGTTTCTGCTACTGCTCCCTAAGAGGTGATTCCTTTTTTCTCCATTTCTGTAGTATCTGTCTTAAACCTACCTCTTACATTCTCTCTGGTGCACCTTCCTACACTTCAAATTCCTTGACCAAATGCATTAAGTAGCTGTGATTTTAAGTTACATCATTTCACCAGTTTCAGATCAGCTACATCTTTAAGCAAGGAATATAATTGAAGAGTATTAGCCAAGTGCCTGGGAATCAAACTCAGAATGAATTGATGGTAAAGCATAAATAAAAGCATTTGTGTGGCACAGCCACAAGCCACTGTCCTAAACATCTGTGAAATACACAGATCTGGAAATAGACTTTACTTCTAGCTAGGTCAGCCCCTGCTCTAGCCCTGTAATTAGCTGACTTGCTATCAGCTCTTCCCCAGCTCAGTTTTATAAGGGCTTCTTCTTCTCATTTGCCTGGCAGCTCAGGGTACCTTCCTCCGAGAGACCTTCCTTTCTCTGCAGCCAGCCTTTTTTCAGTGGTTCCTCCAGAGATTCCAGTTAACCTCATCCTTTTCACCCACACAGAACACACTTTGGTATTCTGCTGGAAACTAAAGAGCACCTCTATGGAGAAGCAATGCCACGCTGGCAGAGTGTCAGCTCTTGTACTTGATTGTCTAATTAACCCTCACTGGCAGGTTCATTTCAGTGCTAAATGTTTCCATCTAAAAAGTGTTTAATTTCATATTAACCTGCATGCTGACAAATAGACTCAATACAAACACCCCGATTGGATAAATGTGTTTATTTTTGTCTCCTGATCAGCACTGTGGTAAGAGTGAACAATTGGAGAGACATTCTAAATGCTTGAGACCTTTTTAAAAAAGCCCCAAAACTGAAAGAGCTGACCTCTGAATTAAAACGTTTATTTTTCAAATGTAGTCGTGGGCCAAAATCAGTTAAAATTGTAGTGAATCATAGTTGCAGATATACAGATGTTTATGCATCTCTCTTCAAGATGTTTTCTTTTCATCTGTTTTTTGTCCAAAACTAAATATACAAATACTTCAGCACAAAACACTCTCTCTTTTTCTTTTCTACTTATGTGCATGGGAGAAATTTGCAGTGAGTTCTTGCAACCTGTCACTATGAAGTTAAATGGATGTTTTGGCCACTTCAGGTGCCAGTACCTGTTCCAGCATCTGTTTTTGGTGTCAAAATGCCAATGATTATGGAGGCTGCCTCGGGATCCTGCTGTGGAGGTGGTACAGCTTTGTGTGTTTTTGGATCTGATACAGCCTCAGAAAAACATTTTAAACTCAGATTCAGTATCTTCTGGGGGGGAAAAGGGTTTAAATCTGCTTACTTTCATTTCGTTCTCTAGTTTCTGGTGTGCTGTTAAGTCAGAAGGACAGAAGTAAGAGGACATAGAACAGCCTGGGTTACATAAAATAAGCCGATGAAGATTACATGGAGCTGCCACATGAAAAACAAAACACCAAGAAGCTGAACATTTTTGACAGATTTTGAAAGACATTTGAACAAGATTTTTGAATGAAGACCTTTCAAGGGAATAAGGAGTGTTATTTTTTATTTCACTTTACTTCAACTAGATAGAGAAATACCAGGCAAAATATATTTTAGAAAAATTCTTTGTGGGGTCGGTAACTTTCTCATTAGAGATTTGGTCTTATATTTCATCTGGCCTATTCTAGGGGCTCTGCATACTCTGTTCAGTTCTGTTAAAACTGGATGCCATTGGAAAGTCTTGCTTTGTCCTTGCAATGCCTGTCACATTGTTGTCTTGTAGAGATAATAGTTGTAGTGAGAGTTTAGATGCATTTGGATGAGCCAGATAGTGCCACAGAAATAAAAAAGTGTTTGAATTTGGAAACTTAGGCACAAACTTTTAAGATCAGTGATGCTTGGCTTTAAAGCTGGGTTAGATAAAAAAAGGGACCCTGTGAAGCTTGAAGCTCAAAAAGTGCAGAGAGAGCATATGAGGGCATACTTTCATGAAGTATTTAAACTGGAAAGAACTGCCAGAAGATACCAAAGCAAAAGAGAGAGGTTGATGTGAAAACATTCTGAAGCAAAAATCCAAACTGTCCAATACCTTTTCTGGAGATCATTATGATTTCTGGTTTTGTGACACTTCAGTGATAACAATTTGCATAGTTAAGACACCATGCCTGTGGCTTTATTTCATTTTAGTGCCAAGTACTTTAGCTGCATAACAAAAGTGAAGCAGTTTGATGTAATATGGACGTATATTTGCACTCCTTTTAAGATAAACATTAGGCAATAACCATTTCTTTAGAGCCTGTATATTGTTCATATGACTCTCTCTCTTGTATAACACTTCATGTTCATCAATATGATACATTTTTGCCTGATTTTCCAGTTCTACCTTTCATTGAGGATATTCTTTTCTTTCTCTGATTGCTTTTTCTTCTTAGACCATTACTCTAGTTGATAGCTTCAGGTTATCATTGTATCCTATCTCCCTCTCCAATAAGCCTGTGATTGATACTAATCTTCCTCATGGGACACATTTATAGGATTCAGGATGGAAACTACTCTCTAAATCTTAACTTTGTATGTGCTGACAATTTGCGAGGTTGCACCTTATATTCACTTCAGGTGGCTTAGGGGAAAACATCAGCACCTGGTAATCATGCTTCTAAAATAAGAAGAGAAATGTGCCTCATATAGCAAAAGTTACCCTGTTGTTCATGGGCTGTGCTGCTGCTCCTGCTCACGTATTTTCTGTAACTAGAAAGGGCTCAGTTTCCATAGGTAGTCAATGTCCTGTAACCAAACTCATGCCTTTTCTTTCCAGTGAGAGAAGCCATATTTTAATTAATCTAATGGAAGCTTTGACTAGCAGGCAGTCCCCTGAAAACGAGTTAATGTGCCGGAAAACACTTCACACAAGCAGAAGACTCTTCACTGACTAATGTGCTTAACGGTACTTTTTCTAAGAAAATTGCTCCAGTGAAAGCCTTGTGGAGTGCATTTGTTGGGTTTTTTTCCTCTTCATATAGCCTCGTTCTGAAATTTAATTACACCTGTCTAAGGACCTTTTGAAAAGAGGATTATTATATTTTTCCTACAGGTTTTGCAGATGCCCCTCAGTATGGTATCATGACAAAAAAAATACTCCATTCCTTGAAGGAACAAAACATAAGGTGCTGTTATCACTAGTGTGAGGAATGCATGTGCTGAAGTTTGGCTATGTCACTGTCTTATCCAATATCTGAAGGCAGAGTCCAGTGATATAACTAACTCAGAAGAATCAATGGGAAATGAAGATGCTAATGCTTCTGCAACATTTGCATATTCAAGCTCCACAAGCCAAGAAACAAAGAGAAGTAATAAGAAATTCATTTGCTTTATCTTTTATCTTTTTAAACAGACATGCATTTATCTTTATGAGCAGACTTGCCAGACCTTTTTTGAATTGCAAAGTTTCGCTGCAAATGCTTGTTATTTGGATTTGCATAAGGATTAACAATGTTGGGCAAGTGGTATCTCCTAACCCTGTTTACTTGTGCAATATCAGTCACTGGGATACAGTTTTCAAGGCAATCATTGCTTTTAGTTGAGACGATAATGCAGTTTGTTTTCATGGTAAATTCTCTAGTGTTCCGAAAGTGTACTTCAACAATAATTATAAATGTATTTGCTCAGAGGATTTTTTTCCCTCTTTCACAGCTCTCTGTACCTGCATAAGGTGCTCTTATCTGGCATAAGGGTTAAAGAATCAAAATTTATGAAACTTGAGGGGGAAGTCTGAGCTGTCATGCAGAGTGTAGAAATTAAGCTACACTCCCTGTAACAACATGCATGTGAAAATGTCATGGTCAAAGCAAAACAATCTCTAAGATCAGAACTTAGCACCACAAAATCAAAACTCCTAGAGACTTTAAAAGGGCATTTACTTCAGCAAGTTGAAGTTCAAAACTCTTCTCCTGCTTTAAGTGTTTCGGTTTGCTTTTTTTGCTCCAGCTTTTTATACAGAGAAGTGTTACCTACAATATTCCAATATGCATCTGAATGACTTTTACTGTTCAGAGAAGACTGGCTAGATAGCATCATTTCATAGATGAGACTTGAAAAATAGCAAACTCTTCCAGCTTGTATGTGGTTGGATTTTTTTTCATTTTTTATTCCTGTCATAGTATGACGAAAGCACTATTCCATCAATGTATTACAAACCAAAAATAATCAGGGAACCTGCATTATTTTCACAGGATCATGTCTCCCAGAGTCCTTGCATTGTGGAAATCACTTCTGAAGTGCACATCTGTGCTTCACTAATGAGACAGCTTGAGCCCCATGGCTTGCTGCATTGGCTTACAGAACACAAGTTACTTGGCAAATGTGAAGCCTCAGGGTTTCTAGTCTATTTTAAGGTGATTGTTGGGAATCTCTCAAAGAAAAGCAGATTTGGCCTTACAGTTTTTAGCCTTTTAGGGAAAATACTAAGGAAGGAGGCACACCAATAGAAACAATACATGTATCTTATCATGAGGGATGAACATAATGGCGTGAGAAGTTTTACCCTTGGGGCAGTGCTGAATGACAGGGGCTCACCAGAGCTAGAGCTCTCAGTGGTTTGTGATGTGCCAGCAATGGGCTGGGCATGGATGGAGCTCCTGCAGAGCTTGGGATATAGTTGTGGCTGGGGGATTGTCCTCCCAGCCTCTGCGAGAGGAGCACTGGAAAGCAGCAACCAGCTTGGTGGAGCAGTGGTTCCAAGGCAGAAGCTTGTGAGAAATCTCAGAGCTGCTTAAAGCTACAAGAAAGTAAAAAAAAAAATTGAAGCTGCCAGGACAAAATATTGTTTCACTGGCAAAGCTTCAATTATTTAGTGTTGTTGCTGGTGGCTGATGACCCAGCAATAAAGAGCAGGCCATAAGTAATAAGTTGCATCGAACATGGTGTGAACTCAGTGTTCATTAGCATCACGTAGCAAATGTTGATTAAGTTCTGTGCACAAGGCAAGGAACATAAAAAGCAAATACTGAGGTAACATACAGTGAGTGTCCCAAGCTGTTGTGCTTAGGCACAATGGGCACCAGGTTGGGGAGACATGAAACTCCTTCTAATGAAATCACCCGTGTTGTAACAGAAAGAGAAAGCAAGGCTGCTCTGGAATGGTCGTTTGCTTGTTTGGTTTGATTTGGTTTTGTTGTTGTTGTGGTCAGGTCATTATTGCCAAGATAAAATACTCTGGCTTTTATTTATAGAACAGAAAATTTTACACTACTGATAATGGACTGATCTAACCCCAGGGGTCTTGAAAGTAGGTCTCTAAGTACTCAGTATAAGAACAAGTGTGTTTTACAGTTTTCGTGATTTTACTGGAAAGAGCTGTCTTCTTTTCTAAATCTTGGCTTTAAAATCAAAAAACCTGTATAAGCAAAAGAAAATTATCATTTGATTTCATCACAAATAAAATAATTATATCTGAGAATAACATATTTTGTATCAGGAGCATTTTTCAATTTATTCTTCTCGAGCACTTGAGCACTAAAGTGTCTGAAAATAACATTTTTCGATCATTGAACAACATAGATTTTAAAGTCAATAACAGAGCAAATTGCCTTAAATTGGAAAATACAGAAACAACCGTGGCATTGCTTTTTGTTTCAATCACCAAATCAGGCATTTGTGATTGAGCAGCAGCACTTCTGGGCTGATCTCTGGAAGTGGAAGTTGCCAGGAGTCAGTTTGGCCTGTGGGAATACTTGCAGCAGTGCAAACCTGCACTTACTCATTGTGGTCACAAAGATGCTGTTATGGGATTTGCCCCATGACCAAGTTCCACCCCCCACCCGCCTTCATTCCCTTGGGATGGCCCATCTGTCCTCGAAAAGCACCGATTTGCCCTCTTCTGGGGCTCCACTCTGTGAACTTGTACTGTAACCTCTGTTCTTCCTCTCTCTGTACGTGTCTTGAGGGTTCTGGGAGTGAGAGGTGATTTGGGCAATTTTTTTGCTCAGTACTTGACTCATATACTGTCCAAGTGCCTGCCCTATGTTGTAGCAGTAGCCACATGCTCTGCCCTGTCACAAAAGTGCTGTCCGTGGAGTTTAGGTACACATGAACTGCGGCTGTGTATTAACAATGGGTACGATTCAATGTCAGCAGATTTTACATGCGTGATAGACTACACTTCAAAGAAATTAATAAAGATGCTATAAAACTCACCTACCTCTCACCCCGTCCCTTTTGAAGTAAGACTCCTGAAATAGAACTCGTATTTCATGGGGTTTGCTTTTTTTCCACTTTGCTTTTTTTTCCAAAATATCACTGTAATAATTACTGTAACAGCGTTTTCTGTGGAGCTAATGTTCTTCTGGCTTAATGGCCCCTGGTTATTCTCAGGCCATCAACTTTTTCCAGCTGGTCATCAATCCCAAAGAACTGCCTTGTGCCTCCATTATTATTGCTTAAGTAGATGACATTTCTGGTGCCACCGCTGCCTCCCAATGAGGTGATATTACAGCCAATGGCTTTTTCCCCCCCTTACTTTCACTGTTGTCAAAGCATTATAAACAGCTGGTGTGAGAATGTTGTGGCTATTCACTGTGAATTCCTCTGACAATTTTTAGGTGCGAGTTTAGTAGACTTCAGCTGAAAGAACCTGAGTGAGGCAACTGAAAATTACTTGCCTAGAGCAGCTACAAGGGCTCAGCTCCCATGCATCATTCAGGAAGTGGCTAGGCAATACCTGACTCTTTCAGTCTAAAGACCTTTTCCCAGAAGGAACATTTTTCAAACAAGATCTGGGACAGATGTTCTGAGGAGTGTTAATGTTCATCATGTAGCCTCAGCCCCCCTCCCCAAGTTTCCACAGTTCTGCTGATAGCCGCCCTTGTTTCCTAACAATTGATGGATTCTGTGGCAGACTTTTTTAAAAGAAACAAGGAAGTTGTAGCTCAGTAGGCCAGAAACCAGCAGAGATTGTTTAGGTGAAAATGCCTTGCTATGTGGATATTCAAACCTATGTGAGTTAACATTAGTTCTGGCTACATTTCCTTTAACCTCATTAGCACCTCGTCTTGCTCTCCCAAGCAAGGTGGTGGAGCAGCCAGCTCACCTTAGAGCCTTTCACTAGGTAATTCATCAAAGTGGCAGATGAAAGCTTAAAGGAAAATGCATGTAAATACTTCATTAGGAACCTTGGCTCACAAAGGCATTAACATTTTCAACCATATCATTAGCTCTGGATTATAGTCCATAGATGTGAAAGGGACTTCGTTGATTGGGGGGGACGGAGATACAAGGCTTACTGGTTGTATCACTGTGCATATTGTATATTTTTGTTAATTTTTCTTCAATTAAAAAGCATTAAGCATTCACTAGCTTGTCTCATAGAAAGAAGAATCTCAGATTGTCATTGTAACCACTTCAAAATTAAAACTAAGTTACTACAATAAAACACTCGCTTAAGTATTCAGGGCCAAAGCGTTTTCAAACAGGGGCCTGAGATTATATCAAACCTACATCATGCGTCCTTTTCAGCCTTAGAGTTTTAAACTGTGCCTCACTTCAGGCTGATTTAGTCATTGGATTCCTGTGTACATATAGATCAGAATGATCAAGCAACCACAGTTCAGTCTCTGTGTCTGGGGTTTTTCTGCTGATGGGTTTTTTTGTTGGGCTGGTTTGGAGGTTTTTTTGGGGGGTGGGTGGGCATTGTTGTTTGTTTTGCTTTGTTATTGTTGTTCATTGTTTTTCAAAGAAACTGAGATACACACAAAGTGCAAGATACTATTTCTAGGAGGGCTACCAAGGCACACCCTCAAACAGTCTTTATTTATCTCAGTTTATTGTATTGTTAGAAGGTAGCACTTGGGGGTCACTTATTAACCCTTGCTCCTTTTAGTTCTCATGCTGAGCAGTGGATAGTGACATACTCCTCTATAATTGATACCTGTGGTGATGGCATACTTCAGTTACATGATTTATCATGCATTTTCATTTTCATGAAAGCTTGTTTTACTCTTCTGCTTCCATTAGGTCAGCACTCACTGAACAGGCACCTCCCGCTTCATTTTACTGTGTAACTTTTAAACATGACCTGACAGGGGAGCAAAGGTTCAGTGCACTAACTCACTGTCATGTAAAATATACACAGACATTGCTGACCAGCTCTGACTGTTGAACCATAAAGGAGGTACCAGAGCTCTGCAGTGGTTGTGGCACAACTTGCAAATAGCGTGGAAGGATTGGGCCAAGGTATCAATCTCTTCCCTTAGCAAAATGTCCTGACCCCAGGGTTGAAAAGCTATCCACACATGAACTTATGAGGGCTTAGGATTTATTATTTCCTGAAAAAAAAAAGGAAGAGGAAGAATAAAAAATACTCCAATTATAGCTGTTACGGCCAATGGAAGAAGTACAGTCCTAAGCAGCTGGAAAGAGTGGAGAAGCTCTTGTGATTGCTGTTTATGAGGCAGCAGTGGAAAGGAGGATTTACACGATGGGCTTAGCTCCACAGAGAAACTCTAAGTGCTGTACACCTACACCACATTCCCCCCAAACAAGGACAGGTAATGTGTCCCCAGCTATTTGGGAAGACTTCCAGGAGAGATTTAGGTACATTGCTCTAAGGTATTCGCTGTAAAATATGCCATGAACAGGTAAACCAGAGCAATGGAGTGAAAGGGAAGATGTCTACAGCTAATTGTGAAGTGTGTATGTCTTTGCAGCCGCTGAAGATGCACTGCAAGAGCTGTGCGCTGGTCACCAGCTCGGGACACCTCCTGGGGAGCAGACAAGGTGACAGGATCGACGAGAGCGAGTGTGTCATCCGCATGAACGATGCACCCACCCGGGGATACGGCAGAGACGTTGGGAACAAAACGAGCCTGCGAGTCATTGCACACTCCAGCATTCAGAGGATTTTGCGAAATCGCAATGAACTCTTAAATATGAGCCACGGTGCTGTGTTCATCTTCTGGGGCCCAAGCAGCTACATGAGGAGAGATGGAAAAGGCTTGGTGTACAATAACCTGCAGCTGATGAACCAGATACTGCCCCAGTTAAAAGTGTATATGATTTCTCGCCACAAGATGCTTCAATTTGATGACCTTTTTAAACGGGAGACTGGAAAAGACAGGTGAGAACTTACATGGATACACCTAGGGGATGTTACAGAGTAGTAAAATAATGCAATTTATATACAGCAATTTCAGATTGGCTCAGAGGGCAATCACACCCATTAAATCCCCTGCCTCATGAGTTTTAACGTGGCATGATGTGCCAAATAACATCACTGGTAACATAAGTAAAAAATATGCATCAAAATGATTTGTATGGAATATTGCCTCATCAGCCTAGAACACCATAGTCTGGATGTACTGTTTATAGAGTCAAGGAGGCAGGAGATGTTTAAATCTCACTTTGGGGTAATATACCTTAAAGTTTTTTCACTGATTCTGAAAAATTAGAATGGATAGGTTATGTTTTCTTATAAAAGAAATGCCACCATTCAGTGAATTATAATAGCTGTTTATTGAATTTAAGCATTCTTGGAACATTGCAGCTGTAAAGCCTCTTGTAAAACAAATAAACATTAGTCATATGTTAGGTGCTTCAGAACAGTTCATCTTACGCTTGCAACTGGAAAATGGAAAGTTATTATCATAGTTACATCTTTATGAGACTGTTTATGAGACTTGTAGGCTGATCTTCAAATCAAATTTGTAGTAAGTGACCCACTGCAGTACTTGCGTATTTTCACATATAGTGTTTGAAAATGGGCATTCAAACCAAAGACTTCCCAGAAAGAAAGACATTTATTTTTAATGAAGTTCTATTTTTTACTTATTAAATATGCTGCTGTAAAAATGGCACTGGATCCCACTTAGATACAAATGAAGAGATAGATTTATTGTGCAGTAACTCACAGACAGATTTCCTTTTTGGCTTACAAATACAGAACATACACACCAAAGTTTGGAACAGGGATCAGTCCTCTTGTGGACAGGGAAGACTTGAGCACAGATTTCATTTTCTGGGCTACATGAGAAAGGCAGAACCAATGTTAGAGGAAACTGTTG
The DNA here is from genome assembly GCA_013396875.1 of Vireo altiloquus. NCBI lineage: Eukaryota > Metazoa > Chordata > Aves > Passeriformes > Vireonidae > Vireo > Vireo altiloquus. Next base: position 65,063 of record VZRF01014191.1, on the reverse strand, counting down.
TATTCTCTTAGCTGAAGGCAGTGTTTGCTTGGCATTTGCTGCCTTTGTGACACCCCACATGGTTTGCTTGCAGAGCTCTGTTCAGTTATAGTGGATCCGAGTTCCTGGCTGACTCAGGCTCACACCAGAGCACAGAGTAACTTGGTCAGTTTTGTAACATTAAAGGTTCTTCTCTTCATCTTCCAATTGGTGTGTTTGGGTGTCTGCCAGAACAAGAATGAAGGATAACAAGGGGAGATACCCTGCCAGTTGTGATATGTTTGTCTTTTCCAGAGTAAAGCAAAGTGAGAAGGTGAATTAAGCATTTGAGCCCTTCAAGAAAAGTGCAGAGGGTTATCTGTGTGGTCAGTATTTGCAAAGGCATGGAAGTCAAAAAGCTGTAACTGCACTGTAACCTGGCCACCATGAGCCCCAAGGGGAGGCCCTGGACACAAGGAATGCACACTGCCACCTCCTTTTCCTGAACTGTGCTTTCGGTGATCCAGGGTAGGATCACGTGCTGCCCCCTGTTCTGAGGAACAGTTTCCCTCCCCTGCTTCAGTCTCAGAACTTCAGTTCTGCCACAGGGAGCCAGGGTTCCTTTCCTTCCCTGACATTGCCAGGATCCTGTTCTTTTTCTGACATGCCGTGCAATTTCAGGCAAGCTGCTCTTTCTGGTTCTGCATCACCCATCCAGAGCCAGAGGCCTGTAGTGTGTGATGAAAGCATTTATTTTTCTGCACAGGCACTGGGCTCAGCTCCTAAAATATTCTCAAGGCATTTGAGCCATTAATGACATTATTACAAGTTTATAGTGAACTCAGTCATGGGCACCCTGAACTCCCAGTGTGAATCAAGGGCACTCAGATGCCAGCAAAATTCAGCCTGAGGAACAGGCCCTGTTGATTTTAATAAACCGCAGGCTCTGCTGTGTATGAACCACTCCTTTAGAGGGCACAGACAGCATACTTGAAGGGCTGAGAAGATTAAAATGGGAGATGAAAATAAATGAATAACCAGCACAGAAGAAAGGGAAGATGAAAAGAAACATGGGTAGGAAAGAATTTGTTGGGGAGAAAATTTAGGTACCTGTGGGGGCAGGAGCAGAACATTGTATAGTCCAAAATGCTGCTGTTCCCAGGGAGATTTCTGCTGAGCTCTTGACATTAGTGCCTACAAAAGACAAAGGAGGGAGAGAGAAGCAAGGTTGCGTTAATAAGACTATTCATTTCTGTCTTGAAAATGATGAGAAAAAAGGTAATTGGAAGTATTGTGCTTTTTGGAAAAATGTTTTGAAATGAAGAAAAACCTTCAGAAAACATTGCCAGTTAAATAGTATGGTGAAAGACAAAGGCTGCAGAGCAATATACTTGGCATTATAAAGCAACTGTACTTGAAAATAACTTTATAATTGAATAAGGGTACATTAAGAAAATACGATTCAGAACCAATATTATAGTAATTAGATAAAAGCAGCATAAATGAAATAACTGCAGGAAGAGTATTTCCGTAGAGATTATAAATGAGATTTTGGTGGAGCAGAAAGGCCTTTAATTGTAATTTAGTGTGCACTACAGAATTATCAGCACAGTGTGTTAGTTCATCATATAAAAGAATATCCGATAATTTCCCCTAATAAGCACATGACACTTCTTCATATTCTCTCATTACTGCTGATTAGGTATAAAAACTATTCTTTTGTTGGACTCTTGCTCAGATCTTTTATGAAGTGCAAGACACTGTAACCCTGTTTCTGTGTTGCTGTCCTACAGACATGGTACTTAAAGAGGGCAGAGTGGTACTTGAATGAATTTTTAAATCTTTATTTGATTATTTAGTTTCTAAGCTAATTTATTTATATTCAGTTGTTCTCCTGTTTATTGAAAACACTAAATGACAGCCTAAGTGTGTGTAAGCAGAAAAAAAAATTAAGCCAGCAGGGCCTCAGTGGCACTCCTGACCTGTGCAAAGCTTTGGTCATGGTCTGGCTGCAATTGCTCCCTCGGTTTTGGGATGTAAATGTTGGGCACCTGGAACGGTGAACTTGTGCAAGCTCCAGAGCACTCTAAGCCTGAATGTGTTCCTGACTTATCTAGTGATTCAGGGCTCAGAAACTCTGAGGTCACAGAGAAGCAAGTTTTTTAGGCTTTTCCCTACCATTCTCTTTCCTAATAATTTTGAGCCAAAAAAATCTTACTATTTTATATTGTTGCTGTGCCTGAAGGCCTCCACTGAGTTTATGACCCGGCTATGACATTGTGACAAACTACACCACCACCCCCAAGCTTCAGTGCACAGTCAGAAAATAAATAAGGCCCCATAATTGGAAATAATGAGATGCTAATAACATGTCATTCTCCAAATGCTAGCGTAGCTTGGAAGTCTGTGTGTCAGGAGGAGTAAAAATGTGTGTTTCGGGAGTTTATACATTACCAGGTGATCCACTAAGGACAGGACAAATTACCTAGGCTCCCCAGCATCTCCCAGGCATATTTAGTTCAAGAATTCCCTTATGTTTAGAAGTGTCTTTTAAGCAGCTGGCACAGACACCACCACTTTCTTTGCAGAACTCTGATTCCCCGAGGAAACAGCAAACCTTGTTACAAGGCATTCCTCAATCTGACAGTGCTCAAAACATCTCCTCCTACTGCCCTGTATGTGACCTACTTGGAACCAGCTTGTTTAGCATTAGCTTGGGAAGCTGCATGGAGGTGCCTGTTGGCTGAATTAGATGTTAGTGATTGCTGGCACTTGCTTGCAGTGGCTTTTGTGGCCTCAGATCCCTGCTTCCAAGACTGCTTCACATCCTGCTGTCCCTGGGTAAAATGTAAAAGATGGCCTTGGAACTTGGGCCAGGACCTGGGATTCCCAGGTGACTTGTCTGAAGAGAACCTCATGTTTTCTGCTGTGTTTTTTTTTTTTTGGGGGGAGGTGTGACAAAGTTTCACAGGTATCTGGCAGATACAGGTGTGGGAGAATGGGATTAACGTAGGTCCCACGTTAATATGTTCTGATAGAGTGCCCAGGCCTTCCCAGAGCCTGCACTTCCTCCCTCAGTGCCTCAGCTTCTGTAGGAGATGAAGGGAGAGCCTGTCAGTGTGACAGGCTGTCAGCAGGAATCTGAGGACTCTTTGGGCTAAAGATAACACAAGCCTGAACTTCTTCCTGCGGGACTTTCCCAGCTGGATGAGGAGCCATTAGGGAGAGCTCCTGTCATATTCTTTACAGCATTTCAAAGGAGACCTCTTGAGTGAACTCGTTTTCTCTGGAGCAAACACCTGACTTTATGGGCCTCCACATCTAAGAGAGGTGCCAGTCCCTACACATGCCCTTGTGGCACCTTTAAGGTATTTTTTTTGCTGGCATTTCCCCGATCATCCCATTCCTAGAGTGCCAGTAGGGGAACTTAACACAGGACTGGGAATTCCAGTGCCAGGCATCCAATAACCATCATAGGACCCAGCTCTTAGAAACTGAACAGCACTGCCAAGCACATGAGAGGAACAGGAAACATTACTCTTGCCACTTTGCAGTGGAGAACCTGTGATACAGCAAAATTTAAACACAACTTGTAAATCCCTTTACATGGACGTACCTCCTACTTTGCATAATTTATGCTGGGATCAGTTGAGCTTCTTTTAAAGCCACATCCCAGCCTGCAGTGAAGGCAGGAGAGGTGCTGCCTTAGAGGGTTCCCTGCCAGTGCTGTCATTCCCATTCAAAGGGTCCTCCCAGGCAGGGATGGCACGTGGGGTGGTTCCCAGGATGAAGATTTCTCAGGCTGGCCATGGGACAGTCATAGCTGCAGCCAACTAAAGAGTTTCCTACCAGGAGTCACAGTGAGGGGCTGGGAGCTTCTAGAAACCAAGTCAAAAGGTCAGCTAAATACTAACATTGCTGTGCCTAAAATTAATTACAGCCAAGACAGCTTCTGCCTAGATTATTCCACTGACAAGATGCACCAGAAACATCATTAAAAGATGGACGAGCACAGTAGTCTTGGTTGCCCAGTTTTCAAAGCCTTTTAAGAAAATGAAGAAAATGCCAAGAAATTGCTTCAGAATGAATAAATAAATAAATAAATCTCAAGAATTATTTGCCAGCTTAGAAACTTAATTATGTTTTTGCTTTCAGGAAGATATCCAACACTTGGCTTAGCACGGGCTGGTTCACAATGACTATCGCATTAGAGCTCTGTGACAGGATAAATGTTTATGGCATGGTGCCACCGGATTTCTGCAGGTAGGATTTATTTTGGAACCATTATTAGCCAACAAAGTTAATGTTACAGATAAATATCTGAATCTTTTAATCTTTTTTGCTCCACAACAAGTCTTCAGTCCTCTTAAAGCAATTAATTAAGATGTCCCATGATCTCATTCTGAAAACAACAAACAACATTTAATTATGTTATATAAAATATTTTAAAATTTTGTTTGTACTGTGGGAGAATTAATCCATCTTGTTGCTTTCTTTTAGTCTCTGAATATTTATCAGCTAAAAGTAATGCAATAATTGGCATGAAATTACTCTGAAGAAAGAAGTACTGGAAAACATTACTTTTAATTTGTTTTTGGAGTTCCCCCCAAATTAATAGAGGAACAGTATTCTCACATTAACTAGTTTCTAAATTGAACTTTCCTTGCAACTCAAATTAAGATTGTTGTACCTCTGTCACATGAATGACAATCTTGCAGTTTCCTAAATAATCCCCACGAAACCCCTCCCCCTGAATTCGGACCCAGAGAATCAGTCCTGTAATCGCCCATTGTGGGCGTGGCAGGAGGCACCACAGGAGGCAGAAGCAGCACAGGTTCTGTGAGTGGAAGCTGCTGTGTGAAGGAACAGCTTGTGCACCTTTCCCGGCGGGGCTGTGCCTCCTACCACGCTCAGGACACCAACCCCAGGGCCTGGTTAAGGCTTCCCACTATGGATCAGTGACACAGGGAAAGTCCTCAAGACCTCTAGTGTGGACCAAAATTACATTAGCCACAAGATACCAGTATTAATACAGACAAACTTGTATTACATCAGCAATCTTGATGCTGACTTAAGTCTCACCTGCCCACCCAGCACTAGCCCAGCACTGAGTGTTCCTGCCCACAGCCAGTGCTGATCCCATTTGTCCTGCTGGGTGACCCAGGAAGAGCTGGAATGAGTCCAGAATGAGGCCTCAGTGCTCATCACCTGCTCACATCACCAAGAAGTATTTGCTTATATTTCCTATTGCAAATGCAGTGGTCTCTCTCAAGTCTGGTTCATTAGGTAATTCCAGGTGCCTTTCAGGGGCAGGGAGGGCAAGGCTGCAGTGCTGGGTTAGTCTCAAAGAATGGGACTGCTTTGACTTTCCTCTGAGCCCTTCCTCGTTCAGGAAGGATCATTCAGGAATCTGCATTTGTCTTTGGCATGTTGTAGAAATCCCTGAAGAAATCACAGCATAAAATGTCAACACTAAACTCCACTTGGTGCGAATTTCTACAAATTATAACAAAACACTGATGATAAATGCTGTGATGTACTGCCAGACTTCATAATGAAAACTCCAAGGAAAATAGCAAACTAGATCAGAAATGCCAGACAACACAAATACCTTCTACAGCACAGCATCTCATTCCTCTGTCATCTCAGCTGGCCAAGACATCCTACTTCAGTATCTGTAAGTGGCTGGTCTGTCTTACTCCAGAAGTGGCTGTATTCCAGTGGCGCATGGAAGTAATTCCTAAATTGATTATCTAAAAATACAGAAGACAGCATTTCACTGCAAAATAATGTGTAATCCTGACTTTTTAGACAAAGTCAGAGTAGTTTAGATACATATTTAAAAATCCCAACTAAATCCAAACAAGCTGTTTTAGGAGAGACTAAAAATGTCACTGAGACAATATAAAAGGTTTCATAGAATCGATACACTGAAATCAAATGGACTTAAATTATAACACAAGAAAGGCTGTAGATCAATCCTACCAGTGATAGATATAATTTTTCTTACAGCCTGCATAAAAAAATCTTAACATAAAGGTATGCATGCCTGGTTGTAAAAAAGGAAAAGGTCATTTCTTAATCAAAGTAATATGAAGTGTCTTCACTTCAGTTTGATTCCCCAGGTGGTGAAGGGGAAAACTGTAGCTGCCGTGCCTGGAAGAAGCTGTCCATGAAGATCTATGAAAGGAGTTTCTTGCCATAAATAGAGTTAACCTTCTCAGCTTGCTCGTCAGCCACTCATTAAGAAGTTGAAACAGTGCTTCCTTTCAAAGAAATAAGAAAACAGAACAGAATAGCATAAAGAAAGAAATACTCTTTAATTGTAAGCCATATTTCCTGGTTTTCAGTCAGACAGAATAAGAATCTACCATGGAAATTTAAAAATATCAAAACAAAAAATCCCAACAAAACAACAAAAATGTGTGTGTGCTTCATGGTGTGGGTATCATAGTTGCTGTGCAACTAAAGAATCATTAAGATTGAAAAAAAACCCAACCCGCAAAAAACTTACATCTATTCAGAATTAATATCACCAAATTTATAACTTCAGCAGATAGATATCCTTTCATTTTTAAGAATTAATTTGTGGAATAAGTAATGAGTGTGGTGATCACTGTCATGGAACTAAAGTAGTGTCACATCTGTAACGTGAAGGACACCTCAAAGGTACTGTGAATATCATGCTGTTGATTCTGCTACAAATTATTAGCTTAAGATCATTAACCAAATTGCTTTGCACCCGTGCAGGAAAAATAGTCTAGGAGTCTGGAGCACAGACTAAAAGATTTGTCATTATTAATTGTAACAAGGTGTTTCAGATTCATTTCTATTTACTTTCACTGGACACTGGGTTTTATAGCTGAACTGGACTTGGTGTCCTGATTATTATAAATTTCTAGCACTTTACAGCAAAGCTATGTGTACTTTCAAACCCCTTTGCTTGCTACAGATTTATGCTGTAGTAAGGGTTAATGGCTTGATATTGCTCTCATGCTGCTAAATATTTCTGATTTGTACATTCTGTAATAAGATGAAAGCTTGTGCTTCCATGCACATTGCAAACATTTTTGGAAAGTGTGCACACCTCTCACTCTTTTGTCCCAGTACAGACAAGTCATCTTGCTGTATTTTTTTCAGTGCCCAGGGATCCAATCCCAGCCTTTGTTGGAGCAAATTTGCACCCCAGATGGGAAGCATTTCCCTCTCAGAAGTCCCTTTGACAGCCCGTTGCATGCACAGGACTCACTCCTGAACTGGGACATGCAGGATTCTCCTCTTGCCTTCCTTCAGCAGCAGTCTGACAGTGTGCCCAGACACCACAACAATTCCTGTAGGCACTGCAGTGCTGCTGCTTCCCTTTGTGGCTGCTCAGCAGCAGGGCTGGGAAGGACAGGACAAGCCTGAATAAGTTTGTAGGAATTCCAGCCCCTGTCCGTGGGATTATGGGCAGCAGGGACAGAAAGGTTGGCTCCCTGCAGGTCTCAGGATACTCATGTACACAAGGAAAACTCAAGGGGTTAGCGAGATGAGCCCTCTTTAACTCTTCTCCTCCTCATGGGCTTTCTGAACTCCCAGAAGCTTAAAACTTAATTCTGAGCCTTATGTTAACTAATATGAATAATTTTTGTTCCAGTTATTGAACCAGATAATTTTCCTAGAAGAATCCTCATTTGACTGCCAGGCTATTTTCCATGATAATTCACCTGAAAAGTGGTATTTGAAATACTTTAGTGTTTTCTTACCTCTCTCTCTGTCTCTCTCTCTCTCTCTCCTTTCAGTTCCTTTAAACCAAATGCAAAGCAGCAGTTGTTGCTGGTTACATTTTCTGGAGCTTATCAGGGCTTGATGGGAAGAGAGGCTCACAGGACTGTAAGATGTATGAGAGCTAGTCCTGCTCTTTGGTCCATACGCCTCACGCCATTGCCTTAATAACAAAATGCATACATGGTTTGGAAAACAGGACTAATTATGGAGGTCAGGGAAATGGGATCCTGGGAATAGAAGGCAAAAAAATTATCTAGAAATGTTCATAGTGCTGACCCACCTCCTTGCCCATCACTCAACATATAAATGACACTTTATTCACCTATCAAGATATGAATTACTTTACAAAGTGTGTGAATACCTCATAGTTTTAAAAGGTTGATTTATTATGGCTCTTCATTTCTAAGGAAAAAGGCTGACCAGAATGTGGTATGGGGTGGCCTGGTTTTCCTGCCTTGTTTTTTTTGTGCTGTACTTCAGCTTTTGCTGTAGGTGGATACCATCTGTGGGAAAATGTGCACTCAAGTGGCAAACAGTAGCTGACTGACAGGGGTACAGGCACTTCCATGGGTGCTGTGCTGGCAGGTGATCAGGCAGGAAGTACACAATATTTTACAGAGGAACTTCCCCAGATTCCTCCCAGCTGTGATATTAATATGCATGCAGAGTCTGACAAAATACTGATTAATGTCCAGTATCAGTCAGTGATAAAACAGCATCTGTTTTAATGTTAATAAATGAGGTGGCAAGCAATTTCCGTACAGAAATTACTCATGCATTTCATTTGCTGGTGACACAAGCTAATTGCAGACTTAGAAGATAACACAGCACAGTTAATTTGGGTTATGCTGTACTCAAGCCAGAGTTCAAATCCAAAGCTTACTAGCATGCAATCTAGGGGAATCCAGAACTCCTATAAAATGAGAGGGTCCTCCATACTTAAATGCCTTTCAGAATTCCTAAATCCAAGTAACAGCTTTTGGAATTTAGCCTCAAAACCTCAGTCAGCTGCAGAGTAGCTGCAGAGAGGTCTCTAGCCACCAGCCCCCATTCCTGCACTGATCTCAGCCCCAGTTCAGCCAGCACACCTGCACACAAGGCTGGGCAGCTCCCAGGGTGCCTGAGCCCCACAGGCTGCCTGCACTGAGCTCCTGCCCCTCTCACTGCCAGGCCCTGTGCACCAGCTGCTTCTGGGCTGTTTCTGGTGGGATGGTGCACAGGATGCAGCGACCTGTTCCAGCCTGGCAGGAGCTAAGGACACTCACTTAGGATACACTGGTGTTAGTTCAGAGCCTTCCAAGGAGTGTGGAATCCCTGAGCCTCAAAAACACCTCACCTGGAGGTGTGGGGACCAGCAGCCCCACAGGCTCACTTTGCCCCCTTAGCTGAGGCTGCATTTTTCCCAAGTCTGTTGGAGATACGATTTCAACTTTACTAATCCTAAGTTTAAAGCAGTAAATTTACACCAAGCAATAGAGGTTTACCCTCAAGGACCCAAGACTAAAATCTGGCTTCAGAGCAAGAAAGAAGAGCAGTCTAAATGAGAGGCAGAGGCCTATTTGTTTAGTAGTTCTTAACAAAAATTCATCACATGGAAATGTATCCTATTAGATTTACAGTAGCCATACAAATGATTCATTTAAGCGACAGTAAGAGGGCCAATGTATCAAAAAAGTGAAAAATTAATTGAAGATTGAGTTCTAATAGTTGTAGTTTGGAAATAATAAATTTCTATATGAAGGGTAGCTTTAGATTACAAATAAGTTTTCTGTAGGTGAGGTGATGAAGGATTTTGTTTCACTCTTATGTATTCCAGTGAGAATATATTTAATAAGTTTAAAATCCATCTTATTCTAGAAATGTAATTTTATTGTTATTCCGGTCTTGTAAGATTGATCACCATGTTGTGTTACAAGGAAGCCAGATTGATTGAATTAAAACGTTAATCTAAGGCACAAATGGAAAGCAGAAGCAATATCATACATTACCTCTGCATATACAATACGGATAATGACAAAATAAGAAAAATTAGAAAATTGCGTAGGTGACAGAATTACACAGTAAAAATAATGACGAGCCAAGACTACTGACAGATTGTGGATGCATTCATTTGAAAGTGAGCTTAAATATTAGCTCTTCAAAATGAAAATAATCAACTGTATATTAGAGCTGACAGCCCTGCATGTGTATCAGGTTTCTTGCTCTGTGCTAGGATCCTGTTCAGCTCAGGCTTTAACAGAGAGCAACTCCACTAAATGCTGATATTGGGAAATTTTCTGCCACAGCAAAATAGTTGGTAGCAACTGGGGAAAGAGGGATTCAGTTGGGTAACTCTGTCTGGGACAGCTTTCTCTCTTTGAATTTATGACAGAGAGAATTGTGTGAGTTCCTATCAGCCCAAAACGCCTGTGCCCAAAGTAAAAAACCATAATGGGTACAGGTTAATGTAGAGATTAAAACAAAAGGAGAATGAATTGCTCTGGCTTATTATAATATAAATGTGCCATTTACAGAATGTTACATGGAAACACTGAGGTCAGAACTGCTAAAATGAACTTTATCCTAACTATCTAATTGGTGTTTGGCATATCCTGTGTGTCACCACAAGTCACTCATCTCCCGCTGGGAAAATGCAAACGGGTTCACAAGGTCAGACAGATACTATGGGTGAACTGTTTTAATTTTTAGCTTAGATACATGAAAGCTGCTGTTGTAAAATAAAGAACTCATTTGCGCATCAGACGTTTGATTAAAACCCCAGCAACAGCAGCCTGTCCCACTGACCTGGCGTGCACACGCTCATTGAAGTTTTGCTCTCAGAACCTCACGCAGCGTGCTGGGAATGTTCAGCTGAGCTGATGCGGCACAGATAACCACCTCCATCTATCATCTTCTCTTTCTTCCCCCAGTTCAGTAAATAGCTCTGCAAGACCTTTAACAAATCACAATCTAGATTTAAATCTCTTTTAAGCAGTTTACTTCAAATTTCATAGTAGTAACACAGCCCTGCAGCACTCTCCCTTGTTTCTGAGCTACTGCTGTCCTTCATTTAACTGGGAGAAAGAGGATTAAAGGAGAGCAGAAGAAAAAGCAAAGAAAACACCTTTGCCCCATTCTGATGTATTAGATATGCAAGAAAAAAACCAGCTACCTAGTTTTACTGGGAGAAAAAGTGGATTTCAGCCCATCAGTTCATTAAAGATAGCATCTTTTCAATCATCGAAAAAGAACATCTCAGGCTTCCATTTATTTTCTTTTTTCCACAGGGATCCTAAGCATCTTTCAGTACCTTATCATTACTATGAACCTCTGGGACCAGACGAGTGCACGATGTACATTTCCCACGAGCGGGGCCGCAAGGGCAGCCACCATCGCTTCATCACGGAGAAACGCGTCTTCGAGAACTGGGCACGGACATTCGACATCCACTTCTTCCAGCCAGACTGGAAACCAGAGCCGCTCGCTGGGACCCGCCCCGAGGTGAAACCACTGGCCTGAGCATGGACACACGAGCCCAGGCACGGTCACCTCCTGTAGCAGCCTTTGGACCTTGTGGGCCAGCTCGGCAGCCTGGAGGGGAAGGGTAACAGGGTCTGCAGCTGGCACCTGCAGCAGCAGTCAGGGAGTTGGCATGGAGGAGCAGCACACACCAAGAGTACTTTCTGTTAAACTGTATTAACCCAGTTCATCACCTTTTGGGGCCATCTGACTTCCCGTGTGTGTTTGTGATTTGTGAAACACAACCTGAGTGTCATTAAGGGATGGTTAATTCATTATGGCTTTTTAAAGTACGACGCCACTGAATTTTCATAGTGAAAACTTTCCGTATTTATTTAATGGAGGTTTTTATGCAACCTAGGCCAGTATTTTTCTAATTCACAATTATGTGGTTGTTTATCTTTCATAATCTTTTAAATCCAAAATTAATATTGCTGATGGTTTGAAAGGCCTAGCTTTTTATTTATAAAACTTGTTTGAAATATATAATTCTATATAGCATGTAATTAATATTTGATCGGGAAATGTTGGATTTCTTCTAAGAATTTTGGGCTCTGTTCCAGCCTAAAGCCTTTAACAGCAAGAGTAATCCCATGTGCAGATCCAGCTCACTTTACATTCTGACATCTCATGTTAATATGAAAACGGTAGTGAAAATTCTGTTTGATATTAATGTGCATTTGCCACTGTGCTATCAAGCTGCTCTTTTTTAAATAGGGATGGGAGGAAGGAGGGCAAATAAAATTTATCTGAAAAAAGCCAAACCCCCACTGGCCATGGCAGCAGCTTCTCAGTGAAGACAGGCTACGGCTGGAGGGATTGTGTTCTGTTTTGCCTCTTGTATTCCTGCAAGAGGCTGCCAGCAACCCTCCTGAGGCCACAGACTAGGAACCAGGCCACAGCTGCTCGACACGATGTTACCAAGTTTCTGGAATGAAGAAGGTGAACTACCAGTACTACAATACCAGCCATTGTAGCCAGAGAGATCACAGCACTGCGCCTGCAAAAATCTCTGCCTTGTCTGTCCCAAGATCACCACTGATCTCAGAGATTCTGGATCATATTGAAGATGGGATGAGAAAAAAGTTCCATGAGTACAAAATTGTCCTCTAAAAAGGAGCAAAGTTAAACTCTGCTTTTTTTTCCATGAAGTACCTGGATGTGCAGGGTGAGTCCATGGAATACAAGGGGAAGGACAATGCTCGTGCTGTGTATGGAACCTCACAGTGGGAATTACTGGGTTACATTTAGCTTGTGAATAAAGAAGACTTCAGTTATGGTATTACTTTTCCTTTTGCTTCACAAATATCAAATCTCTAATTTCTTCGAAGTAATCAGTAACTATTGCATGAAATGTACCTCAGGTGATGAAAGGTGTCTCTCATTAGACAAGCGCAAAAGCTAGAACAAAGATACTACCTTTAAACACCTAAATCCAAGAAGCTGAACCTCAGAGGTGAGATGCAGAACTGGGACCAAATACTCTCATTTGAACCCCCTTTAACCCATGGTCTTCCTCTTTCCAAAACTGGATAGCAATGGCTGCAGCTGCCCCACAGACACCCCAATTTTCTGGGGACAAAGTGAACTGTCCTGGCAAGGGCAAACCAGTGTCACCTCTGGAACACCGCCTGGACCTGAAGTGTAGGTCTCCAAGAGCCACTGTCCTGCTGCAGCCCTGCCCACTATCAAAAAGTAAGAAACTGTAATGTATTTTGCCTTAAAAGCTTTATTTTGGTGTTCTTCCTGGTACACACCACTCAGCTTACACACTGAATGCCAAGTGCTTGATACCTTTCTCTTGTCAGCTGGTGTTTAACTCTCCTTCTTTCACTGATGGTGTTTTATTCCTTCCACTTAATTTCACTGCATTCTGTGAAAACCAGAATGGGTTTTGAACTAATGGCATTTTGAACATCCCTTTCAACATGTGTACTGGGGTGTGTATCCAGCATATATTGCTCCAATTGATGAAATCTGTCAAACTGATTTACAGATCATTTCTAATGTGACTGCAAGACATGGTACAGATCACAGTAGGTCCTCTGATGCTACCATCCTTGTTTGATTACTGATACAATAATAAAAAGATCTTGTCATTTTAAACTGGAGCTCTTAGTTTTTCTGTCAGTCAAGGGCTGCAGGCTGTGTTTAGCTAGGTTATCGTTAAAACCAGATCCTTTGAAGATAGAGTACATTATCTTTAAATACTTTTAGAGTTCTGTAGGAACACATGGAATAAACTGACACTAAATCTCCTAACAGAACCAAGCCAAGCATTGTAACTCATTCCTTGTTCAGTTTCTGTTAATAACTGTGGGTTCTTGCTACCCTCATACATATCTTTAAAACAAAACAAACCCAAACTCACTTTAGTCTCATCAACCTCCTGTGAAGTTTCAGCAAGGTCCCCCATCTAATTACAAAAAGTATGATGGAGTATTTTCTAAGACTAAGTCACACCTGTATATATAAAAAGGAATTTGATGAAGCAAAGGAGACAGCAAGTTTTAAATAGATCACACAGATTTACATGGAACATAAATCGAGTCCAAAAAGCACGAGTTATAAGAGTGCAAAAGAAATGTAAATAACTGCTAAAGCACTGCAATTTTAATTAACAAATCACTGATGTATTTCTCTATAAATGCACAATTTTTGAACTACAGAATCCTGCTGCATTTCAGCCTGACATAAGGTTTTATGGCCTAGTTATAAACCAGATTTATGACAGAAAATGCTGTCAGCCCAGGGATAAGTAGTACAAACTAGGCATTGCTGCCATTCTCTGCTTTATGCTGTCATCTCACACTCTTCACTATAATTTGATCGATTCATGATCTGCAGTGCATCATTTCACATATTAAAAGCTGTTGCAAAACAGTGTTTACACATATCAGCAATTTTAAGATCTATGTCAGTTTAGTTCTGAACTCCTTGCATACCTTTAGGTTTTTACACTTGGCTTTGTCAGAGCAGCTATTTTTCACCTTGAAGAACTGTAGCTCTTACGCCATGATACGTGCAACTGGAATTGAGAATGATCAAGAAAACATCTCTGCTTAGAACTAAGAACAAAAGAGTACCACAGCTGTTTGTGTTCTGTTGGCTCACTGGTGGCAGTGCCATGGTACAAAGCAAAACCACAATGCACTTGGAGGAACCTTCCACTCAAAGGCACTAAAGCACCTCAGGAAGACAACATTCCTGGTAAGGATACTGAGGAAAGGGGAGGCTAAGGAACTAACACCAAGTTACAGCCTTGGAACAAAATTGGGAGAGGTCTGGGTCTGCTGTATGGCAGCCCTGGCTCAATCCAGCAGAACACACAGTGGTACTGCCACATATATTCATACACATGAACACGGCAGTAAACCAATAAAACCCTTCTGGAGGTGCTTACCTGTGACTTGTCCTGGTGTATTTTCCAGGCAAACTTCACAGGAAACTAAGTGATTTTTACCCAAAATACCTCTAATGTTGCAAGGAAACAGTAATATAAAATAGATGGAAAAACATCTCTCTATGGGGTGAGGGGAATCTAAAGAGTAAGGAATAAAATATGCCTTATGCCTTCTAGCTTTATTCCCCTGGAATATGAAGATCAAACTCAGGCTGGAGCTGATGCAGTGTAATGTCCTGGCTCAATAGCAATGGCTGTCCTGCATGGATTTCTTTGCAGTATTCTGTAAGTTGATCATAGGTGCCACAAAAAGTCTTTGAAAAATGCTGATGATAATTTCTGTAATGAAAGTTAATTATTTTATCTGATGCAAGGAGATGCAATTTCTAATTCAGTTTAAAACATCTTGGGGATTAAAAAAAATAGTATGCAGTTAAACAGTCAAAGAGTACTTGTAAGGCAGCAAAAGGTACTGCAAAAGTAAAGAAGTACCGAAACCTTACAGGTGCCAATACTTCTGTCTTCCCTGGACCACCAGTTCATGCTGATCACTTTGAATTTCCAGCTGCCTGCTGCAAAAGCACACCTTGCATATCACAAACATTCAATTCTGTAAGGAGAAAGAAAAAAAAAACTAAAGACAATCTTCTTTAACAAAAACCTAGGAAATAGTCTTAAAAAAAACCGTAGGAAAAGGCAAATGAAAAGGCAAATGTCTAAGGTGGTGTGAAATTTCTCTGTGCTGAAGCAGAAAAGTATAAAATCCAAAGACTCTTCTATAAAATGGCTGTCAAATGGCACTGCTTATGCTAAATACCCTTCAAATCACTAGAGTGGAAATGTTTTCCACACTAAAAATTACACCAAAACATGAAATGTCAAACGATGCCCTTTGACCAGCGTGTGGATGGAGATTCAGCATCACAGTAGAAGCAAAGCTGGCGATTTCACCTCAGCCAGCTGTGGAACAGACTCCATGGCAAAGGCAGATGTGTGGAACCAGACCCTGAACCAGCATCCCCTCAGTACTGGGCCCCCTCCAGGGGTGCCAGCAGAGAGCACACAGTTGCCAGGACTGCCAGGAGAAAGGGCCACATCTCTGTCCTGCCTGGCACTTAAGACCAGGCCACGCCAGAGAAGCTGCACAGAGATGATCAACACACAGTGTCCCTGTCTGCTGTGGAGTGCTTTGGCCAGGAGCTGTCAGGAAGACAGAACAGACAGGAAAACTATAGACAACCTCAGCAATCCATACAAACAGATGGAAAACTCTAAGAACAAAACTAGGAGTCATAAAGAAGATACACTGGCTAAGATGTAAATGCAGCTTTTGTAAGCAAAACCCTGCCTTGCAAATCTATTTAGAGTTCTTCAAGCTTCTTTGAAGAAGGGGAGGAAGAGATCCAAGAGATGCATCCACTTAGAATTCCCCAATGAGGTTTGCATAAGACCTCCAAAGGAGTTACAGTTAACACAGAAAAAAAAAGATCCTGACCCTATGGAACCTATGTGAACATAGGAAAATAATGCTAAGAGGATACAGCATCAGCTTAAGGGTACAAGCAGAATTCCACAGGAAGAATGTCACAATATATTTTCCTCTACTTTTCTGTGCTATTCCCTTGGTATCTACCATAGGCCATTCCTAGATGCCAGATACAGGAGCTAGACTGTGTTTAAATAAATAGATAAATAAAAAATATGAAAAAATATATCCAGTGAACATCACAAAGCCCAGTTCCAGCCTTGCCATACTCTCCACCACGAGATCTAACACAGGAACTGCATTCTCATTTTACTGAAAGCAATAAAAAGCATCCACCACAGATGGAGAGCAAGACTGGACCCTTTTTAACAAACACAGAAAATCATCTTAATAATTTGATTTCGGAGAACAGGTTTGTCTGCTTTAGGAGATCTCTAGTGATATTTAAATTTGCCAGTTTCTTTGCACAACCCAGACAGGTGTTAAAATAACATCAGTAGCTTTTAGGACAATAGCTACTTCCTGAAGTACAGGGAAGATAAAGGGAATCATTCATATTTAGCAAGGTATAAGGTTTTAGGACTTTGCTAACTTTGGCTGTCAGATCAGTTGGAGCCTATTAGGATCCAAACACACAGCATGGTGAGAGTCTGTTAATGGCAAAACAAAGGAAATTCTGAAGGGAACCATTTGGTGTGGCTTTGCTTAAGGCAGGAGCTTAGGTGAGGTTTATGTTTTAACACAAAGGCAAAAGGAGTGAATAGATTTATAGAATGTGAGGCTATGCTTCCCCATGTGTGCATCCTTGCTGCACACAAGGCCAAAACTGAAAGTGGTTACTGATATTCAGTGGGATTGCCCATTTGTGTTGGAGAAAATTGGAACATTCCCACAACACCATTATTATTTTTTTACTGTGGCTGTACATGTGTAGATGTGCATTACATGAAACACTGAAAAGCTCTTCCTCATTCCTCCATTGCAAATGATGCTGTAGAGAAGGAGCAGATTAAAGAAACAAGCAACAACAGCAAGTGCAGAAAGCCTTCTGTACAGATTGAAAAGTACAAATACAGGGACCACTGCAGAGAAGGGCGTGTAAAAGAACTGCACAAAATACAAACATACATTGCAATGATACGTTGATGATCCCATTGATCCTATTTGCCATCCCATATGCACTATAAAGACTAAGGGAGGTAAGGGGAGCCCTAAAATCATCACAATTTGAGCCATGATATTTTGAGCTACAAACTTAACCTGGACAGGAACACGAGTACAGAAAAAGTAATATAATGAAAATCAGACATAATCTAATGTTTAGTGAGGCTCTTTGTTGCTGAGTACCAAAGCGTTTGACAAAGGAAATAAGTACCATTATATTGGAGCTGGATATAAAGGACAGAGCCTAAGTTAAAAATACTACATGCAGAGCCAGCAGACCTAGTCAAACATTTAATATAAGAGCATTATTCCAGTAAGTCAGGAAAAGAAAGGAAATCTATTTGCTATTTCAGATTAGTCAGTTTTGTCACAGGGATGAGTATGACATGCCATGAATCTCCCAAATAAACCACAGCCTGGTGGTCTGGTCTCTGCTGAGCTGTCACCAAAGCAATGTCAACTTCAGTGTGAAAAATACCACTTTCACAGGGAAGACCCCCTAGGCTGAGCTGTGCCAGCACTGCTGTTACACTGTCCAAACAGTCTGCTTCTCAAGGGGGTTGTTCTGTTCAAGGGATTGCTGTAAACAACACTAAAATAATTTAGGCAAATACAATTTGCATCTCTATTAAGCCTGTTGGCCAAAGTAGCCAAACTTGGCTTAGTATTGGCCAAGGTTTTGGTGTCATTCACACACAGACCAGAAAAGAAAGAAATGGAAAAAAGTTAAACCTATAATCTGCATGAGGAGGAAGACATGGCACAGTCAAATATTAATAGATGTACATCCTTGAATGGAAACCTTAAACACTATCAATTTAATCACTAAATCAGGCAGAAATCCTCATTAGGGGAGAAAAAGTAACTCGGTCTTAAAGAACTTGCAAGTGAAATGAGTTCTAAGAAATGCTGATTTCAGAGTATGTTATGCAGCCTATGCAAGTTTTCATTACATAACACAGAGACTTTCAAGATACAATTCCTGAAAGCTTTTTATTTTTAAAAGTTTACAGAAAGAGGGAAAGCAGAAATAAATTAGAGTACAGAGTTTCTCTTCCATGAGAAACTTTCTCCATTTTTTAAATTTGACTTTTACCACTTAAAAAATGCAAAAAACTATTATGCTCATTATTGTACAGAAGCGCTGAAGTGATGGTTAGAAGAGTTTTTGTGGCAGGTGTGATTCACTTGTAGAATACTGAAAAGAGACTTCTTCAAGACAACTATTGCTACTGAGCCCCAACTTTCCTCTCTGTCAGCTCCAGTCAGAGTTTGATCTTCACATGGTTGAGAAGACACTTTCATTATATACATTGCTTTGTCCTGCAGTTCAAAACTTTATGCATAGATTAGTCTCTTGGGTGAAATATTTTATGCTTATCTCAATCCTAAGGTGAATTAGTCTGGAAGCATGATAAAATTCTACCAGGTCACACAGAGCTCTGTAACAGAGCTGAAGATCTGTACATGAGGGCACTGAGCTTTCTCGTCCAAATCCTTGTCCCCACACTGGACCATATACAAAGGTTGTCTTATCTCCAAATACCACAGACTTTTTGAAATGCACCATTCTCAGTTTGTGGATTGCCTTTCAATTCACCTATTTTTATCAAGTCCAAATAATCCTGACCACATAAAAGCTTTTCACTTCACAATGCAAAGTTCTGGATCAAATCTGCACTATTTACCAGAAACTAGCAGCATCTCATTTCCTCAGCTATACTGAACAAATAATTAGGGAAGCCTTCAGATCAGAAACTTCCTTTTTATTCCTTTCTTTTAAGCATCCATCAGAGAAGAGAAAACTGCAGTTCTTGAACATAAAAAAACCCTTACTGACATGCTGTCAGTATCAGGATTGCCAGGGCTGCAGACTTCCCTTGCCCTACCTCAGCTGATCCTTCCAGTCCCTCTCACAGGAATACAGTGCAACACCTCCCTGTCCTCATCACTGCACAAATCCTCTCCACCCAGGACAAATTCACAGCTGGAGCTGGCCTTATCCCCTTTGCAAATCACTGATTTAGAGCAACTCAGCTCTGCTCCAGCATGCAATGATGCCCATCTGAAGGCAGACTGGACCACAAGTTCCATTTACTTCCAGTACATTCTGTGAATGTGGTGACTGAGAATAAAAATCCCTGACTCCTGAAACAAGAGATGGAAATGGGCTCAGTGTGCAGGCAAGAGAATTAGAATGAGACTACATTTGCTTTTCTGTAATCAATAACAGACAGCAGCTTTCAGGGGGAAAAACCAACCAAAAGAAAAAAACCCTCCATTCTCTAGAAGAGACACACCATCACTAATGATGTTTGTAAAGAAACCTGTGAACAGGTATTTGCTTATGCCAAGATTTCATGGCAACAGTCATTAAACATGAAAATATTCAGCTGGCATAGACCAAGAAACACTGATTGTCTCCCCCCTGCTCAGGTTTCTTTTTCCACCATTTTTTGTAGGAAACTCACTTTTCAGTCTGTAACAGAAGCACAGCTTAGTCACACATTGTGTTAGGCACTCCAGGGGACAGGAGAGCACCTGGATGTGAGTACAACCCTACTGGGACCTACTATTTCTTCAGTTCAATAATAAAAATGCATTGTGACATGTGATTCTGAAAAACTGATGTGATCAAGTTCTATTTTTATCATTCATGAATGTTCTAAACAATGCCTTAAAACCCCATGGCAGGACCTGCCGATGCAGTGCCACAGAACAGGGTCCAGACATGAATACATTGAGTTTTGCAAGCATGGGCACGCTTGGTTCACAGACTTGTCTATGCAGAGTTGCAAAATGCTGAAATTCAATTCTGCTCTAAAAGTTCTCATGCAAAGAAACATCAAGAAACTGCCATCTGGCTTGTCTTCTGGATTCCATTTAAAAGATCATCTGTGCACCTTGGAGGAAGCATCTATACTGCAAAGCACACTTGGCCTGCAAAACACAAATGGTTTGTGAGTGAGGGTGACATGGCTGGTTCCCAGAGCCCACATTCCTGAGCTTGAAGGCCTCCCAGGGAAAATGAAAAGATTACTAACTTTAAATAGAAAATAAATATACAAAACACATTTACAGACAATTCTGTGACATTTCTGTACTTGCTTTCAGACTGTAACTGTTCAATGGGTAAAAGTTATCACAGCATAGAAAATACTGTCTCAGAGGTGTAGCACAGTCAACTTTATGTGTCTCAGAATGATCCATTTCAACTCCTCACTTCTGTGCATACAAATATGTTAAAAATGCCTGAAGCATAGTTTGCTGCATTCCAGTCAAACTGTTGTTCTCACTTCACTTTAATCACCTTCATACGCACACTTACCAAATGCCTCTATTCATAAATTGCACTTTAATAACCTACCTAATTGCCTCCTTTTCCCTAAGCAGAAAAAGTTTTAAAAGAGAGAATCTTTGGTATCTTCTGCTACTGGCAAAATTCAGCTGAGTTCTGTAGATGCTTCTACCTGCAAAAGGTGGTTGAAAGAGGAAAAGAAAAAAATTGAGTAAGACCTGAGGAGTCCAAATAAGTGCAACTGCAACAAGGCACAAATCTCTATCAACTTCATTTTATACGCTTCTTAAAGTTTGGCAAAACTTGCCTATAAAATAAAGATTTGATTAAAATATTTACTACAATTGAAAAAGAGTTGGATTAAGAAAGGAAAGCTAAGCAAATTCTCCAAGGAATTCTGTAGGATTCATTTCTGTAGTGGGTCTACACATCTCTACACGGTCTGTGTACAGCAGATTTTACTTGATCACTGTATTAGAAATTGCTGAGGGGAAAATAAAGATTTTGTGATTTTAAGAAAAGTCACCATTGTATTACATTTCAGAGACCAAGTCATTGCTTTGAAGGACACTATCCAAAACAACAACCCCCAAGCCAAACACATTGTGAACAGATCCAGACATCCAGCACCAGGAATGCTGCTCAGACCCATCCCACAGGGTGTTTCTCTTTCCCATTAAGTTGCACTGATGTTGGCAGAGGGGATCTGATCAGCACACTGGGAATGTCCAGCATTGTCTGCCACACCATCTCAGTTTACAGGACTGTAAGGACAGTAGGAATGCTTTTGTTTTAATCCCTATTCCTGGTGTTTAGCACCTGCTACTGAAAACAACTCCAGCTCTTCACCAAGAAGTGATACAAAGAGGTGGAGCAGGCAAATGTTTACCTTCCCATAATGGATCATTTTGTACCTTCAACGTCTCCAAGCCTAGGAAATCTTTGGAGAAAAAACCCAAGGCTTTAATACTCAAACTGCTGTTTTCCCTGTTCTCTGGAAACCTCAGAGGCTTCTCTACAGCCTTCCCAGGCTCACACAGCTCTGAGAGTTTACCTCCCCTCACCTGAGGCTGGGATGCCACAATCATGCTGGAAGAGAAGAAAAAAAGGACAAAAATGTTAATGGACTCGGATTTGTATGTGCTGTGCAAACACTCAGACCCGTATTCTAAGAATAATATACTGACCCTGATATTAAGTGTTATTATAAATAACTCCTAATAGCTTCTAGAGATACATGTCCAGTACTTACATCATGGATGCATCAGGTAAGCTTTATTTTGATTAAGGTAGAGAACAAGTTCCAAAAGCACAGGGCAAAAGCTCCTCCTCCCTGATGTATTTCTACACATGCACAAATTTGCTCTTCTCTTCACAAATATCAATATATATACAGACAAAACCCTTTTAGCATACATTTATCAGTAAATGTCCGGGAAGAACAAATCAATATGCCAAACTAGAATTTACAAAACACAGGCGACAAAGCACATTTTCTAAGGGCTCAGAAACTACAGAACACAATAGTACCATTTATAACATTTTTCATCCTGATGCCAGTCGATTTTCTTCGGTGCAAAAATCCAGTGCACTGAAAATCCTGAAAGCATCCAAGTCCATATTGTATGCAGTGAAAATACAACACCTATGAAGGGTTTCTAATGGACATGGTGAAGTCCTTTCATGCTTTTTAGACTTCTTTTTAAGTAGATTCAGTAAGGTCATAATTTTCTTTTCACTTTCACCAACTCACAGAATTCTAGACTCAAAACTGCCCGAGATGAAAGGACTGATCTAAGGGTTGCATTTAACAGGGGAGAAAAAAGAATAAGAAAAAAGAAATCAATATATTCCAGAGTATTTTTATTTTTGTGAAGAAAGCCTTCAATATGTCATTCCGAAGTCTGGAAAGTGGGTGAAGTTTTTATTGACAAAATGACATCTTAAATAACCTTCTGCACAATGTCCAGTTCTTTAGTAATAGGTGACTTCTTCTAAGATTTACTTTGAAATACAGTGGAAAGAATTTGCCCATTTACAATCCAGAAGCAACCTCAGAAATCCTATTACTGGCTTTAGGCCCTGCCCCTTTTTAAGTTTAACCAGAAAGAAAAAATGCTCAGAAAAGCATTAAAATATGTTTAAGTCAAGACAAAGTAAAATAACAGTAACATTAAAACCATTTGTTAGAATCTTTCCAGAAAAAGGGGCAAAAGAGACGACTTCAAAAGAACCTTTAGAAGCAAGATGTCAACACAGTGTTTCAACATAACCATAATGCACATTCAGAGGTGATACCCATGAACCCAAACAGCCAATGCCAGTATCTTGTTTGCTCCAGTTCAAAAGACATGTTTCATGTGCTTGATTCCATATGTTTTGAAGAAAACCATGATGATCAATGCCCAGAGTCCTAAAATAAACCCTCCAGGAGGGTGCCAATCCTTTTGTTTTGGTTTCTGGAAAAAAAGAAAAAAACAAAATGAGAAAGAAAATTCGTACTTATGACTCACAATAAGCAGTGCACGGTGTTTATCAAGTGCAAAAAACCAATCCTTGCAGTAGAACAAAATACCAATAAGCTGTATTTCTTCATGAAGTAGAAGCATCTGTGCTGTGATGGGGAGGCTGATGGGAGGCAAGCTGACACTCCCCACTAGGGAGGGTAAGTACCACAAAAAGGCCACAGAAACTGTACCTGAGACACCCCTTTGCCTGTACATATTGGTATTGTGGGACATGTTCCAACTCATTTGTTTGGACAGATTTTCTTATATTTGGTCGCATGTTAATCTAAGAGAAAAATCCTGTAAGTAGGAAAATCAGCTCCTACAAGTGAAAATGTGAAAGAGAAAAGAGAGTGTTGTTTTTCCACTACCTGTCTTCTACAGCTGCTTTTGTACTCAGAATTATGTGAATAAACAGATACTTGACCACATAAAAAGTGAAGACTCATCATTACAGGAATATCATAAAACAGAATAGGACTGATTTCAATGTCAATCACATTTCCCAGGGGTCTCTTTGAGTCTAACTGCCTTTCCCTAATGTAGAAATATATTCTGTAGTTCTAACTTCTGTCCTCCTTCAACAAATTTTTCATCTTCAGTAAAAAGTCATACACTGCAATTGAAGGCCTTTTCTGTCTCACATGTAGCAGCTAGACAAGATAAAACTTGCCTGTCTTCTTCCTCCCCTTATTAAACCAAAAATTCAGATACTCCACAGTCAGCGAATAGAGAAATGGATTGCAGAAGATAAGAGCTGCCATGTTCCCCAAGATCTGTCTCTGGGGCTAAGAATAAGGTGACTATATGAATGCAAAATTTTAGTTAAGACTATCATAACAAAAATACCAGGATTATAGCATTTAGAAGTTTAACTCAGTCCCTCAGGCCTGTGCCTACTCTAGTCCTCAGCAGGTACATTTTACAGATCTTCTAGGCAGACAGAGATGATTTACTATTACGATAATAAATACTGAAGCGCTTGCTGAGATTTTTATTCCTGCCTTGCTGAAAGATTTGCACCAGTTTTCCCTTGTGCAGAATGAGACACAAGGGGCATGGAGCATTTTGGTTTTGTTGCATTTAAGTCAAATTTTAAATTCTCTTTCTGCCAAGTGAATAACTGTTACAAAAGATGTTGCTGTTTTAATTTCAGCATCAATCAACACAGAGAAGCTTGGTGTTCTCTGCTAAATGTACCAGGAGGCTGGTGAACTTTAATGCAAGAAGGAACAGTTTGCAGTATCTGTTCTTTCAAAACAGCTTTCCTATCAACACAAAAACAATGTTTGTTGATTCCTCAGCTCCCTAAACCACTTAGTATTAGCTTTAGGATTTTTCTTTAAGTATCGTGCCTGCAATTAAAAAGAAGAACAAATAGTCACATCACCTGAGACACCCAAAGAACTTGGCAGTCTGATATATTAATGATTTTACTCTGATAAAGGAATCACAAAACCAGCATTATAATTTACGTCAACCAGAACAAAACCAAAGATGTGAGCAGAGCAGGTGTCTCTGTATGCAAACCACTGAACTCCCTGAGCAGCACTCATCAGCTGCAGCGTGTGCTGCTGGTGATCTGCCACCTCGCTGATATTCACAACCGCACATCTCCACATAAACATCTCTGAAAATCAGCTCTGCCTCTTCAAAAGGCTGCCAGCACACCTCGCTTCTGAGAGTAACAGCACATGACACTTCTCCACACAAAGGGACTTTCTTGTTTAAATCTTTCTAATTAACCCGTAACTTCGTATGCATATTGCAGTGCCTGTTCCATCAATCTCTTTGTACTATCAATCTTTCCCTTCTTGGATCTCAGACAAGTATCTTACCACAAAGTGGCACCTGACCCTTCTAGACAAATGACTTCAATTTGCAGCCAGTGACACTAAAAGCCTCTCTTTCCTATTTTGTATAGAACACGTAATTTAATTTCTTTAAAGAATTTATATGAATAAATATTTATAAGGTGATCTATGAGTATGGTTTTACATTTTGTCATGTCATGTACAGAAGTCTCCATGGAATTGTGCAAGGGAAGAGAGGCCACTGCAGCAGTGGCTCTGCACCGGGAAATCAAGGACATACATATAGTCGGTTTAAAGTCATGGGATGCAATGTTAAAATGTAAAGGATTAAAACCATGAAGGCATGACAAAAATAATATGAGGCTGTGCAAGAGCTACATACTCAGTAATCTTAAAAATAAATTATCTGAATAAGAAAGATTTACAGACCCAGAAACTGAAATCTACACGTAAATACTAAACCACAATAAAAGGGCAAAAAGATGCAACTCTGTGGAATATCTGTAAGTCAATATCTGTAAGTGGTTAATTGAGCATAAAATCATACAGAAAGAGGCCCATATTTTCTATGAGGACATGAAAACTTTATGAATATCTAAAATGGGATTACACAGATTCACATTTAAACCTACAAAGTACACCTGCAAAAGCTGAAATACTTGATTTTGTTTAAATTAAGTTGCTCATAGATTCCAAAGAGAGTTCACCACTGAATTAAAAACATAATTAGCTGTCAAACTAACAAGTTCATCTTTCTAAAATCTTAACAAATACAATGCAGAAAGCATCAATAACAAAACTCTGCCCAGGTGGGCACGTCAGCTCAGCAGCAAAGAGCGCTGGAGTTCTTTTACAAAAAGCTGCTTTTGGCACTTGTGCACGACCCCATCTGCAAGGGAGATGGCTCCCATGAACGGTGCCAGCAAGCTGTGCTTGCCACACAGGCTGGCGGGGCGCTCCAGCTGTACCCGGGACAGACAACAACTCCTGCCCCGGGCAGTGCTGGGTCACCCAGGGCGCTGCCGGTCCCGGTGGTGGTGACGGAGCACGGCACAGGCCCTAGCAGGCCCGGCCCGAGCAGCCACAGGGCCCGAGCAGCCACAGGGCCCGAGCAGCCATCAAGCTGGAAGCCAAGGAGACATGAGATGCCCTCCCATAAACACACGAGTGCCTCAACCATGCTGCTGCAGAAGCTGCTGTGGCTATTTTGTGTAGGCAAAAGGGGAAGAGTCGCAGAGATTTCTCCTAATGGGAAAGACTACTATAGTAAGAAAGAATCACTTCAATAGCAAATGAAAATCCTTTGTAGATCCACATAATGAAAAAAGGTTTAGAAAAGCCAGAATTTCTTTCTATGCTTATACCAGTTCTGTGACCACAAGTGATGCCTAGATAAACTATCTCTTCATATCAATTTTAGGACTGATCAGAAAGCATTAATGTTAAAGTTTTTCACAGATTCCTTAAAAAAAAAATTCAGTAGTTCTCCTATGAGTATTGCCTAGTTCAGAGTCTTATTTCAGCAAATTTCTGTGAGGTTCACACAATTTTTATGAGTCAGAAATTTTCTCACTTGCAAGAAAATGCTAAATGGACCAAAACCATGTTAAGTGTCACAGTACTTCAATCTGCAATTTATTATGTATCACTATTATGTTCCAATTTGATGTGAGAATGTGTACCGTTAAAAGTCTACAGACTGGTTGCACCACCTATAAATTACACAAAACTTGTTCATAGTTGGGACTGCTCTGGAGGAGCAGAGGCAACACTCTTTTTCCTCAAGTTATTCTGAATTTCATTGTTGTAGTACCCACCTAAGAATTGCTTCTGTAACTGACATATTTAGGTATTGTGATTTACACCACAATACAGTGCCATTACAAACACCCTCTTTATCCCTACAATAATAGCAGTTACACGCAGGTGAAATGCGCATTCAGAATGGTACAATCTGTCATGAACAAATACATTTAGCAGCTTAAGGACTCATCATTATGGAATTGCTGGAGGTTCCAAATTAAAAAGATAGGTAGCTAAGCAACAGCAAGCTTCCTCCTGTGAACAGTTTTCTGTTGTATGCTCTCTAGTTCTGGTAGACTCATTATCCTGTGGAACTTAAAAACAGTTAACACAGAGTTGCTCCAAGTACTGTAATTAAGGAGAGGATAGAACAGTGTATTTTCAAACTGGATGGGTCTATAGGGACCTGAATGGAAAGTATCCAAGACTTTCAATGAAGGTGTTTCATAAAGCATGCAATACATGTTACTCCAATTAAAAAGAGCTTTATGAAAAAAATAATTTTAAAAAGCTGAAGTGGTAATTAGTTGAAGAATGGTTTAATTTTAAAATGTAACATCACAACAGAAATAAGATTTAAAACATCACATATTAACATTTCATGTGGACAACACTGTGTAAAACTTATCTATAAGGATAAATTTAACAATGTTTTCCACACTGGATGACTGTCAGATTATAATATTCAACAGCCTTCCAAAAGAAGTCTGCTTGTCTTAGTGTTCTCAATAAAGACAAAAATATTGGTATGGTAAGCTTTGGGTTAAACTCAGAATCCACATCTGGATAGTGGCAGCCCAGAAAGACACACAGTCAGGAATTAAGTAATTCCCAAATGAAACAGGGATACACAAATTCTTCAATCTCCTCCAGCATCTTTTTCCAAAGAGGGCTTTAAGAAAGGGTGCTAAAGCTTAGAAATGAATGTGCACATCATCCTTGTTGCAGGGGATGTTCTCCCCAGCCTGAGGCAGATGGTGTGTGTTTGTAGCAGGAGTGCAAAATATCCCTGTGCAACTGCACAAAAATAACACATCAGAAGCGCTGTGTGCCAGCGAGCCCATTAAAGTGGCAGCTATTGGATTTCAAATTAATCCCTGCTTAATTCTTGCTGTGGTTTCAGCGCTGAGTGCCCTAGACCCAGTTTTGGCCTATTTATTGCAGCCCACGTGGTATAAAACATCACAGAGGGTTGCTGTCTGTCAGCAGCAGCTACAGCCCAGGAGAGAGGCTGTGCACATCCCTCTGTGGGGTTCTCCACCTCCCATAGTCCAGGAGGTCAGCAAGCACTCGCAGGGAAGTGAAACACATTTGTCTGTGCAGTGCTTGCACTCACTGGGCTGAATTTTATATATTTTGGGGAGTGAATTTGCAAATTTTCTTCTTGGTCATTCTCCATTGTTTCTCAAGCGACCAAATTTTATGTGAGGCTCTGTTGTAAAGACCAGTATTGAAATCTGAGAAAAAGACCCACATCTCAAAACAAGTCTTTGAAATTCAAGGCAAACCTCAGATCCAAAACTGGAACAATCCACCTGCTTCTCATCTCAGAAAACTGATCTCAAACTGAAGGAAATTCCTTGGAAAAGCTAAATTCTGCTACGCAGTGCACAGTGCCAATAGCACACTATGTACTTCCTAGAGGCACTCTAACAACTCAGGTTTACTTGCAATTTAGTATTTCAAACTGAGTAATCCTTTCAATTCGTATGACAAAGCACACAACGAAGTTTATTTTCAGAATTAATTTATATGTATCACATGCAAATCACAGCATAAAGTATGGCCTCAAAGCTTTCAGTGGAAGTCTGCACTTCTGATTTGTCGGGTATAGTCTGGATTTTGGGGTTCTCGCAGGGGAGTGGGGGAAATCAAATAACTGCAGCCATAAAGTAATAGTTTAATCCTTTCTGAGCCCACAGCAAGACTGAAGTCATAAGAGAACTCCAGCATAAATGGTGCCTGTTAATCTCCAAAACAATTTAAAGTACTTCTGTCTAATCTCTCAGTTTGTATTTATTAACCACAGTGCCATGATTACTGGTATCTCCAATATTAATAAAATAATGAAGGAAGTTCATTCATCAACAACAAAAACTCACAAAGGGTATGGGAAAAAACAGCAGCTAAACTAAATTAACATCAATACTAACAACTGCATTTTAATATTTACTTTGTATAATCATTGTAATAGGAACAATACTGTTACGATAGCTTTACTTTTTCATTTCCTTCTAAAATTTGTAATCTATAAAGGCTTTTTTAAAATGAGTTTCTACTTACTACTGCCTACTTTCAGAGTTATCTCTCGGCATTTCACAGCACTGTAAAGTGCTTTTAGTGCTTTAACAATTATTCACTAATCTTCAAACCTGTGACACAATACATAACATACAACTTCTAATCAAAGGGAGCCTTGCCAGCACTTGGGACTCAGGGCAGTTGAAGTCCCAGAAAAGCCAGTGCTCAGGTGAGTGATGCCCACCCAGAAAACTGGGATTGCACCAGGGGGACTCCAAATGCAGGTGTGTGATTTTCTACACCCAGAGAGAACACCTGTCCTCAACAGCCTAGCAAAGGGCTGAGCTCTCACCTGCTCTCCTCACACTGAGCTACATACTGGAATTCACAAATGCTTTAGAGAGGAGATATATAGTTGTATTTAGAGAAAAAAAGTCCAACTACTTCTATTTAAGGTATGCTAAGAAAATTGTTCTTTATATTTTAATCAAATTCATACCCGTATACGATGCCATGATCATGATTTTGCACAAAAGGACACCTAAGTCGACAGCAAATATATGAATTAGATTTGCAAACACAAAGGTTCACGCCAACTGAAGCATGAAAAAATACCAGATGAGCAGCTTAATTAAGTAGACATGGTATTCAAAACTCAGTCACCGCTACTTAGAGAAGCATGCTCCTTTTTAAATATGCTTATATGTAATTAATTTAAACAAGAGGAAGATTATCAGAAAAACAAGACTAAAGCCAAGACTTTAGTGCTCAGTGTCATGCCACAAATGGAAAGATAAACTTCTTGAGGTCCTTACACTGGAGGGAGTTAGAAAATGACAATAACACACACTGGTGAGGCAGACCTCAGCAGAGAGAAGCTTCTAAAAATGATCAGATATAAAAGCAACTCACTGCTACTGAAACTTTGGGTTAAGCAGACAGAGATAGCAGAGAACAAAGGAGTTGGAAAAGGGTGTGTCAAGGCTACTAGAGGGACAAGGATTGCATTCACAAAAATACACTGGTGTAAATAGGGCCTAGCTATTCTCAGAGCACTCTTTTTCCAAGAGCACGCACTGCTCACCTTCCCCTGGGAAAAGATTATCTCAGTCTTCTACTGTGCAGGTCTTGTTCACACAAATGCAACATTGCACTGCCAGTGGGATCACAGCAGAGCCAAACTCTCAGCTCTGCAGAGCCAAGGCCCCTACACATGGGCACATATACTCATGGGCTCCCACCTGTTCCATCTGGGATCATTTCTCCAGGTACCAGCCTCATCCAGCCCAGCCTTTCTGAGAAGCACAGCACTCCTGCTTCCTCTTAGGAGCTCTCATTTGGATTTCCCTTAGCATCTCTCTGAACCACAAGGTGAGCCTACTCAAATGCTTTTAAATCAATTTTTCTAAGGAAGTTTAATTCCTAATCTTATAAAATTCATTGTATGCTCAGAACTTTCATTATAATTTTGAGCATTCAAATTCAAGCAAAGGTTTTCCTGTTTATACAGAGAAACTATAATGTTCATAAATTATTATGCTGTTTCTTTCAAAGTAGTAGTGATGGTTCCAATCACAATTTTTTTTCCTGCACATCCCATAAGCATCTATTAATTTACTGCCAGGTGACAGGCCGTATTAACACCAGATGTTAGACTGCATTAGCTCTCATACCAAGTATGCCATATTGAGTACAGGATCTAATCAAATACTTCAACAGCTATACTTGAAATCCAAATAAGTATTCCTTATTCACATAGTTTTTAATGTCCATTTCTCAAATCTCTACAACTACAATTTAAAAAGGTCTCTGTTACCCTAAGCTCTCTGCTGCATTATATGCATGTGCAGTTAAGCTCCACATTTTCCAGCTCCAGCTTGCACAATTTGAAACAGCATTACACTGAAGAGCCAGGCATGACAAAATGAACGGAGGGAGAAGCAGGACTGAGGCAAAAGATGCCTTCACACTCATAAAAGCAAGATCAAGTATGGCTGTATTTTTATTGTAATACATTTTCATTTTCAGTGAGAAACCAGTAACAGCTGCTGACAGGCTGGTTTGTTCCCTACCACCACCCAGCTTTTAAAAGTGATTATGTATTCAGTAGTTTTGTACTCATAAGCCAAACAAGTGTTCTTACCCAAGTTTATGTTGTATGTACTCTCTTATGGGACCAGGCAAAGAGGAAAAGGAGAACGACCTGTTCTGAAATATCAACCCAATACTGCGGGGTACTCTAGCTGCTATAGAAAACAAATCATAAAATGTGGACATGGCAATCATACAGGCACTTATTTAGTGGCTGCACATAATTACACCCACACAAAAAGCCATTTCTGTTACACTCTGAATATCAAAGGACAAGGATTCCCAGAGAGCAGATCCATTCCTGCAGAGAGGTTTTGTAGGCATTAAGAAAGAATAGCAGATTTACGGTATCATAAATAATCACTGTTCCCATGTGACGTTTGCATGACACTGGTCACAAATACCACGTGGGGCTCACAAAGAGCATCTTTCTGGAAGAAAAAATGAGTGTAGCTGAGGACACACCCTCCCAACATCCCCACAGACTACCACATGTAACATGAAGAGAATCAACAGCTTTCAAAAGGGTCTTTAAAAAGGATGAAACCACACATGGTTTTATCTAGGGGCAAACCAGTTGCACCTTTCCTGTCTCCACCTACACTAACCACAGGTTACTGCTCTGTTGAAATCCTGCTGTCACTCAGTCCTCTCTAAGCACCACTCATCACTCATCACCCATTTGTCAGCCATGTATTTGTGGATGGGCCTTCAGGTTAAGCACTCCTGAAAATAACCCGATCACTGGCTAATTCACAGGAATAGGGAATCACCATGAAAGTGGTGAGGCCTCTCATCTTGGGGGGAGCTGCCTAAGGCAGGGTGCCACACACTGAGCAGGAACGCCAGTCATTACAGAAGGAATCACTTGCACAAGGCTGAATCACAAGCCCATGCAAAGAATTTGCACAGGAATGATGATGCAGGATGCTGTCTTGTATGTCCAACAGTATGAACACAACTGCTCCATTACCAGAGTCTTCATTCATTTACCCCTTCCATTCATTCTTCAAATGGAAATGATTTCATCAAATTTCAAACCTCTGAATTATTTAGGAAAACAATTCTAGACAGAGCACTAGAGAGCAGCCTGCCAATAGCTCTATCTGTGGCCATTCATCAGTCATGTCAAGAGCTCGTGAGTTACATTTCTGTGCTCCTCACAGCATGCTACTGAAGAGTAAACAAAACATAATTAACTTAACACAAAAAAATCACCAGTAACAGCTAGGATTACATGGTTAAGTGGGATAAATGTGCAAGTATACATGGAGCTAACAGTGCCTTCCCCTGAGGAGAAGTGTTCAGAAAAGGTATTTGCTGTCACAGCACTGCAAAATACATCAAGATTGATAACATTTATATTTTTTCCTTATCAATGCGAGCTTATTGGTAACAGCTACTTTTTATGCTGCATAAGCTCAGAAGAAATATAGTAGATAGAAGAAAAATATCTGGCACAACTCCTACTGCTAATTTTACTACTCACTGGAATACCATTTAAATAAACACTGTCTATTGGGGTGGTTTCCTGTGTAAACAATAAAAAAGTTATTATTAAAAAGCACTGTACAAGATTATGTGAGGAACGAAAGTGTTACACAACACTGAACAGACACCAGAAAATGAAATTAAATTTTGCATCTTGGACAACCTACTATAAAATACTTCAGTAATCTGCTTTACATAGGAAGGTCCTGATCCTGCATATATTTAGTGACAGATAACACAAACTGGGTCAAAAATTTAGTTTTACACTCAAAATACACATACAAATGTTGTACAACATTAAGCAATGAAGAATAAAGACCAAGATACATTTCCCTTTGCCTAAAGATCTTACAGCATCCTCTCCTTTCCTCTCCCCAACACACATCCATGCTCACACTTGGCTATCTTATTCCTGCCATTATTATTATTCCAGGGACACGAATACAACCCATCAGAAAGCAGAGAACTCATTTAACAGCCACAGTGGCTGCTGACTCTCCTCTCCAGGCCTCATCTCACCAAAACTGCATGACCAACACTGTACTTTTAGTCAGGTAATTCCCAAACACAGCTTTGGGGAGAGAAGGGCTAAGGAAGTATCAGACCACCCTAAGGTTCGTGTGAAGAGACACTGGAAGTGGGTTTTGACAGAAGCCATTCAGCAGCACTAGAGAATTGCTGAAGCAGAATGTGCCTCACTCCTGCAATAAAACAAATCCCTTTCACCAGTTTCTACTGCAGACAAAGCCATAAAAATTCTCAACAAACTGGGCATAATTTGGGGATGCCAAAGGCGGCATTTTCATAGCCCAAACAGCCTTCTGCAGGAAAATCAACTGCAAGCTAGGAAAGGGCCCTTTCTCTGCATACAAAAACTGAAGTCTTACTGATCAATGACCACTAAGGAGCATTGCTCACTTTTGTATTTGCCAGTTAAGTATCATTTCAAATGCAAAGCCTGGTCCACCAAAGACTCCTAGGGAACTGCAAAACTGATGACCAAAATGAAAGTAACTCTGGAACAGTATTCCTGCTGTTAATCCTGTATTTAACAAAAGAGAAAGTGATTTAATTCACCATTAAAAGCATTTGATAAATCAGTTTTCTGTTACCTAGGGAAGTCCTAAAATTCATTCTAGGTCAACCATAAATTTTGAATTACTACACCATAGCAATTTATAGGTTGTTTTGATGCAGACAGGATTTTTTTTTTTTTTTTAAGAAAGATTAAAAAAAAAATCAATGCAGTAGTAGCTCTTCATTCCATGATAGCTGCAGCTTTTACTATACGTTAAAAGACAATGAATAAAGTAATTTCTTTAAAATGTAGACTTTTAATGATACTGCTTATGATAGTAATAATATTCATAATAATAATAAACATGATAGTCTCTACCACTCCAAAATTCTACCGCTAGGAATTATGCTTTCTCACTAAGGTTTTTGTGGCTTAATTGTCTTCATGTATTATTGACATCTGGTACTTGGATGTAATTAAGAATAGGGGAACTATTCTTAGAGTACTATTCCAATCCATTAGGTAAATTTTCTCACTATGATATGAAAATTTTCATCTACTTAATTAGCACACCTACTTCTCCCATGCCTAAGTGCACCTAAGCTGTGTTTTACGATGGCCCAAGGAAAGGAAAAAGAAACCACAACACATCAATTATGCCTCCACTCAGTTGTACAACTATTTTAAAATGTGTGAACAGTTAAGACAAAATTGAAAAATTACCATAATAGGCTTTTGACACTTCCCCGCTTAAGCAAAAATTAATTCTAACTCCCTGTTTTTATGCAATGCCTTTATAATTTCTCTAATCTCAAGTTCCCATGAGAGAGAACACAATTCTTTCAAGTACAAGTATGTGAGGCTTGGCATCTTCTCTTTTTAGTTATGCAGTTTATTTGATGGAAGCCTAAACCGCTAAGCCTCCCTTTGTGCCTAATATAAGCCATCCTCAGTGGAAATACAAGTTAATTTAAGTAAAATGAAGTTTTAGGAAGAATGCATTCTCTAGCACAGAAAACCTCACTAAATCAAAGCTTTTTTAAATGCAGCATCTGTTTCTTGAATTGCTCTAGAACCTGTAATAAAAATAAACTAAAAAGAAGAAAAATTTTTAAAAGGTACTTTTATATATGAAACATTATAAACATAAAAACAGACGAATGGAACAGCTTACTTCTCATTTTACTGTGTTTTGCAGCCCCACCTTGCATCGTGCATGAAGACACTCTTGCAACGTATTAAATTAGCACATTTTAAGCATCATCTGTTTTATTAATGGTGACTATTAGTAAAATCCACTGCTTGTGTTACAAAGGTGCATTAGCTGTATTGTATTGCTGTATTGTATTGGATACACTTCCAAACACACTAAGTTGTGTGGACCACATCCTAAATTCAATGTTATTTCACAGCCCTGAAACACACCTGAAGTATTTATTCATCACATACTTTGCCTCAGCAGCACGGGGTGGATTTTGATGCCTCCAAACCTATTAAGGTCACAGACAGCTTGTGCAGATATTTAATCTATTCCCACGAGAGGCAGACGTATATTATTTGCATACCATTATGTACTGAAAAACCTACTCAGTTATCCCCACTGGAGACAAGTCACCTCACTGCCCTAAATAGAATTCACTTTTCCAATATTTGAAGGAACAGCAAATAAATGGGACCCAGGGTAGACAAATCCAAAAAGACCCAGAAAATCTAAGAATCTTGGCTTATAAATGACAAATGTGAATGAATGCAGACCAATTTATCACAAAAAAGAAAAAATCATGGAAGCAAGGAATGATGAAAAAAGCAAACTATATGCTTAAAAGAGGACTAAAATGTTGAGAGTGAAAATCACTGAAGAGTTAATTGTAGCAAAAAAGCTGACATTAGCCAAGCTTATTGTGACAACAAAGGAGAGCAAAGAATCTCAAAGCACAGAACTCACTTTAAAATAGCTTCCTTACATTTGCAGTGACAGCAGCAGTTATAATATCATCTGCCCAAAACAAAGTGAGAGAGCTATTGATATTTTATCTATAGCAGTGTGCAACAGTTCACATCATGTCAGCAGCTGAGACCCATGGGACACATACATGTTGGTTCTTCAGTACCAGATGCAATATTGTGAATATTTGCTGTAATTACAAATATATTCTAACATGCCCTAATTGTCCTCCTCGGTTTTATTCCCTCCCTAAATTACAATGTTTTGAATAAACATCTCCCAACCTCTGCTCACTCCCTTTTTCTACTTATCCCTCTTGCCACAAAGATGGAGAATATAAATAAAGTATCTGTGTGCTTTGTGCAGAAAGTCAGAAGAGATTAACATAATGGTCCTTTACAGCCTTAGTCTGCAAATCAGAACCTCTTGCTGTTCACCTTGGTTTGCTTTTTGCCAACCTGCTATGTGAAGTTTACTTTAAGCTGTAAGCATTTTTGAACCTGTCTCTTTCTGTAAAGCTCTGAGCACAGATACAGCACAATAGAAACAGTAACCATCACCTTGAAATCACAGCTCCTGAAGAACAACAAAAGAGGATCATGGCACAATCAGTCCCATGCCAAAACAAAGACACAGAAACATCAATAGTGCATATTGAAAGGTTTGTGCACATGGGATCTTCAAACACACAGCTGCTTCAGCTGAAAAGCAGCAAATCAATTTTTTGAATATAAGGAATATAATAATTTTTTGAGTCCATGGCCATAGTGCTACTACTGACCCTTGAAATGCAGTTATTTGAAGTTCAGATGAGTAAACCCCAGAGATCTACAGCACTCTATAAAGCCTGTCATGTTACAGTCATTTCCTGAACATCTTCCTTCATTTTACATCTTAAATAGTGCTTATTAAAAAGAAACGGTTACAGGAATTACCTCTTAAGGAAGCTGCAAATCCAATGCAGGACCTCTAACAATTATAGCTACTATAGAGACAGGGTATCTTTTCATATAGTTTTTAATAGTACATCTGACAATTCTATATGCTGGTGGGTATGAAACTGATGTCTCATAATCCACAAAATGGATGAGGTTTCAGTTACATATAAAGCCTCATATTAGCAGTATTCTCAAGGGCAAACTGAGCACTCCCATGATATGCACAAAAGCCTCAAATTTATTTCCATTTCAACTTTCCACAGTAACAGCTATTTTTACTCTCATCTGCTCATGAGAAATATAAACAAAAACTTTCAGGAATACAAGTATGCTTTATCAATTTTATCTGATACTACCTGTCCTAGTTGGCTGTAGAAACTCTGTAGTCACATACCCAGCCTGGACAAAAAATGCCTTTTCTTTTCAAGCAGTAGTTTGCACCATTGCTGTGCTTGATGAGCACAGGACTCTACCAGGACTGGTGAGAGTAGAGTGTGGCCACTTGAGGGGCAGCTCCTAAAATTGCTCCAAGCTCTCTGTCAAACTGATCTCCCATCCTGTGCCAAAGAAGAATGGAGATAAAATGCCAAACTGTACATGTCAGGGTTCCACAGGTTGGGAAAGAGAAAAGAGACATGATCTCAGAAAACTGACAGATCAGAGTTTAAACTTCTTTGTCCAAACTGCAGGATCTGGACAGCCTCAAACAGTCATTTTGAAAACTCTGCATCAGTTGCATCCACATTACTGCAACTCCCTGAAGAGGAGACAGGTTCTGAGGGAGAGCACGGACCTGGGCTCTGCCACCTTGCTGGGAGCCATTTCTGTGAAGAAGGGATAAACTCAAATTCCAAGACGTGACAGCAGAGATTGGACATCAGACAACATCATAATGTACACCCATGTCAAACAGAACATTTGGATAACTGCTCAATTAACTGTTCTTAATAGAGTGTGTAAGAGGAAAAAACAGGTCATTCTTCTTTTATTGGTTTTAAAATCTACCATGGCTTCATTTTTTAAAAAATGCAAGGAAGGAGGTAAAGTTGCATGCTTTAATGCATAAACAGGGAAGAAAAGATGGACAATGCATGCAGAAGTTCTTGCAAGAAGAAGCTACCAAACATCTTCCCAAATGCTCTGGCATGCTAAACAGGCCATTCCCCTTCTGGGCTTACAGAAAATGTTCAGTGGGGTACTTCTAGTATGAAATGGTTAAAAACAAGAACCCCAAAACTGACTGTTCAGGTTCCTCATGCAAGATATCTTTCAATGCATTTAGTTATTCAACCCATTGTATTCAGCTATAATTGCAAAAATTTAATACATTCAGTTTCCCTGTAATGCTTGGTCAGCAACAGAAAGCACTCATGGTTCTTTTCTGGCTCTGCTGAGCAGTGCTGTGTGCACACAAAGGAAGTGCTCCCCATGCATTAATACTTTGGCACTCCAGCCCTACAGAAATGAAGTTCCCTATAATTGCTACTAAATTTTTAAGATTTGGAAGGTGGCATTTGAAAGAAAAATAATTCTAAGATACTTATCTTTACT
The DNA here is from genome assembly GCA_013396875.1 of Vireo altiloquus. Lineage (NCBI taxonomy): Eukaryota > Metazoa > Chordata > Aves > Passeriformes > Vireonidae > Vireo > Vireo altiloquus. Next base: position 27,090 of record VZRF01014191.1, on the reverse strand, counting down.
CTGTCTTGAAGACTAAGAAGAGATTCCATCTAATATTTCAACTTAACAAAGAGAAAAACCAGCAGAACTTCCCCTGTGGTTGAGAAACAGTAAAATAATGGTCCTGGGTAGGCAGAGAGTTATCGCCCACAAGAGTCCTTTAATGGGAAGATGAAAGAGAAGAGATTGCTTTACTACATCTCTGCTTCTGCATCTCTGCTTCATCATCACGATTAGATGAAAAACATAGCAAAACAGAAGCAGCCGTGTATTGTCAATAAAACCAAATAACCAGTAATTTATGCTAACTCCACATCACGGTAACTCTGTCATTGGAAAAAACTGATGAGAAAAACAACAGCAAATTTTAGAAATTACATATTCTCTATTCTACAAAAATACTTTATGCTGCACTCAGATATGCTGTATTTCAGGAAAGTGATGAAATTTCATTTGGCTAATGAGCTACTTTATTTCTGAAGAAGAAAAAAAGAGACAACCTTACTGTTTGTGTGGACTACTGGACTACATTTGAAGGTCCTAAGTACCATTCCCGCAGCAGCTCATCAGACAAAAAAAAAGCCTGAGAAAATCTCTGGTTTAATGGATTGCCAGTAAAAGATCTGCACCATCTGTAACCAAGTCAAAACTGTGTTTGGTGATTTCTTGCAGTGAGTCAGAGAAACAGGGGACTGTGCCATTCTTAATACATTTCGTGACTCATACAGCAAGATTCTGCTAATCAACTTTTTAAATCAAACTTAGTATTAGAAGAAATCTTAGGGAGTGAACTTCAAAGCACCTATATGCACAAGTAGCACAAGGCCAGAATACCTCTGCTGCTCTATGACATATTTGGTTTGGTTGGCAAAAATGTGCAGTAATAGCTCTTTTTCTTTTGGTCCTTTTGAGCACTGTGTTTTCTACTAGGTAGCATTCAATTTAAAGAAAGCCCAAAAGATGTAAATAATCTCTAACTTACGCAGCATTAAGAGAAATTAGGTCTATATACAGTTTACAATTTAGGGAAAAAAAGGAAGTTCTTACTTGCTGGATGACAACTAGTCATGCTCCACTTGAGACCACTTCCATTACAGTCATAAAATGTAGGCAAACCATCTCTAGGTTAAACAGTTCACAGACATATGTTTAATACAGAAAAGAAATGGAAAAAACCCAAACATAGCAAACCACATTAATTTCTAACTCCCATACATCCTAAGTGCCCTAGATGAAGAAAGGCTGGTTCAACAAAAGCGGTACAGCACACCTGGATTTAGCTCTGCACAGAATGTCTAAGCCCCAAAAACCACTTTAGGTGAGCTGGTGAGGAAGAGGATGTCAACATATTTCCATGACTTGCATCAGAAAGAACTTTTCTCACCTGAAGTCTGGACCAGACAGATGTGAGCACTGGCAGAATAGGCTGCTGTTCTCCAGACACCCCAAAGTGGCCACAAGAAGTGGCTGTGGTAAGAGGACAGCAGTGTCATGTGTTCAGTACATTGCTCAGAACTGCAGTGGTAAAGCCTGACCAGGCAGGTGTCCTAGGGCAAGCTGGCACATCACAGGGCTTTTTGGTGGGAAGCCAGGTGATGTATTTTGCTAAAATAAACCCGACTCTGAAGTCAGAGTACTTTTTAATATTTGGTATGAAAAATTCGATTTTCAATCATCCTAACAAAATCCATTTCTGACAAAGAAAAGCATCCCCGCCTGAGCAGACCTGTGTCTGTGACAGCAGGTGCAGCAGAACTTGGACCTTTTGGTCAAAGGTTGTATTTTATCTCTGACATCATCCAGCTGAATACCATGACCAGAGTTCTAAAAAGCAAGATATGGTTCAAAGTTATTTTCAAACACAGCTACATGAATAGATTTTCAAAGAATGTATAAATAGCTGTGTCTAAAACTTTACACATCGAACCTGACACATCTAAGTATTACAAGTTGCTTTTGAAGTTCTTAGCTTGTAAAGACACAGTAAAATGCAACTACCAGTTATCAACATACGTTAAGATTTTTAATAAATTAATATTCATAAACAAAAACTACTGTCTGCATCAAAAATAAAAATAAAAATCTGGGTTTCTGTTGTGCTGTTAAACACCTTGCATGCTTAACCAAAGTTCTGAACACTAATGGCTTTATAAAACATTTATAGGAACCAAGACTCCACCATCAGGACAGAAGCAGACTGGGAGTGAGGGGAGCTCCTGAAATGTATAAACTGCCAAAGGGCAGCTACAAGGCAATGGGCTAGGCACCAATGCGATCCCTGAATTTCAAGTTTTGTTTTCAAGTCTTTATCAGCATGTGATGGGTTACTTTTCATATTGAGCATTTCACAAAGATCGTAAGCCACATAAAACCACTTTAATTTAATGCTTGTGAAAACATTTTAAGCCTGAGAGCTAAAATTGTTGTGTTATAGATAATAAAAAGATACTTCAAAAAAAAATCTATACAACATAGTGTGTTCTATTTTCTTAATACTGTTTCAACAATTTCTGGCAAATGCTACTAAAGAAAACCTCTGTCAATTAAATCAGCATGAAACCAGAACAACACCAACAAAGGCAATAAACTAACAGCCCTCTACAACAAGAGAATGAGGCCCTGAGAATGCACAAAATATTGATCTTCAAAGCAAAAAGATTTTATTTGGGGGAAGGGTGGGGTGGATCATGGCTGCAAACTTGTTACAGAGACAGAAATGATGGAAACAAAGCCTTCCTGCAAGACTTACTGCAGAACTGCAACCCTGCAGTATCCTTTGATGGCCATCAGTCTCTGTATTGATAACTCTGGAGATCCCCCCTGCACCACCTTTCCTATATTTTCTATTTAATTTCCCTTATGGTGACTGCAGTCAATACCCTCAGACTAGACTGGATGTAGCAACTCCCTAACGCTCCCTGAGTCTGAGCTGAGCCAAGCTCCCCGTGCTCCCACAACCTGCTCAACTGGACCCTGGACACAGAGACACTTCCTCAACAGGGTTAGCACAACTTTCCAGGAATCTCCTGAAATTACTGAAGACATTTGCCACTGAGGCTTCTTATGGAGAAGCAACAGAAAAGAACAGGTTAAAACTTCTACAAACCAAACAAACTTAACACATTTCTCCAAAAGGAAACTCAATCGAATTTAACTAGATATTACATGTAGCATTCCCCCCACGAGAAAATACCTAGGAAACTCCTTATTTTTAAGTAAATTGGCAACTGAAAACCACATCAGATTTCAAGTAAATTGTGCAATTTCCACTACAGGCTGCAAGTCACTTTCCTGAAATACTATCCTGGTTTAACAGCATGTTCATTTATCTACTTAAGGGTTTGAAATTGACTAAAATAAGTAGGCAAAGTTGATCGTGGTCTGAATTTGCTGTTTCATTTTGTTTTCAATTATAACATCATCATGAGATCTGGTGTTTATCTGCTGAAATGTGCCTTTCATCAATAAAACATTCTTCCATGAGTAAGACACCTGTAACAATTTAAGTCTCTTCAATATCCTAAATCCTGGTTAGGCCAAATATGTTAACACACAGGGACATTCCAAGCACAAGCACTGGCACCAAAGTTAGGTACTTTTATTAAAATGACATGCTGAACTGCAAGGCCAGCAATGAATATCATTTATGATAAATGGAAACAATCTTCTCAAATGCAGTTTGCCCTGTTCTTCCACCAGACCTGTTTTGACAAAAGACAAGTGCAGAATTAAAGTAATCTCTCATTTTTCTCCCCTTTCTGGTTTGAGGGTTTTTTTTGGCCTTATTCTAAGTAGCATAAACTTACTGGAAGTAGCAGCATTGCTTGTATGCCTGGCTGCACAGAGAGAATCTCATTAAAAAGGTTGTCTCATGTGGGCATTATTCTGAAAGCTCAACTTTTACAAGTTTGTATTAATGACTGCATTCCTTTACCAAGCACTAGAGGCTTTTTTTTTCAGTTAAAAGCATAAGAAACATTTTAGTAGTGTTCAGGAGAATAAATCTACAGTGGAAGTTGAATAGTACCAGTGTCTATGGTGGCTGACAAGTATAATTAAAATGTACTTTATACAGTATACTGACTTAGGATACCTGTCCACCACTGTGAAATTTTAATATATATTTATGCTATAAATACACAGCACTGATGCTATTATGTATGCCTAGAGTATGTATGTATCCATTTGGATACAGCATCACAACACCACAAATACTATCCACTGTTTTTACTCCTCTCATTTTTAAATTTCTTATAATTTCCTTCTTTTTCCTTAAAGCGAAAAAAAAAAGGCTTGTTCATACAAAATGGCCCTGCACAACTTGTCCCACTTGTGCCAGGTCCCTCAGAAAGGGCATAAGGGGATTCCTGCAGAGCTAATTCAGCAGGATGCTGGTGCAGTGACGCTCAGCTGGTTACAGCTCCTACAGGCTCGGGCAGGGCATCAGCCCCACACGCGGCCAGGGCATGGTGCCAAACTCTCTGTCACCACAGCTAAATAATGCTCCTTTTATTGGGCTTCTCTGCATCCAAGACATTTGCAGTTCTGTTGGGTCTGTTCTAGTGCCTTGTGAAGACCCCAGCTCTGCACTACTGGCAAGTTTGGCAAACACATATGAGTACATAAACCAGCTTTTTGCCTTTCCACAGTGCAATATGCTACTGCAGTGTAACACACAGTAGCTAAATGAACCCTCCATAGTTATTACCACCTAATGCTGTAAAAATATTGCTATGACATTTCGTCTGCTCAACCATTTTAAAGGTTAATTCTGTTTCCTATTTGAGATTTTCCTCTAGGTGAGCCATTCCATGCACTTTCTATTTACTGATTCCAAACAACCCCCAAACTGTTTCATTGCTCACTCTCACTGTTAAGAACATATTGACTGGCTGCCTGCTCTGCTGTTTAATTCATTTATGCTGAGAGTCAGGCATGAAGACAGAATTTTAAATGTGACATTTGCAGGCTGTTGGGTCATTTGAAGCTCTGACAACACCAGGGAGTTCCTGACATACAAACTGGTCCTGATTTCCAATCTTCCATGTTCTAAACACATCAGAAATTCTTCCCGAAGGTGCAGATTTCAGCCAAAAGTTTTAAAATCCCTTGTGTTTACAACTTGTAGGAAAGGCTTGTACACTTTAAGGTTTTAAAATAAAGCTTATGTTTCCTTTAAAGTAAAATCAGCACTGCCTGTAGCATGAGACTCAATGCTATAGAAACACTTATTGACAAAGGTATTTGGGAAGATCTACGATAATAATTAATACACATAAAGTTGTTTACAAAATTCTATTAAGGGACTTAGTGGAATTTTATTAGTTCCTGTTGATCTTCAAGCATTTAAAAACAGCTCAGCCTGAAACCACAGCTTTATCTAACATTGCCTCTCTGGCTCAGTGTTACTCTGACCAGTACCAAGTCCCAGTTTTCAGTCTGGAAGTTTTCCTTATCTCAAAGCAGTGAATGGACTGCACCATTCCATCTCTCATGATGAACTGTCATTATCTTCCCCAAATTTCAGGTCAATTTTTCAGACCATACTTGATTATCTGGAAGATTCCATACGGCCAAGATACCATTAGGAAAACAGTAATGTGACCCATTTATCCTGACTAAAGAACTCTATAGTTACTTGTCCCTGAAGTAGGACTCACATCCACCAAGTTTAAAAATTATTCATTTTATTCTGAGATAATTCTAAATGACTGCAACAGAATAGGTCATTTTGCTCCCTTTAAGGCATCCCCAAGAAGAAGGATGCTAAATTTCCACAGCCATGTTTGGCACCAATTGTAAGTTACTTGGCCATAAGCTTTTCCACACAACAGGCAGAGGCCTCTGTGGCTAACAGCAAAGAATGAGGAGACACCTGAACACAGGCTGGGTACCTGATCTACCAGCAGGATGGATTGAAAATCACACCTTGAACTCTGAGAGAAGAGCAAGAAGGGAATATAGAATCTTCTGCACAGAAAAGATCTCTTCTTCCTCCTTGCCAAGAATTGAGTGAGACACTTTACAATAAAACTTCTATCCAATCCCAGCTCGTATCCCTCATTTGTTTACTTAAATCAATAGCACAGTATTCCATTTAAATAAAGATAAAAGTTAGAAGGCACAATCTAGGAAAAACAAAACTCTTTTTTTTTAATTGCGCAAAACAAAAAGCAAACAAAAAAACCCTGTTCAAAGCAGAAAGTATGATGACATTGCTATAGTTAGAAATAAAAATGTGCTAATTCAGAACTGTATTAGGAGGAGAGATTAGGAGAGATTGTTTTCCCTGCTCAACTCATCATGACAATTACTCCACAATAATGACTCCATACTTTGCCTGCTTTTTCAGGAAGGGGAATATGATTTAGGGCAAGATGCAAATTGAGAGAAATTAATGGATTTTTTCTCTTTTCTATCAGCAGACACACAACAATTTTAACAAGTAGCTCCAGAGTGTTAACCGTGTCATACAGCAAGCATCTTTTCATTGCCATGTTCAGAATAAGACTTTTATAATTTAATAGTTGTCATCTGAACAAGAGTATCTTGTTTATACATACTTCCAGCATGAGGACATTAATTCTGTGTGACCTAGAAAAGCAGTTGAAGTATCACAAGTTGTTCTTTATTTTCAAAGGAATTTTTTTAAAATAGAAAGACATACCTGGTGTATTATCTGAGCTACAGGAAGTTGTTCAGCATATTTTAGTGGCTCTGTTGCCAACTCCTCCTCTGGAAACCTAGGAAGAAATTAAGTTCACATTTGTCAAAGTTAGTACATTTACTAAATTAAATTAATGAAATTAGGTGTTTCAGGGATATTGTTTTGCTTAAGTTGAAGAAAAAGTGTATTTTATGACAGTAATAGAATATACTTCTTATAAAGTTGAGTGGAAGAACAAACTTATAGTAAACAGAAATTTGCATTACATTGTGGATTTTTTTCCTTGACATGAAGCACAAATTTAGCAGCAGAAACCTAAGAAAACCTTTAAATTTATTTTTAGGTGAACAAGGAGTGGTGAAAGCTGGATTGAAATCCCCATGGTAAAAAAGTCTTATGCATTTACAAAGCAGATTCAGCACTGTCAACAATACAAGCTTCTTCACTAAGTCCTGCCAACATAATTCAAATATGACCATCTCAAAAGGAAGGAGGGATTATTCACCCTTTCCCATTTTTGCTGCAAGTGCACAGCAGTGTTTAGAAGTTCAATACAAGAAATATTCAGGCATTTGCCAGCACAGCAGTGTGTACTTCTGGTTACCAAAAAGCCAAAAAGGTAGTGTGGAAAAAAAGAGTGAATACTCACAAAGAATATACATCATAGCCCTTTAAACTTTGAATAAACTGTGGCTGCAACTGAAAAATCGGAATCCATAAGCAGTCTCTTAAAAGAATATTTAAATGATAGTAAATTAATATGAAAGCATGTTTTAAACCCTTCAACCATGCTGCTTTCATCTACTGGAACTGCACAGCATGTGCTACATTTTCAAAGTATCACTCAAGTTTTTCATCAGCCATTCCTCTATCTTTCTGAAGAGTTCTGAATATAGGAATTTGAGCACTATGACAAGAAATGAAGGAAAAAAAAAAAGACCCTGACAAAAACAAAGCCCCTCTCTAAAGCTGATGCAGAATTATTTTCAGACAAAAACTGTGGCCAAGACATTATTTTCCAGGCTCAAATCTTATAGTCACCATTCTAGCCAAAAAGGATCTACATCTGCTGGGTTAATTTACCTGCAGAGCAGCTGTTAGGTAAGAGCCAGAAACTACAAGCTTAGTGCACTGGAGTCAACAGGCTGTGGAAAAAGGAAGGACAGTAAGTGCACACCTCTTCCCTTTTCCACTACTCAATTTCTGCAGTGGTTTGAAAGGCTTTAAGCTCAAGTAAGAGTCTGAATAGCCAGAAAGTTGTAATGAATGGAGTATGAAAGTGTGAAATCTTACTGTATAAGGAATTTAAAAGCAGAGAACAAAAGAAACATGGCAATATTTTTAACATCATAGTGACAGCCTGCCTAGAACCATTTAACACGCTTAAGAAAAATTAAATAATCAGGCTCTGAACTACTGAAGCTGGTCCACAGACAGAGCTCATTACTGACATGGTTTTTAGAGTTTTTGGATTATTATGACAATGATGAATTCATACTTTTAACATGAAATAGACTGATGTTATAGTCCAACACAACCATCAGAGCTTAGAGGGGGCTCAGCAACTCCACCCCAGTGTGCAGAGCAAATCTTTCCACTCAGCTCCTCCCTACTTTCTATCATTGGTCCATACTGGCAAACATACCACAGTCAGTGTGAATTGGAGATTACTTCTGTTCTGCTGGGAGCCTGTTAGCTGACACAACACCTTGATTTATGGATACCAGCTACATAAATCCATTTTTTAGCCATAGTTCTAGATATGAAACAACTGTACACAACACAATATTCATCAATATCTTGAACGCTTATCTCTACAGTCTTTACAGGAACACTGAAAATCTGGGGGGGAAAAAAAGAGTATATCAAATCCCAAAATTAAACACTTGAAGCTAAAAGTAAGATCTTAAATTACTACAAACTGAATGTTAGCTGAAATGACAAAAAGAGACTTTGTGTCTGTTCTGTCAAGGACCTTTTACATTTGGTAATTTTTCTGTCTAGACAGAATCAGCATTCCCTTGCGTTGTCAAACACACTCCTTGTCAACTGCAGGAAAAAAAGACCTTTCTTCAAATGGCAAAGGATTAAAAAAGATAAAGAAAAATTATCAAGATAATTTTAAGCCTTAGGAAGCTTAACTAAAAAAAAGAGGAAGGGGTGAGTAGTATAAACATGCATTTTAAAGTAATTAGATTTAAATTGAAATTATGCTGATAGGAGCCTTTCAACATCAAGAAAGACATTTTACTTTTTTCTAATTCACTTTCTGAAAAAAAATCAAGTCACTTGAACTACAATACATTTTATATATAAATGAACTACATTACATTTTATATATAAATAAATTATAAGATAAAGATTAGGTAGGTGGATATTCTAATGTATTTACATACACGTCTACATTAATATACCCACACTATAAAATGTTTACACACACACACAGAGGTATTTTGGAAGAGAACTGTTTTCTCAAAATTTTTGCTGTAATGCCATGAACTTTCTGTATATGTATTTAGTGATGAACTAATTGTCAAGTCTACAAAAGAGTTCGATTCTTCTCTCCTGCAGATAAGCCTAAAATCCCCTGCAAGTGGGCACAAAGACTGTATTTTAACCAGTCATCTATGTAAGAACAGAGACAGCTCATGGCCAGTAAGATCAAACCCCATGATACAGCTAACAAGTGGCTGAATTCTCTCCCCCAAAGCAGGGGCTGCATCCCAAACTGGCTCCTCCAGGCACATGTTAAGCCTTGAACCACTCACAAAGGTTGTCCAGCTGGGATGAGCCACAATGGCAGCAGGGCCACAGTGACAAGGACACAGCACGAGACTGCGAAAAGGACCTCAGCTTCATTCACAAGCACAGATGCAGCCTCCTCCTGTCTTTAAGGAAGTTGTCTTGGATAGCTTGGTCAGTTTTGCTATGGATTAAAGGAAGTCACTATCAGGAAAGTGGATTAGAAAAACAAAGAAAATCTTCTGTTTGTAACAAGAAGAAAGAAACCTGCTGTAAAACTGCTGCTTCATTCTAGCCCTAGGAATAGCAGCCCACCAGCACTCCTCGACTGGCAGAATGACCTGTAAAAGCCAAAAAAGCATAAGGGATAGAAAGACCTAGAGAGGAGAAACAGAACACAGAAGAGGATTTTCTACTTCCTCCTCTTTGCAAAGTAGAGGAAGAGAATACATCAGGATAAAGATAATCTCCATCACAATTCTTCTGACCTTGTCTCTCCCTTTCACAGAGGGACACAAGCAAATTGGTTACTCCTTCCAGAGATAATTTCCAGATGCCTGGGGAGGCATTTGCTTTTGCTCAAAACTAGTTATGCCAGGAAAAAAATCCAAATACAAAAACAATCTCATCTGATGGAATTTGTGCTCAGATCACGTGTGGCAATTTGAGGCTGTAATTTTACAAAATTACTTGGCCTCACTGTGTTTAGTTCATTCATATTTGACACTTAAACCTTTATAAAATTAAGGGCTAATTTGTTGTAATACAGTTTTCTTTGTATGTTTAATTTCTTTCAAAACAATTCTATTACAGAAACAAAGGTAATTTTTCATGAATTAATTTTCCAGTAAGAAACAGTCCTTTCTGTCTCAATTGAGCATGACAGCAGAGTGCTGCCAACAGTGGCAAAGCAGGCTAACACAATGGCATATCAGTATATACGGCATCGTGCCTGACAGCTGGTAATGCAAAGCATAAGGAGATCTTGATTTTCAGGGAGAAGATTAGAAAGAAATGTGAAATCAGAAGAGAAGTGGGAAGCAGTAAGAGATAGCAGAAGAGGAGGATCTTGAAAAATTAAATTTGAAAGTTATTTTTATACTGCCACTGTGACTGCTCTTAGATGAAGGAAAGTGAGCATGAAACACAAACTGTGGAAAGCGAATCTAAATCTAGTAAAATGTGTCAAGGTATTTGATAAAATATCTTATTTGTTATTTATATTTGCATGCTCACTCTTAAGGGAGAAATCCTGTGAAAGTCAATGTGTGCTAAAGAAAAGTAAATTCTGAGCATGAGGAGGTGGCACATTCTGCCACAAGTGCTAACCCATCCTATGGTCTTCTACACAAAATAGCTGTAATGGCTTTAGGGCAGAGTTGTATTTTACCTCATGCAAATATTACAAAAATACGGGGGGGGAAAATATACAACATGGTCATGAAATGGTTTGCTCATGGCAGAAATGGGCTATTAAGACATTCAAGAGACAGAAAAGTCTAGGTAACATAAAACCTGTCTCTCTGGGTAAATATAAACATTCACTAATTCTCACAGGCAACAGGACTAAGGTTAATATTTCTTCCTTCTTATATGTTCTCTAGACTTGATGGCTCAGACAGGTCACAGAATTTCATGCCTATGACCCATGCACAGGTAATACTGCATCTCTTTTAAAACTCTTGCTCCTTGATGGTAGGTCCTAATAAGGAACCACCTCTCCTGGAAACTACACAAACTGGAAGGCAAGAGTATGAACCGAGTACAAAAGACTATTTGACAAAAATGCATGGGAAAAAGGGGTTTGGGGATCACCATCTTTCTTTTCTGTAGACACAAATGATTTTACTGCTCAAGTTCTTCTTTGAGACATGACTTCTGAATAATGTGAATGAAAATACTGGAATGGGCTGTCCCACTTGTAGAAGTAGCTTCGAGCAGAAACACTGCAACTGCTCGGACAGTCAGCACGAAATCAAGGCATGCAAATAACACAGCAGTGCCTAAATCTGATACCCATGACTGAAAGGCTGAAATTATTAATCTAAACCTGTGTATAGCACTGATAGCTTTATTGGCTGTAAATACATGAATACACTTGCATCTGGCAATAAAAAGAAAACAAAATACCAGAGGTTTATGCACCATATCAGAAAAAGTTATTAGCTTTCCTATTAAAGAGAAGCTGAAATGGGCTACATCAGGTTTGAGTGAATAGTTTTTAAAATTGGCCATTGAAAAATTTATCTACCATATCCATAGTACAGAAGATTAAGAATTAGACCTTGGATTGATGCCAGGTACTTGATCTATCTGTGAAATCCTAACTTCATAGATATTTAAGAATTGGGTACGTTTAAACAACAGAAGCACTAAGGTACATGGAAAACACCAGGGCTTGAAAAGGTGATATGCGTAACTCTGCTCCTCTCCCAAAAGTGTGCTCATCAATGTTCTTCTTAGCTTTATAAGGGAAGGCCAGATTTGCCTACACTCAAGTTTACCACATGGATAGTCACAAAGAGAAACAAATACCTGAGCGCATCATCATTCCAGGGAACTTCCTCACATCATCTCCTTCCTGGTACAGTTTCTTTAGTTAAAGGGTCAAAACTCAATGTACATTTTGTTGCTGCAACCTTTGCTCAGGTGAGTGTGGATGTCTCCCTCTAAAGACCTAATACTGCAAACAACTTCCTTCACTGCCCTAGTCCTGAGCTCTGGGATGCTGGGCAGCTGGGGACTGACCTTGGGAGACCTCGCAGGGCTGTCTCACAATGCTAACACTCATCTTTGCCCTTCCTTGCCGTGTAGTCTCAATGTCTTTGGATGGCAAAACCATTAATGCACATTCAAAGATGAGGAGAGGAGGGAGCTGTGCTGGAAACGTACAAGCATTTCACAGGTACAGCCAAACCCAAGATTCTCATCCACAAATGCTGTGACTTCCACTCAATAATGCTAGCAGCACCTACTGCAGCAGATGGCAGACTATCAAAGACAGCTTCAAAGGAAGATTGCACAAAAATGAACAATAGAATATGGAGATAAAGGAAAAAAATAAATTGACAGCAAAAATATCTTTGATGTAATGGAAAACTAAATCAGTGTTAGACACAATCAGTTTTATAATTTTTTGGAGAAGGAAACTACTGACTGGCATTGTGAAGAAAAATTAACTGCTTCAGCTTGCTGGCCTTTACAGAGAGATATTTCTGTGGAATAAAGCAGCAAAACATCTTACAGCTCAGAAATGCAAAATATTGTCTGTAATCTGTCCATTTCTTTTCAAATAAATGTGAAGGATTTTGACCCAAACTAGGCATACATACTTATTCCTGGAGTTCAAAAATACCTAAAGTCTGTGAATGCACAGCACTTTCCCTTGGACCTGATCATAAAAAGGTCTGCAGGTGTTCCCAGAGTCTGCCAGACACCTTGAGTTCATCAACTGGATAAAAATTGACTGCAACAAATGTTTCCTCTTGTCTTTCTGTGATCCACATGATTTCTTATCTGAAGAATTTCAGGTGATTAACCTTTGTCAAGCCACATATTCTTAGCCATCCCAAGATCCTAAAAAGAGGTAACACAAATCTACAGTGTGTTTTAACACAGGTTGACCAGTATTGTCTCTCTCCTCTTTTCTAGCCAATGACTTTTGCTAAAAAAACGTAGCTGAAGGGATTCTCTGTTCTTCCTGCTCCTATTTTTATTTTGAGGCAAGACATAGGGAAGGAATTTAAAAGAATATTAGCTTAAGTAAGCAGAATTGACTCTCCTGCTATTGGAAACCACATGACCTATAGGGCTTCATTTTGTTATCTCAACTATTCCACATTTTAGGTAAATTAGAAAGTCTCTTTTGAATTAATTTAAAACTTCCACATGATGATGCTGCTGAAGCACAAAATGCTAATCAAAATTTAGAGATAAAAAGACCCACTAAGTCTCTCCTCTATCATTGAAAATCACCATTTGAGTCCACAGCTAAAAGTAGGTGCTCACTGCTTTAATGCTAATTCATTCTCACAACAGGCAGGTTTTGTGGGGGGGAAAAAAAAGAGAACAAGTGCCAAATTTCCCAAACTTGGGGCATGTTTATAAAGACAAGTCCAGCAATATCAGAGGAGCTTCTACTGATGGTTCAAACCAGTCAAAAGAGAACACTTCCCACCTCACTGAGCAAACATTTGATCCAGTTTGAAGTGCATATGTGCTGTCCTTAAGAACCAAAGCTGCAAATTTCCCCCTTGAATCCATTCCCTCCTAACTGCATGGGAAAACGTTTCCAAGAGTGGTTAAAAACCACACAGGTTATTGTCACTCTGTGTCTGGAAACCCATGACTGAATTTCACAGGAATCACAAAGAAGAAAGTCGAAATTTTCCCATGCCACCACATAACACGAGCAGTTGAAATACTGCTACCAGTACATACTGAAATTGTACTTTCAGCTGGATAAAGCAAGCTTGTTCTTTTTTCACAATTGACAGTTTATCCACAGTGCCTGATCTTTATGTAGACCAATTCAATACCATCTGCAAGTGCATTGCAAGTCAGGAAAATCAGTAGGAAGATGTTTTTAAATCAAAGACTTATCCTGGGAATGTGCCATTATTTAGTGGCCACAAATAGTCTTTATAGCAAAGTTCATCTTATGTTTAATACTACTGTTCTTTCCTGAATATATTCAAACTAAACAATATATCTGCATTGGTTCATATTGTTACACTTTTCAACAAGCACCTTCTAAAAGCCCCATAATACACGTATTTTAAGTTCCAATATTTCTGCACCTACAGTACCTATCTCTATTTTTTCAGTTCATGAGCCACATAATGTACCATCCAGCTGTAATTTCTCATGAGACTGCTTAGTTCAGTACAAGAATCTGTCAAAGTAGCAATGTTCTCTGACTGTTCTCTGCCCCAAACCACCCTCAGACATTTACCTTACTCCCTTCATTTCAAGCTTCCTATTTTGCTTTTTTGATCCTTTATTCCAATTAATCAAGGGAGATAACCACACAGAACCACAGAAATCTGGTTTCTAAGGTACTTTCGGAGACCATCCAGTTCAGTCTCCCAATACCAGGTCAGGTCACCCACGGCTTTATCCAGCTGAATCTTAACAACCTCCAGAACCTCTCTGTGCTAACTCACCTTCTTTGCAAACATTTTTCCTCGTGCACAACCTGAACCTCTTGGTACCACAAGAAGAGTTTACCTTAACCCCCTCTGTGACTGCATTCCGAACAGCTGTGGCCTGCTATTACACTTCTGCCTTTTAAGGGCAAGCAAGCCCAAATCTCTCAACCACAGGACATGAGCCCTAGGCCCTGACCATCTTGGCAACCCCTCTCAGTATCGTTATTGAAGGGGAAGGCCAAATGCCAGTCACAGTGTTTCAGGCAGAGCTTCAGCAGCACCAAAGAGAACTGGTAACAGTACTGCTCAACCTGCTAATCAGACTCCTCATGTAGCTCAGCAGGCAGCTTGTCATATTGATGGTGATGGCGCTGGTGCCCATCTCCACCTCCAGGCCCTGTACAGCAGGGCTGCTGATCTGCCTGCCAGTTACCTGCCCCTATGGATAGGACGTTACAAGGGAAGACACCAACTGTACTTCTATCTACAAACGTATAAAAGAACATATACTGGTACCTGTAATAGACCCAGATTTTCTTGAAACATGCTATACCCTAGGCGCTCAGAAAATTAATCATAAAAACTACAGTTCTGGGCTTTTGAGAAATGGTTTACTGTGCAATCATGTCTCTCCTGAATACTAGATGTTGCTTTTGATCTTTTTTGCTACAACATGATCAGTAACACATTTCCATAACGCAGACAACCAAGATACACCACGAATTGCAGAACACTATACTACAAAATTTACTCAACTATTATCCCCTTTTTCATGAGTGCTGTTCCTTGTGGTCCCATGAACAAAAGCAGAAGCAGCAAGTCATACTTATCCTGTGTCAAGTACATGGCACGCCACTTGCCAGTCTCCCAAGAGGCACACAAACTTGGCAACTCCCCTGCCTATCCAGGCAAGCCACTAGGTCTGAGGCCTGTGGGACAGAAAGAGGGACTTTATGTCCTTGTGTTTGTCGAGGCCCTGCGGGCCCTGCTGGCTTCTGGCCCAGCTATCTTCCTTTTTTCAATGCCCCATATCAGGAAAAGATGAAGCAAAACTTCTTTCTGCTGTTTCAAGGATTGTTTATTATTTCTTAACTAAATTTCAGAAGCACAACCTCTGCTGCAGCTTCCAGAAGTGCAATGGCTGCAGCTTCTGTGTGTGAGCAGTTTTTAAGACTTAATCACCCAATTACTGACCACTACGTGTTCTATTTCGCATTCAGTATCAATAGTTACTATTTTTATTAACATGTGTCTTCTACCTTGAGTTCCCTCCACCAATCAATAAATCACAGGAAATGAAGATGAAGAAGGAAGAAGAAGGAGGAAGAAAGAGAAGGAAGAAGAAGCCAGAGCGAACGCCCTGGTTCCTCCATGTTGTCTCTATATAATATATATAGCAAAACCTAAAACTACAAATGCACACTCTGTGGTACACTAAACAAAAATCTTTTCATTTCTTTGATGCTTTCAGCTCATCCAGAAGTGAAGGGAGCTTCTCCCGAGGACTTAGGTCAAAGGCTAAGTTGTTTTGGGGAGCTCTAGGGATAAAGTAAACCCTCACAGGAGCAAGAGAAGTTTTCAGACTTTCCTGGACTCCAACAGTGTTCAGTTCAGGGCTGTACTAATTCCAGTATCTGTCAGTTGTACTATACAAGACATATCTAGATTTGCAAGTTATTCCTACTTGCAAAGCCAAGCAATAGACTGGAGAAGCCAAACTTCTAATATTCACAGGTGGTTTCTAATCCAAATACTTGACACAAAATCTGGCATCTCAGACACCTGCCAAGTCCAGATTTCCGATTACCTCAGCCCCTTCTTGAAGGGAAGGGATAGATGCAGCAGCTCAGAGCGTGCCACAGGCTCTCAGCACCCTTTCTCTCTGGAGTCTCCAAGGGACAAGGCTAGAGCTGGAACAGAAACTGCTCTGAGGGCAACAGACATGTCCCTCCCCTTTCTTTCTTCTCAGTTACCTTAAATTCTCTGTACAGATTCATTTGTCTTACTGCAAGAATAAAGAGATAAAAACCATTTTAATAGGGGAAATCTTATTTACAAAGTTTCCTTTTATTTACTTATCAATCCTGTTGCATGGTAAATGCCAAGCAATGTTTAAGCAATCATCAAAGACCTTCTTTACAAAGCAATAAAGCAAAACCTACTTCTATGAAATGTTCCTTAAAAATAATTAGCACATTTTTCAACACCTATATGGGTTGGACTCAGCGGACAATAAAAATATGTTAGTAGAATTATTATACTAACAAAAATGTCTAACAAAGACTAATATTAAATAGCTATTTTTGAAAATGGGACTTAAACTTTTAAAATTAATCCTTCAGTATTCAGCCATGCCCAAACTTAAGCTGAGTATGACTTTCTAAGACTGTCTTACAACAGAAGAGTACATAAAGCAAATGGGTTTACCCGGTTTTACTTTCAAAACCAAAACAGAAAAAACCAGCAAGTTCACTCTTTTGTCAGAGGATTGTTCCATATTTTTTCTCTTAAAACAAATGCAAGGGTTTACACAAAAATGATTTATGACTTCAACTAAGATTGAATGTTGAGTATAAGTAACCTAATCCCAGTATTTATCTCATTCTTATGGTAGGTTCTTCCACTACTTAAAAGTAATTTTCTGCAGACATTTATAATCTACAGAACATTGCATCAGTAAATCTGAATGTTAAGTGTACATTATCAGTAGATACCAGCACCAAGAGACTGTGTAAAGCAGAAAAGATCCTAATGTCAATCTGTCACTCAGTTTTTAGAACATCAGCCTCCCAGTACACCTTATGGAAAAGAACAAACTCTCCAGTGCTGGCAAGGTCTTTCACAATCCCCCCTATAGACATACATATACAGATATATATATGAGCGTGTCTCTGTGTGTATACACATATGCATAAAAGGCGACTTTGAACATAAGGCAAAAATTAAAAGTTTTTTAGTTCATTTAGCATAGATAATGAAGCCAGATTTCTCTTCTGACACCTTCAGATGGAATAAGTAACAGTTACAGAAACAATGGAACAACTCCAGTTACACAGTAATAGGCTTAAGAAAAAAATTCTGAATTAAGAAACGCACAAAGCAGGCAAGAGTCGAAAGATTTCATTCTAAAGAATTTTACATGCTACATCATCCAATATATGAGGTCTAGTAAAGAGTCTACATTCTGTCTTGTACCTTTTAACTTCATATTTTACATGTTTTGTGGAAAACAAACTTCTTTTTTAAATCATCCATTTTCTCTCACACTTTTATTAAGGTTCAATGTACCTGTGACCAAAACTGTTAAGAGTACTTTGAATGGGAACACCATGGTGTAAGGTGTGAATCTTTCCTGTGTATGTTGACTGCTCAGCAAAACTCGATCCTCACTCATGAGTGGGACTCCCACACACTACTACAATGTAAGTAACCAAAACCATTGGCACTGGATTTTTACATTTACATTACATTTATTTTTACATTAATGATTTTACAGAAGGAATATCAAAGTATTTAACAGACATACCATGAGGCCCTTCTACTCTCATCACCATATAGTTCTACCCTGGCTGTGGAGTTAATAATAGCCAAAAGTGCATGATGGCAATTGAGTATGCTGGTCCTCTACCCGAGGAAACCAAGGGAAAAATATTTTCTTTCTGCATTTTAAGACTAATACCTCTGTTGCAATTTTTCTATGTGCACTCTGTAAAGGCTATAGTACAACAAAATCTTATTGCAAAACTCGGAGTACATGTTGACTTTTTGTGCTTAGTGTATCTATTCTTTATGGCTGCTGGTCAGTTGAGATTTCATGGGCATAAGCTTTTTACACTTTAATGTCTTATTTCCTAAAAAAAATCCAAACAAAAAAACCCCAAACAAAACACCAACACAAAAATCTGCCAATCAAAACACCAACAAAACCTCGCTTCTACTGCATTTGTCAACACTCAGATGAATGCGGCAAACACACCCATCCCAACTGATGAATACCTAAGTCACTTTGAACTGAAAAATTTCCATTTCAGTAAATATACTGCACAGTAATACACTGAACTTTCACTAGAGAGCTGCTCAGTGACTGCAGTTACTGTCTTATTACAGAGTCCTGGAGTGCAAAGTGATAATACAGAATTTCCTGATGCACTGTATCCGCAGAGCGAGCGAGGCCTGGCGCACAGATAGCGAAGGGGAACCAGCAGCAGGAAGAAGTGCTGCTCTGTCGGGCTGACTGCTAAGCAGCCAACAACGCTCACTGCAGCACTTGCCCTTTAGCACAGGCAGGGCTCTGCTCAGGATCAGGGCAGCACCGCAGCACCGCTGCCTTCCCAGAAGAGCTGACAGCCTGCAGTCTACAGGGAAGCCATATAAACTCTGTAAAATATGATTACTGACAGGAAAATGAGAGTGCTGATGCCTCTCCACAGGTAGAAATTCCTGGGGTCGTCCGCTTATCTCAAGAATGTGCTGTTTCTTGTTATTAAAAAACTTTTTGCTGCTGATCTTAGGGCTATAGAAATATGTTGACCGTGCATGGGCCAGTGCATCTTCAGTAAAACCACCATTGCACAGGAGCTGTTTTCAGTGGAGAGCAGAGGATATTGATAGGTTATAGAGCCTGAATTTAACACAATGGCATAGCCAAGCACAATACAAACTGGTAAGGTTATATATAGCCACCTCAGGAGTACAATGAAAGAGTACTATGAAGGTCTGGAGTTTTGTTTTGTGGTTTTCTGGTTTGTTTGTTTATTTCTAAATGAAACATAATATAACTACTGATCTCTTTGACATACACATTAACTCTTACAGACTAACCACATGCATTATATGTCAAAATGATTTTCTACTGGAACCTTATTCATGCCACTGCAAATTGACAGTATATTACTATAACTTAGTGTTTGAAATCTGTTCTTTGAACAAACAAATACTTTTAACTGTAGGTAAACAGCAGAGCTGTAAAGGTAAGCAAACCCAAAGTGAAACTGGCATAGGATAAACTGCAACAATAGAGATCCTGAGAGAGAATACCCCAAGCAGACGCCAAGGAAATGTCTCAGTCAGCATCTAGGAAGGATGTTATTTCACAGCAGCCACTTTTGATAGCACAGCAAAACACAATGGAAGCCCTCTGTCCACCATTTACTCTGGGAGCCCCAGCCCACCTATGAATGCACCATCGTGGTGCTGGCCCACACTGTAACAAAGGCAGATACACAAGTCTCAACCAAAACCAAGGTGCACTTTTTTACCTGTATGCGGAAAGACCAGATTAAGACAGTATTAAACATTAAATTTTAATAACTATTGTACAAAACCACAAATAAAAAAACCCCAAACAATCAAAGAATATATTTTAATTTGGTGAAAGAACCCTTTCCCCAAGTTTATTCATCTGGAGAGAAGTATTTTGTAAGGTGGTTTATTTGCTTGCACCACCTAGTGGGGTTTAGTTTAATCTACCAAAATAGTCAGAGGTCAGTTGTGTTCCTGCCTCACGACGTTAGTGACAGACTTGCATATTCTCACAACACATTTCAAGCCTCCATGACCCACTAATAGCACTACACTGCTGAGTTTCCACACATTGATAAAAACACAGCACAAAAAATTCAAGACAACAATAACTCTTTCGCTTGTATTAAGTTCTGCAGGAACAGAGATGTCACAGAAAGCTGTTTCATAAAGTGATGTTTATGAGTTTCTAAGTCAAAGTACAGGTCAACAGTACCTTGTCAGAGCATACCATATATAAACTCCAGAGTCTGAACAGATTGTTAGGTGGTAACAAGCCCATACACTGAGAATTTGGAAGATTTCTGCAGGAGTTTTGAATCAAACCCCTGGTAGAGGCAGGCACACAGTGCAAAGGGTTCTGCCTGCAGGAATGTGGACTCATCAGGCAGCAGCAACCACTTGTGACACAGTCCAGCTGCAGCAGGAACAAGCACCTACACTGCCTCTGTCCTGGCTCCAGGTTGTTCCACCATGGTCTGCACACATTACCTGGCTGCTTCATAATGCATTGTCCCAGCACAAAACTACTACATCAAGTCCAGCCACACCAGAAAAGTTTATCAGGTCAAACCCCAAACTGGTATTAGACAAGAATTTATTAAATATGCCACTTTAGGCTTGTATTGAAACACTAAACTGATCTTATCCAGAATACATTATTTTCCCAGTTACTCCTAGAGAAGAGCTCACATACTGGAGTAAGAAGTCTGTTGCATTTGATCTGGAGCAGAAGTCATGCTATAGAGGCACTACAGAATGTTTTTAGATAAGGCAATTAAACAAGAGATCAGTGCCAAAGTACTTCTAGATCCTTGCAGAAAAGGGACCATAGGCATTTACAGAAATTCACATCACCTTTCTTTCTTACAAAATCCATTATTTCATGATTTCAACTTAATCAGTTTCAGTTCTCACTCCCATACGGATGTGTATTTGTAACTCTGACAATAGCAGAGAAGAAAAAATGCTGTACCCATTTTACAATATGGAACTCATAAAAAATGTTTCATTTGGATGCACAGGAAGACTTTGGGGAACGATGCAAGACTTTTTACCCTTCTATAAACTTACATATGAGACTAGAGGAGAGAAAAGTATCTTTGTTTCGCAATGGTTTATAAAATAACAGAAATCTGTTTGCTCAGAAACAATGCCTTTTTTCCAAAAGAAACAGATGCCAGTAACAACTGCTCTGACATGCACGCAAAGCCCCAGGCTACAGCTCTGTCTAGGACAGTTAAGTACCATCTACTACTACACAGAGAATCATCTTCTAACAACGGGAGAGGATAACTGCTGCAGCCAAACACACAACAACACAGTCGTTTGAAGAGAAGGCAAGAATTGAATCAGACTGTATTATAAAGAAAGGATAAAGTGTTTGTTGTTTCCCTTTTGGTACTCAAACTTTTAGATTGTTTCAATCCTCATATGAAGCACTTTTTCAGGACAGAATATTAAAGTGATTTTTTTCATGGTTTTCTTATTTGGTTAAGGTTCCAACATGGGCCATTTCGCTCTATGAAGACTAACATCAAATTTAAGACAACAGCTACGTAGGAATTAGGAAAGAAAAGATGCTTGCAATTTTATCCCATGTCCATTTGATGCTCACCCACATAAAATCTAATCCTGCATAACTATGAAGCAGTATCTAGGCAAAACACCATACTTCTTACCCAATACCAACACACAGCAGAATGCTGACTCCATTCAGAAAGACAACAAAGACAAAAGAAGTATCAAAGCTCAGCCTTTGAGTTAATCACTGATATCGGAATGTAGGTTCAGATACAAAGGCATGGGCTGTAAGTTTATTCTTTGTAAGGGTGCTATGAATGGGCAACTCACACCCCTAAACTTATCAATGTGGCTCTTCCCTGAAATTTTTATGTCCACAAATTTTACAGTTGCCTTTGCCACTCCTGTCCTGAAGGGCAGTGCTACATGGTCAGTTGACCCCTACAGCAGTGCCACTGTGGAACCACATTTATTATTAGGACTTTTGGTCATGTTTATACCATAAAGGACATTTTCAGAGCCCACGCCGCTGCACAGATTAAGACTGCAGTTGCTCAGAAAATCATTTGCAGAGAAAAAAAAAGGTAACAAAAAACACTCAACAAACAACTCATAAAACTTTCAATCATTTTTAACCAAATTCATAAAAGTATCTCCTTAATAGGGTCTAATGGGGACTAAACACTAAAACTTTATCAACAGTGGTCCTGTTTTTAAATAAAGACAAGCTGCTGCTTATCAGGGATTTCGAAGATAAAAAGCTGAGCAGTAATCATATTTGCCTTAAATTTCATTTTTATTTTTAATGCTTTATGAAATGGCCCTCATATTTTCTGTTACATTTCTGCTCTTTTTACTCAGCTATTTTCTAAAGCACTGGTGGTTGCTATGGTAACTTTGGCTTTTTTCCCCTCAATGTTCATGCAGGTTTTCATCAAACCCAATGACTTTTTAAAAATCTTATCTGCTCTATAATAATAGTTCTTTGACTAAGGTACTGGATACTGTACCAGATGAGAATCCTGGTATTTCACAATAGCAAATGAAAAAATGGTAAGTTTTGCTAAATTCTGAAAACTAGCAATTAAAGTGGGAGGTTTTAGGGGGTTGGTTTGTTTGTTTTGAAATGTCTGAGAACATCTTTTTCTTCCTTTTAATCAGTATATTATTCAGGTGAAAGATAAAGCTGATTTTTAAAAATAGCAATGCTTGAGGAACAGCAGACCTTGTGTGGAAACTTTTTAAAAGAAAAGTAATTGCTGCTGTTTCACACAGACTAAGAAGGACACAACTAAACTAAATGAGAACTGTGTTATTTACTGCATTTCCACTACAGATTAACATTGGTCCAAGTATCCCTGTCATAGGAAAAACATACTTCTGGTCACTTAAATACAATATTTCTTAAGATCAGCACAAAGTCTGTTACCAAGTAGATCTATAACCTACAGGAAACAAATTGCATATGCTAACAAACAGATGACATATATGCAAAGGTTTGAGCCATTTCCAAACACTTTTCCCTAACATTCCAGTTTAAATCTATTTTTCCAAGAATATTTAAGTTTACGGCTAAATTTTTCAATGCAGATTTGGTGTTAAAGTTTTGCTTTTCCTTGTATTACTGCAAAGGAGATGCACTCCTGATATTTTCTACAGGACACGGTTATCTTTTTCTGCTCTAGATAGGAAGAATCTGAGGAAGAACCTCAGGAGGACTTACCACCTTACTCACCAAAAGTAATGTACACAGCCATTCAATCAGACTGAGTTGATTAAATGTCACAAAATTAAATGCACATACAGGACTGAACATTTATAAAAAATAAATCCACACCAAACTTGTAGCAAGAAAGAGATGAATTACTTCACTCACTAAACCAGGTCCAAAAGTAGCATTACTGGACTCAAGTTTTACTCCAAGATAATTACCTAAACCCAGCCCCTGACTTTGTAATGTTTACAGGCAGGACCGTGGTGGAGACAGTTTGGTCCAGTTCAGCAGAGCAGGCTATTGAAATAACCTCTGCCAAAATTAATTCACCTTTAATGGTGTCATTTTCTTAAGCAATATCAAGAACATGAGAAAAAAGAGAAAGGCTTTACAAGCTAAGAAGATTACTGTTTCATAGAATTCAACTCTGAAAATGATTTTGTATTACTTTCTCTGGGGATGGGTTGCATTCAATATCCATTTGCCTCAACAGTAATAATTCATGTTTTTGTCTTTTATTATGGTTATGGAAATCTGCCTTAATTTCAGGTTTTATAATCAGAAGCGCATTATGTGTTTTGACTTGAGTAGATGACTAACATGTATATTGCTGCTACTTCTGATTATATTGATTTCCTGATTCCCTCCTCTCTTATTAGCTTTTTTCAATTCAGTTTGTAAGAAGCATACCTAAAAATTAGTCTTCTATTTTACAAAGACGGGTGAAAATAAATAATCTACAATTTCAGCAATTTTGTTTCTTTTCAAATTTCTGGTGAAGTTAGCTTTATTACATGATTATTCTTTTTTAAATTCTGATTACATTTAACAAAATAATCTGATTACTAGATGAGCAGAGTAGGCATAAAATGCATTAATACATTAATTATTCCCTGTCTCAATTTACATTACCCTAGTTTTACTGAGCCTTCAGTTTGTTACCGTGCACAGGTCCCATGTTCATTTGGCACATTAAAGATGGTTAGATTTCCTCAGTAGGTGGGATCTTCTTTCTAATGACAACTGTATCAGCCACAAATTCTACAGCTTCCTCTTAGGCTCACAGCAAGATACACGCAACAGTCACATAGCAATTAGGTCTCTTCCATAGCTGCATTTTATGATATAATTACTAAGATGTAAAATGATCCTCCCCTCCCCCCACTTTTCCTTTCCAGTCTCAATGTATCTTGTAAAAGATTTCATTTTACATCCAGAGAAAGCAGAAACAGTTAGCAACCAGTCAGAAACAATTACCTAGGCTATCTAAAAACTCAACTGAGTACCTCCTGGGTGATGTACTACCATAAATAAATACCACATCAAACTACTAATCACTATTATTCTAAGACATTTCTTGCATCCATTATTTTTAGCCATAAAACTCACATAAATGTACACGGAATTCAATGCAGTGATAATGATAATCTTTTAAGAACTGCACTGTAATTTTACATGTTTTGTATTTACTATTATCTGAATTTAAGAATAGTCATAATATGGCACAGAATTACCAACTGACTCATGCATACTCTCTCCTGTAGTGTTAAAGAAATAATTACGTTTGCGCCAAACCTCAATAGTGCAATATAAAAAGAATTTTGTAACCAGAATGGAATCCCTCTGATTCTAGAATATGAACAGCTACATATAAAACCTACATTTTTTTCTCCCACACTTCACCACCAACTGGAAGTGTGTCCTCATCTGTGACCTTTCCACAGCTTCCAGTGTTGCTGGAAGCATCCCCAAGAACGACAACTGGAGAAGCTGTTTCATGACACAGCTGCTTGTTAGAAACTGAACAGACACATCACATAAATACAACAATTATTACTATAAAATATTTAGAGTGACACTGATGCAAACCATCTTTGAATCTTGGCATGAGAAGTCTTCCTGCCACAGCTAGCTAATTCTTTCTCTTGTCCTTCCTAAATTACTTTATAAATGCACAGATTAATAAACAGTCTAATACTTTTCAGTAGTGCCATTAGATTTGCAAACCACATAGAAATATTCTGATTTAAGGACAATTTTCTATCTAACCAAATTTTTTGTGAGCACACACAGTTTCCAGTTTTAAAACATTACAACAGAGTGCAGATTTATCCATTTTACAGATATGCCATATATTTTTATGAAGACATTTGTAAAAGCTCCTAAGTATCTAATAAGATAGAATTCAGCTCAGAATGTTTTGTAATAAAATACCTGTTAGTATAAACTATATCAGAGGGGAACCACACACAAAGGAAAAAGGAACTAGGGCACTCTATTTGACAGCTGAGGAAGAAACAGAGGTTACGTCCTCTATGGCTGAGATTTAGAGCAGTTTCACTTAGTGGCTGTTCTGCTCCAATTCCCCAGTTAAAATTTAGACCTACAGCAAGAAGTCTTCATTCCTATTTTATTTGAGCAGGAAGTCATGGTTCAGACTCTTAAGTAACCAACAGAAAAAAAAACCACTAGCCAGTGGGAAACTATGAAGCTTAAATATTATGTTTCAGTTAAACTGAGATAAACCTAAGAGTAACTACAGGGTTCACTATATTCTCCCAAACTAAAAGGAGTTATAAATTGCTAACTATTTAGAGGTATAACTTTTGTCCTACTATTTCAAACGCATCAGTATTACTGAAACTTTAGAGCATGTCTCACTTCCAGACAACACAGGACCAGGAATTATCTAAGAATACAAATAATCTTTTCTGATTTTTATCTCACTCAAATTATTTAATACAACTATAATATGCACTACCCCACCTGTCAAATTTAAATAACTACTGTGGAACTAGAGGAAAAGCATATTCTTATCTCCTCCTTTCACACAGTTTACACCTTCTGATTTACCAGATTCTGGTAATCTTTCTGATTGCATAGAAGATCTAACCATTCCTATCCTTCAGAGCATTGTGCTGCTCGGGAGGAAATACAGACGGATAACCTGCAAGGCACATTTGGCCCCGGTTTTGGGAAGCTTCTGCCAGCAGAAGAGTGGCCCCGGACAGCAGTTCCAGGAAGGCAGCCCCAGGGAAAACACACTGGCACCGAGCAGCCCCAGCCTGCTGTCCCCCTGAGAGCGCAGATGGGCTCTGAGCGAACGGTGCCGTCAGCAGGACAGCACAGCACAGCCCTCGGCACAGATCAACGCTGCCCCTCCACGCCACGGTGCCCTCCGCGAGGAGCACACAGACCATCTGCTCTCTCCTTGCGGCCGATCCCCCTCCCAGCGAGGGCAGCACATGGGCCAGGCCAGCGGAGTGCGGGTGGAATGGGCTCCCACAGCGCCTGCCGACAGCCACGGGGCAGCTATGGAATCCGGAGGTGCATTGCAGCGGCCTGCTCTGACAGCCAGTTCGGCTTTCCCGGGCAGCACAAATGCACCCAGCCTGGGCTTAAGAGCATTCAGTGTCCCACGACAGCAAACCCACTTTCACTAATGGTTAACTTGATGAGGGTACTCAGATTCCTCGTGTTAAATGTCAATCCAAACGATTTGCAGAGTAAGTACAAAAGGTAACCCACTTCTACAAAGTACTCTTCCGTACATTCCGAAGCTGTATGAATCCAAATGTCTGTCATTGATCACTCATTGCTGAAAAACCAACAATCTAATGAACATTTTTAAACTATTGCGATAAGAAACATAAAGAGTGAAAACGTAACATCAGTGTAAAGATTATAATCTGTTGAAGATTAATCTGAAAGATTAGCAGAGCTTTTCCTTATCCTTCTATCAGTGTCTAAAATTATACCAATACATTGCCAGTTGTCTCGGTTTGAAAGACAGG